>CM021109.1:584596126-585063021 GCA_007115665.2 Sequoiadendron giganteum
AACCCTAAACCCTTTAAAACTCTACCCTCTACCCTCTACCCTCTATCTCTCTCCAACTCCCTCCCCCTCTCTCTCTCTCAAGTATCTCCCTCCTACCCCCTCTCCCTATCTCAGGGGTCTCTCTCTCTCTCCTCCTCCCTCCTATCTATCCTCCCTCACCTGTGCCAAATCCTTTACCCTCTACCCTTTGCCTCTCCTCCCTCCTCCCTCCCTCCCTCTCTCTCTCTCAAGTCTCTCCCTCCTATCCCCTCTCCCTCTTTGAGGTCTCTCACTCACTCACTCCTTCTATCTCTCTCCCCTCTACCCTCTACCCTCTACCCTCTATCTCTTTTCCACTCCCTCCCTCTCTTTCTCTCACTAACTCCCTCTATCTCTCTCTCCTTTACCCTTAACTCTTAACCATAAACCCTTAACCCTTAATCCCTTAAACACTCTACCCTCTAGTTCTCTTTATCTCCTCCCCCTCTATCTACCTAGACCTCTCTTTGCTTTTGTCTCACCTCTCTCTCCCTCCCTACCTCTCCCTATATCTCTTCTTTCATATCTACTTCTCTCTACCTATTTATCTCTCCCTCCTTGCCTCCTCTCTCTCAATATCTCCAACTTCTTTCCCTCTCTCTCTCTCTCTCCCCTCTCTACCCTTAACTCTAAACCCTAAACACTTAAAATTCTCTACCCTCTACCTTTATCTCTCTCCCACTCCCTCTCCCTCTCCCTCTCTCTCTCAATTATCTCCCTCCTACCCCCTCTCCCTCTCTCAAGTCTCTCTCACTCACTCACTCCTTCTATGTCTCTCCTTGTTAGAATCCAAAATTTCCATGGAAAACCCTAGGGTTTTTTCCCATTTTGAACATAATGTTTTCACTATTTTTTTCATAAAATATCATTCACCCCCTTTTACAATGCTACAATATCTTTTATCCTTGTTCCACTGCCCTATTTTTGGCCCATATGGCCCTCACATTTTACCCCCATTTAATTCCTAATATTTCACTATTTTTTTTCTTAATAATTTGTTTCTCTCATCCATTATGTTTGAATATCTTTTACCGCCATTTGTCTACCCTTTATAAGATTTCACCACAATCATAAGAAATGTTTACCGTGCAACCGCGGGGGGTCAACACATAACCCGCGGTGGCACAGTAAATGGTGAGACAACCGACGAGGAAGCAGTCTGAAGAGATATCGCGGTACCGTCACCAATTAGGATGGAGACCGCGGCGGCACGGTAAGTGGTTATCAGAGATAGCAAGGCAAAGGTGAACGGTATAGCAGTATCACTATCTCTCACTCCCATCTCCTACCGCCTTACCACGTTCAAGTTTATGTCTTCACGAGGTTCCACGGTGCTCTGACTTTGACTGCTCCCCTGTCGCTTGTCCCCTTACTGCTCAATTCTGGGTTCATTCTTAACTGGCCGTGGTGTAGCAGTAGTCGTTCACTAACCGCCACCCACCGATGCCTCACTGCTTACCTCTGTTCTACCATGCTACCGCGGTCACCCCTCTGAACGATGGCGGTACCATAATAACCATGATGACTGTCGCCCCGCCGGTTATCTCACCGCTCATCATGGCACCACAGTCACTGTGTTGACTGCGTGCGATGTAGCGGTAAACCTTTCTCCCTCCACTGCGCCACCATGGTCTGATTTTTGACTAGTCACGGTGTAGCGGTAACCTTTGACTAACCTTGGTGACAGTTTACCACACCATCGCGGTATGGCGGTAAGCTCCCTTTGCTTGCTCCATAACCGCTACTGTCATACCATGGGCCCCTTTGTGGGAGGCCACAGTAAAGTGGTAAAGACATAAAAAGTAAACATTAAGGCAGTGGTGTAATGTATAAGGTGTATTAGAATTTTGGATGGGAAAAATGATTTTCTATGAAATAGGTAGGACAATGATGGGTGTAAATGGAGAAAAACTTAGGGTTTTTTCATGGATTTTTATGGAAAATAATAGGAAAACCCTAGGAATTTTTATGGAAATTTTTTGTTCTAACAGGAGTTATGAACAGTTTTTCTTGAAACTGATTGTAATGGAGAGAACATTAATAAATTGGGGACATCTTTTCTGATTTCATTTGTTGAGATGCTATAATTTTTGTATCTCCTATCTGGTTGTCTCCAATTAGAAAATTTTTAAGTCATTTAAATCAATATATCATGTATATTTCTGATTTATTGCAGTGTATTTTTCACTTTGTGTGATTTGATTACTCGGTGTCTGCAAGGCAGAACTAAATCCTTTTAAACAAGTCACAGTGACTTTAGGATTTTTGTTGGATGGTTGAAGAAGAACCTGGAAGGAAAACATTCTAGCACAATTTTATGCAAGTCATAAATTTGGTGAAGTAATATGCCAGTCATAGAATTTCATACCTTAAATGTGCCTAACAACTTGAATTAGGTCAGAAAGGGGAACACTTGGAATTTTTGATATTTTTGACTCCGTTGCCCATGTGGATAGAAAACATTGGTCAGTCATAACCCAAGAGATAAAGTTCATTTAAAACAATATTTTCAGATCCTTTCCTTTATGTTGTAGGAATAGTTGTAGGGTTTTTATCTATCCACGTCCATTTGCCATTGTGGATAGATTGTTTGAATAGGAAATACATTTCAATCTGCATTATTCATATAGGTACACCCGCCTAGGTCCTACAGAACCTAAAGAGTATAAGGTACAATGCATCAATTGGCCTTGTACGTTGGCCAAAAGTGTTGTAAGAGCTTGGAAAATTCTTTTGGTTAAAACCTGCACTTTTGAGAACCAACACTCCCCTCTACCCTTAACCCTTAAACCCTCTAACCATCTACCCTTAACCTTATACCCTTTATCTCTCTCCCATGCCCTCCCTCTCTCTCTCTCTCTCTCAAGACTCTCCCTCCTACCCCCTCTCCCTCTCTCGGGTCTCTCTCTCACTCACTCACTCACTCCCTCTATCCCTCTCCCCTCTCCCCTAAACCCTAAACCCTTAACCCTTAAACCCTAAACCCTTAAACACTCTACCCTCTACCCTTAACCATCTACCCTTAACCCTCTACCCACTATCTCTCTCCCACTCCCTCCCTCTCAAGAATCCCTCCTACCCCTCTCCCCTCTCCCTCTCTCAAGTCTCTCTCTCTCACACACTCACTCCCTCTATCTCTCTCCCCTCTACCCTAAGCCCTATACCCTAAACCCTTAACCATTAAACCCTCTACCCTTAACCATCCCTCCCTCCATCTCTCTCCCACTCCCTCCGTCTCTCTCTCTTTCAAGTCTCTCCATCCTACCCCCTCTCCCTCTCTCAGTTCTCTCTCTCACTCACTCAATCCATCTATCTCTCTCCCATCTCCCTTAAACCCAATACCCTAAACCATCAACCCTATAGGTCCTCAACCCTATACCTTCAATTCTCAACCATCTACCCCATACATTAGATCCTCAACCCTCATCTATCTTTGTCCCTCCCTCATCTTCTCTCCTTATCTCTATCTCACTTCTCCCTCCATCTCTCCCTCCATACATCCCACCTTCTCTTCCCTATACCCTCAACCCTTAAAACCTTAAACACTCAACCCTGTACCCTAAACCCTCAACCCTTAAATCCTAAATGCTTAAACCCTCTACCCTCTACCCTCAACCCAATACCCTCAACTGTAATCCCTCAACACTTAAACCCTTAAAACCAATTAAACTCTCTACCCTAATCCCTCTCTTAGGTTTGTCACTCACTCACTCACTCCCTCTATCTCTCTCCCATTCCCTCTCTCTCGCTCACTCTATCTCTCTCCCTCTCTCCCTCTCTCTCGGGTATCTCCATCCCCCACCTCTCTCTCTCTCACACACACACTCCCTCTCTCTCTCCCACTCCCTCTCTCTCCCACTCTGTCTCTCTCCCTCTCTCTCAGGTCTCTCCCTCTCTCTCTTTGTCTTGAGGGATTGAGATTATAGAGGGGTTGACTGATTAGGGTTTAAGGGTTGAGGGTTAAGGTTTAAGTGTTGAGGGATTAATATTGTAGAGGGGTTGAGGGATTAGGGTTTAAGGGTTTAAGGGTTAAGGTTTGAGGGTTGAGGGATTAAGAGAGTATAGGGGTTGAGGGATTAGGGTTTAAGGGTTGAGGGTTGAGGGTTGAGGTATTAAGAGGGTATAGGGGTTGAGGGACTAGGGTTTTTTGGGTTGAAGGTTAATGGTTGAGGGATTAAGATTGTAGAGGGGTTGAGATATTAGGGTTTAAGGGTTGAGGGATTAAGTGGGTATGGGGGTTGATGGATGGGGGTCTCTCTTGTGTCTCACTTCCTCCCATGCTATCTACACTAATCAGTGTCACTCCAATGCCCTCTCTCACAATCCCTCTTTGTCAATCCTCACTTACCTCCCACCCTACTTTCTTAGGTCTCTCCTTCCCACCCTCTCTCTCCTACTTTGACTCCCTCTCTACCAAGCCTCACTTACCTCCCACCCTAATTTCATAGGTTTCTCCTTCCCACCCCCCCTCTCCCACTTTGACTCCCTCTCCTTCTCTCAGGTGTCTCCCTCCCACCCTCTCTCCCTCTTTCTCTCTTAGGTTTCTCCCTCCCACACCCTCTCCCTCCCCCTCTCTCTCTCTCAAGTCTCTCCCTCCTCCCCCCCTCTCTCTCTCTCTCTCTCTCTCCCACTCCCTCCCTCTCTCTCTATCACTCCCTCTATCTCTCTCCCACTCCCTCTCTAAGGTCTTCCCCCACCCCACCATATAACTGAATAAATTATTTCCCTCTCAAGTTTGTTTCTCTTGGGTCTCACTCCCTCCCATGCTACCTACACTAATTAGTGTCACTCCAATGCCCTCTCTCACAATCCCTCTCTGTCAGGCCTCACTTACCTCCCACCCTAATTTCTTATTTCTCTCCTTCCCACCCCCTCTCTCCTACTTTGACTCCCTCTATGTCAGGCCTCACTTACCTTCCACCCTACTTTCTTAGGTCTCTCCTTCCCACCCCCTCTCTCCCACTTTGACTACCTCTTCTTCTCTCAGGTGTCTCTCTCCCACCCTCTCCCTCTCTTAGGTTTCTCCCTCCCACGTCCTCTCTCTCTCTCTCTCTCTCTCTCTCTCTCTCTCTCTCTCTCTCTCTCTCTATCTCTCTCCCTCTCTCTCAGGTCTCTCCTTTTCAAAACAACACATTTGGCGCTCACCAAATTTGGAGAGCGCCAAATGTGTTTTACCTTGAAATGGTAAAATAAGGCTTGACCCCATGATTTAGTCCCACATTCTCATGAAGTTGTTTGGTTCAACGCTTTATCTGAGTCAGAAACGCCTTTTTTTATGCAGTTGACTTCATATTGTACCAATCTATGCTTGATCCATCATCTTTTTACCACCAATTTGCATGGTAGACAACACAGAAGAATACATTTTGAAGTTTCTACATCATTTTACATTATGTGAGGTAATAAATTCATTTTGGTAAATTGAAATGTTTATATTTAGTATATTTGTTTTTTTTTGACAATATAATCTAAATTTCCTTAATGATTTTATTAATCATAACAATTGGACATAGAATTCAACATTGAATTAGATGGGATTTGCATAAAAAAGTTCAAGAACAAAAAAATTAAAAACATGACATTTACTTATGAATTCTATTTGCATTGCTTATAGTAGTCCATTTCCAACATGGTTAGTGGAATTCACTGTATTTCATTCTTTTTCAATTAATTTGGAAAACTTTTATTTTCATCTAATTTGGAAAACCTAATAGCTTTCATCAATGTTAATGCAAGTGTCCATTTATTTTTTTGTTCCATAAAAAATTCACCTTCACTGAACATGTGCTTAGATAAATTCAAGTGAGTTGACATAGTTTTTAATGCAAGTTTCCATTCATTCATACCATTTACCTTTCTAATAAATAAAAAAATGAGAAATTTTGTGCAATTGAGAATGCTTATTGTCTTTCTAAGTTACCTCATTGCTAAAGAAATAGTGAATAATTATAAGATATAGCATCACAAACCCTTCTTTGAATTCATATTCTTCATGACTACCTTGACAGTAAAAAATTTGGTTTTGAGAAAAATAAACACAAGAGTCTCTAGTTTTCATTTAGGTGACAACAACTTATACCCTAGGTCAGTGATGTAGAGCAGGGAGACAAAACCTTCAACAATCATTTAATTAGATCAGTTTCAAACAATCTTCAATCTCAAAAACCTTAATTCAATGTTGAATTGACCAATTCACATCTAAAACAAAACAAAGATCATCCATAAATAAGAAGCTATGCTTTTCAAGATGACTACCATTCTAAGCCTTTGGAAGATTTTAACACAACCCACCATATGTAAGTCTCTTGCTCAAAATATCATATTCATACAACAGTCACTCCTAACAGAATGAAATAAACTCAATATTATAAAGTTCAAGTTCAATAATGCTAGTCAAAAGGTCCACAACTTCAAAATCAACGTTCCAGGCCTCTGGTGCAGGAGCACCTTGTAAGCTCAATTTTGTCAAAAATTTCATATTTTAGTGAGCATGGTCAAATGCTAGGATTTTAGTTAATGTTGATTATATTGTGTTCATTAAGGTCAATTAGACCATTTTATAATGTATTTAGAGCTAAGGGAGTTCAGTTGTGTCATAGCTTGCAATTTGGCTAAATGTGGTCAGAAAAGTTGCTAAAAGATGCAAAAGTTGCAATGTTCGAGGGAGTTGGAATGAAATCAAAATATGTTTAATAACCTTCAATTCCTCGAAGGAGAGGTTGTTGGTTGATTTGTACCCCATTTTTTTTATCAAGAAGAACATTATTTTCTAGAAATTTATTTGTTTCTCTCACTTTTCTTATTGTTGTACGACCTCTACAAACTCTAAGATGATATGAAACTGGTTGGATGTTGTAGAATAATGAATTAGCTTTCATTTTCATCTATTTATAGGTTCTAAATATTTGTATAGCGAAATTTATATTATTTTTACTGATGCTACCTACTTTCACAATGTTCTTGGATTGAGGGGTTTCATTATGTAATTCGACCCATTACACTTTTTCTGCCTATTGTAACTTGTGGAATGGGTCCTCTAACTTTTAAAATACATGGCTAACCTATTTAGAATGTTGTGGATCAAGGTTGGGTGTTTGGGATTATGTTCTAGGACTGTAGCAGGGTCTTTTCATGGAGAAAATTAGGGCTTCAAGTGGTGTTTTGACAAAATGTGGGAAGGAATGTCCATGTAATGTACTATTCACCATGTGCAGGGTTTGGTAAGTGTGTTTGGTTCTTTTTATGGGTTTGGCAGGTCCGGGAGATAGGAGTTTCATCAAAACCCCAAGTATTTTTCTTGAAATTGAGGGTTTGGTGTATT
The DNA here is from genome assembly GCA_007115665.2 of Sequoiadendron giganteum. Classification (NCBI taxonomy): domain Eukaryota; kingdom Viridiplantae; phylum Streptophyta; class Pinopsida; order Cupressales; family Cupressaceae; genus Sequoiadendron; species Sequoiadendron giganteum. The sequence continues at coordinate 584,603,466 of CM021109.1, forward strand.
AGGGGTCTAGAGGTCTTGGACCTGGAAAAAAATCAGGAAATTGGAGGTTTTAACACATAAAATACTTTTTTTTGAGGATTTTGAGTGAAGATGTAGTGTTTAAAAGGTACTCTCTTTGTAAATTAGGCTAATTGAATAGCCTTTTCCAAGGTGGGTCTATTGGAAGTCAATATTGGTCCAAAGGAGTTGATGTTGGGGTTTACCTATGTTTTAAAACTTGAAAATGGGTATCTTAATCATCCCTAAGTTTGTCAAGTGTTTTGGAAAATCTTGGTGAAAAGGCCCTTGAACCGAGTTACCTATGCTACAAGGGAAAGCTTGGTAGAAGTTGGGATTTTCAGTTGAACATTTGGTTTTGCTTTGGAATCTAATTGATTCTCATTGATTTGCTGTATTGAATGGTTTCCACCCCTCTCTGCATCAAAAATGGTGTTTCTTGGTAAGTTAAGTGATCAAGTTATGTGTAAGTCTATTAAGAGCCTTCCTCTAAATCTTTGAACAAGTTCATTGTGGATCCCTACATGTACTGCATCAGCCTCTAGATACTTTGTCAACTCTTCAAACACACTCAAAATCCCTACTCTAATATCTAACCCTACAAAAATCTAACTCCATTATGTATGAAAAATATTGTGTAGCATAGACATGTTTGATAATTCCAAGCAACTCGTTGCCTTCTTTCATAAAATTCTTTGGTGTGTTTCATATTTAATGCAATGTAATCAGCGATATCAATATTTTTGTAAAATGCATTACTTACTTTTGTTCTATGTGTGTTTGTGAACATGTAGCATTGAAGGTTATGCCGAGGAAATGATCGAAGCCTCTAACACCAGAAGAACGTGCAGCTAAAAATGCAAGGAGAAGAGAATAAAAAATGTAGCTCGTGAAGCAAAGGAATTGCAGCCCATACAACCACAAATTTTCGTGCAATCTAAGAGATGTCAAATTGGAAAAACAAAGGGCATGAATGAGGAAAGCTCGTGGAAGGACAAGAATGGATACAGAAGTTGGGGGCATATCATCAACCATAGGTGAAGCTTAATGCACATCTCCAGTTGAAGACACATTGACAACAACATGTGGTTTTCTAGGTACCTCGAAAATCACATATCCAATTGAAGACACACCATCAAAAAAATTGTGTTTTGAAAGTACATCAGAAAACACATCTCTATTTGAAGGCACTCCACAAACGACATCTCAAGTTGGAGGTACAACATCACTTACATGTCAATATCAAGGTATGTCATCAATTGCACCTCCAATTGAAGGTACACGATCTATCCCTGGTGTTGTTGACCTTCTCAATATTGACACAAATTTACATTTGAGAACTCCTAGAGTTTTGCATAGAAAACCTACATTTTTTATTGATATTGATTCCAATGTTTTGAAATGGAAGCCTAATAAGATTCCAAAACATACATGTCAAAGATATGCACAAAGGATATGGAGTTTATTTTTTGCAAAGCTAAGTGAGAGTGGAAGATGCCAACTATTTGTTGAAATGATGAGGTAGCTCAAATTTAGGCCCACCATGAAGGCTCTTGGGCTAAGATTTTTGAATGACTCAAGTGAAAATTCCATTGTAAAGAGCTTGATGAGTGCATACGAGAGTGTGGGTTCCACCTCACGCATGAAGGATAGTTGTGCCACACAACGTGTGATGACAACAACACTGCTAAGCAGTCAAACAAGGAACAAGGTGAACCTTACAAAGGAAAGTAATTCTTTGAAAATAAGTAGATCATCTCTAATGAGAGCCAAAGGAAGGCGTGAAAGAGTGGAGGATCCAAATAGAAATGAGTTATGGGCATATTCAGGTAGAGTGCCATGAAAAGACGCAAGAATTGCTCGAGGCTTGAGATCTTTAATTGTGAATTATTGGAAGGATAACACAAGGACCTCTCCTAATCAAAGAGATGTTGTAAGAAGGAGAATTGGTAGTAAAAACCATGAGCCACATCCAAGGCATTATATGGATACCACTCAAACCCAATTTTTTGCTGATTTTGTATAGATGTTTCCTGAAATTAAAATATGTCAAAGGTATTTTGAAATGCTAAAGCCTTTTTATGTGAAAATAAATCACACACGCACTACTTGTTGTTTTAGGGTTCATATTGAGTTTTCTAACCATTATGATGTTTATTGACGTATAAGTGTAGATATGCATACTGACAATGTTTTGCAGGAATGTAACATAATGCCTCCACCTAAATTGTCAAGGAAATTTTTGTCTTCCATTTTATGTGAAAGAGAGGATGGTCAATTTTTTTACAAAAAATCATGTTTGGATGGCACATGTGATCATTGTGGTGGCATGCAACATTTTCCAATTTTCCAAAACATGGCTAGTACACACACAATTGGAGACAAAATTGTGGAATTTGGAAAATATAAGACAGTGGCATATAGTCTAAAAGATGGGAAAGAAGCAAAGAAGTGTGAATTGGCTAGTGATAAGATTCCAGTGTATCACCTTATGGGAATTTTTCATGATCACGTGGTCTATGATTATGCAACGCATACACACAGAGCACAATGGTTGGACTCACAGTTCAAGTTATGCAAGGACACATTTCCACTTTTTCATATCATTTCAGTTGTCGACTTTGCTAAGAACTACACACTACAACCACAAAACGAGGTGCAATCACAGTACTACAACTCTATGTAGGTTGCTATATTTGTGCATATAGCATTCATTCATGTAAATGATAGTATAGAGGAAAATAGGAAAGTATTGAGGGAGTATCACTTTTACATCAGTGATGATCGCACACATTCTATAGAGTTTTTTCAAGGTTGCTTTCATATGTTCTATGTTGATCTCGCTAGCAAGGGCATATCTTTTAGTCAGCATATCATATGGTCAGATAATTGTACATCACAATTCAAGAACACCAGAATGTTTTACCGGTTGAGCAGGATGCATAGGATTAGTGGTGTTCAGCATATGTGGAACTTCTCAGAGGCCGAGCATGGATAGGGGGAGCATGATGGAGCAGGTGCATGTATCAAAAGAGCCCTAGCATGAGAAGAGTTAAAGTACACAAACAGTGTAAAGTTGAGAGATGCAAGATCAATTGTCCAGTGGTGCAATGGTGCAATGGGTCCAGGTAGTGAAGGTAATTCTTTAGTTCATATATTTTTTATTTAGTAGATGACACTAAGATTGCAAAATATGATGATTGTTGTACACTAACAGGATCGAGTGAGCTACACCTTTTTAGAAGCTCCAATGTAGGTACATGGACTATCCATACAAGGAAGATGGCATGCTTTTTTTATGCATGTACACTTCAATCATGGAATGATTACGAGTCAACAAAGTGGGTTAACGAATGGTCTATAAGAAGTCTAACCCCACTTGACACTTATTAGCTCCCGACGGCTCTACAAATCATAGAGATGCAATCATCCATTGACTTTGATCATGTATCAGACCTACTAGAACCAGGTAATATATCTTACTTACAAGTTTTATTATGTTGCTTAGTAAATAAATCTAACAAGATGAACATATCAATGCAGGGCACGTTTATGCGATGATTGCAGATGAAGACAATGAAGAGGGTACGAATTATTACCTGTGTCGTTGTATCGAGGCCAAAAATAAATTGGAGTCCCTAGTTATAGAGGGAGAAAACATAGAATGTCCTACAGGTTCGGTGGTTGTTACTAGAACATGGCTTCGAAGGTATCTAGTTAAGAATGTTGCAGTTTGGTTGTTTGAGGACTTCAACACGCATCGAAAAATTCTTCACTATTTGAAGAATATAAGGGAAGACCTATGAACAAGAACTTGTGGAAAGTGTGTGAGTCTGACCACGAGGCAATACTCGACACAAAAAAGAGTAGAGAAGACCTAGATGGTTCAATGGATTGATTTGTAAGTATGCACATTGAATTTGTAAAGTCATGTTATTGATCACTCTTTTGGACCAGCACCTTGAAATAAGTATTTTTCACCATTACTATTTTATGTCATATGCATTTACGACTGTCATTGATCCTTTTATGATTGTGACTGTAGGTAATACTGAATTTTGTCAAAGTATATAAGAAAAGAACAACATCGGTTGGTGGTGCAAGTGTTCAGTGGTATGAGAAACATCGATTGTTGGTGCATTTTCTGGTTTTCAATCTTCTCTTTCTTTTCCATCTCCTAGATTTATTGAATTCTTATATGCTACATGTTTTATGTTAAGCTTTTCAATTATATATTTGAAATTTATACGTAGGGTCATCGAGAGATGATAAAGAAGCAAAGGGGCACATCACCATTGTAGGACCTTCAATCAACCTCCTTATCTAGCATGCATGAAGGTGATAGTAGATCTTGTTAGTTGTATGACTAACATTATTTAGATATTGCTCTTTTAATGATTTTTATGTGAGTCTATGTCTAAAATTGAGAGGCTTTTGCAGGTTTTTTGGAATGTAAATAGCTAAGCCAGCTGAGGTCGAATGGAAAAACGAAACTAGGCAGCAACTCCTTTTGTTTCTTCTCAAGTACAATATATTTCATGATCTGTACTGGAAATGGGAGGATTATTTCCATGCATGTATTGCTACAAGTATTGACAAATGGGAAGATTTTCAAGATGTTCTTCCATCACTATTGTAATATTTGTCATTGACTTAGTGTATTTTTTGATATACTAAAATTATGAGAAATTAATACATGCAAATGTGTATATTTCTTAATATACGCCTCAATTAAATGTGTATATTACATTTAAAATTAGTTGTAATGCTTCATGGTTTACATTTAAAGTTGTCTTCAAGGAAAAACGTGTGGATTTATTAGTAAGAATGAAATAATGTTTAATATAATTGTAGAAAGGCATATTAGTAAGGTCTTTTGAACATTATGCAATGAGGAAGTTGCAAAATATGTTAAAATATGATACAATGTAATAAATGGTTAGTCCATGTCAAGATGGGTGAAAACAAACTTTTTATTGTTTTTGAGTCTAAGGTCTTAGGAAGAGTTGAATAAGTGATGCAGACCCAGGATGGAGATCAAATTAAAATGACAAATACAAGATGGTCAACCCAAAATCCAAAGAAAATTCAAAAGAACTTCACAAATCCTTGTCAAGTACACTCTTTCTACAAGTAATGCTAAACAGCTTCAAGAGACTTTTCACCCAACTTTCCCAAAAGACTTGTCAATTAAATGATGGATTTAGACACCCATTAAGGACTTACACAACATACTTCAAGATAAAGTATAACTCCTTTGGACCAGTTTAGACTTCCAATACACTCACCATGGGAAAATCAAGGAAAAGAGGTCAATTTAACAAAGGAAGTACCCTTCAAACTTATCCAATCACCTTGGAACCTTGGGGAAAAAAATTAAATGGCCCAAAACCATAGAATCCAACACTATTTTGCACATGTACGGTCAGAAACACTCCCAACTAAAAAAACCCTCCTTTTCTAATGCAGTGAATTGTTTGAAAAAATGCCTGAAAGAAATGCGGTCTCATGGTGATTATTGTCATTGCATTCCATCACCATGAGACTGCATTTATTTGAGGCATTTTTTCAAACAGTTCACTGCCTTGTCTATAGATTGTCATGGCCTTCCATCACCATGAAACCTCATTTCTTTGAGGCATTTTTTCAAACAATTCACTGCCTTGTCTATGTTATTTCTTACTATTATGCTTTGACATATTTTTTCCAAGCATCCATAGCTTGTTCGAAAGCACCTGTTTTAGGCTTTTAGCCATAGCAGCAAGGTAGTGAACTGCTTGATGAAATGCTCTAGTAGATATGTATGAAAAATGTCATACCATAGACAAGGCAATGAACTATTTGAAAAGATGCCTGAAAGAAATGTGTTCTCATGGTGATGGAATGCCATGATAGTCCATCACCATAGGCATTCATCATGGCATTCCATCACCATGAGACCACATTTCTTTTAGGCATCTTTTCAAATAATTCACTGCCTTTTTTATGGCTTGTCATGGCATTCCATCACCATGAGACCACTTTTCTTTGAGGCATTTTTTCAAAAAGTTCAATGCCTTGTCTATGCTATTGCTTACTATTATACTTTGATAGATTTTTCCCAAGCATCCATAGCTTGTTCAAAAGCATTTATTTTAGGCTTTTAGCCATAGCAACAAGGCAATGAACTATTTGATAAAATGCCTTGGTAGACATATATGAAAAATGTCATAGCATAGACAAGGGAATGAACTATTTGAAAAAATGCCTCAAAGAAATGTGGTCTCATGGAATGCCATGACAAGCTAAAGCAATTGGCAGCTGCTCCTAGTTATTAGTTATGCAATGTGATGTAATTGCATAACTGCTTAGGTTGACTTTTTTAAAAGCTATATTGTAATTGAAATTTTGTCATCTATCAACATCTAGTTATTCGTTATGCAATGTGAAGTGATGCTTCGAGTTTGAAAGATGTGCAATGCATGAATATAAACTACAAAAATCTATTTTCTACATTTCATTAGTTAAACACTTATTTTATTTTCTCTCTATATCTCTATCCTATGGAAATGCCTTTTGATTTCAAAAAAGATAGTTTTTATCTCTTGTTATACAATTTTTTACGTTTTTTTTTTAAAATCTGATTTTTCTCGATTTTTTCACGATTTTTTCAAAAAATCTTATGCTTTTGGTTTGTCGATTTATTCCCCAAAATATTTTTGTTGCTATGACCAAAAAAATAAATACCAATTGAGATTGTACATAGGGCTTGAACATGGGTCTGCCATCACACAAATAGAAAACCAAAAGGAGCAGATATATAATGTTAAAGAAGAGTGAAAGCACAACTAAATTTATCATTTAAAAGCAATTTTTTTGATGCATTTTTTCAAACAGTTCACTGCCTTGTCTATGCTATTGCTTACTATTATGCTTTTGATATATTTTTTCGAAGCATCCATAGCTTGTTCAAAATCACTTGTTTTAGACTTTTAGCCATAGCAACAAGGCAGTGAACTGTTTGAGAAGATGCTTTGGTAGACATGTATGAAAAATGTGGTAACATAGACAAGGTAGGGAACTATTTGAAAAAATATCTCAAATAAATTTGGTCTCATAGAATGCCATGATAAGAAAATGCAATTGGCAACTGCTCCTAGTTATTAGTTATGCAATGTGAAGAAATTGCATAACTGCTTAGGTTGACTTTGTACAAACTATATTGTAATTAAATTTTCGGCATCTATCAACGTCTACTTATTAGTTATGCAAAGTGAAATAATGCTTTGAATTTGAAAGATATGCAATACAATGTAATCAACGACATGAATTTAAACTACAAAAAACCATTTTTTACAATTCATTAGTTAAAATATTTATTTTATTTTCTCTCTATATCTCTATATTCTATGGAAATACCTTGCTATTGTATTTAAAAGGCTTAATAGGCCAGTTAGGTGGTATTTGCAAAATCAAGTTGTGAATGAATGGCAATTAAGAGCAAAATTGGAAAATTGTCATCTTAGAAGTGTAAAAAAGGGTGGTTATGGTGGTTGATCGACTCAAGGGGTAGTTGGAAGGTGGTATCAAGATATATTGTTGTAATACCTCAAGTTGTGGGTTGATTTTGTTCAGTTTCTAATAAGAAAATATACTTCTGAAAATGTTGATCACTGGTTTTCTTTATTTTCTTGAATTTTCTTTACCTTGCACAGGCCCGTACAAGTCTATCATGACTTGACGCTTTGGATACTTGATTGCATATGTGTTTGCTCTCTTTTCATCTCTTTTGAAGGTTTAAATCCACCATTGGTGTGTGTGGGATCAGAAAACTTGGTTACAACTCTATTTTCTGTGTTAGGGGTTTTGAGGGCAACACCATGGAACATTAGCTAATCCACCTACTGTTCTGACCCTATGCCTTGGTGTACTAGCCTATACCATGATTAGTTTGGTGTATGAATACTTTGGAGGCTAAGAGAATGAATAAACTCAGTGGGGTGTGAAGTTCTAATGTTGTTCATGGGTGTTTCCACCATGAAAGTAAGGAACTCAATTAGTGAATATGAGAAATACTGAAAAGAATGGGATTGTGAGTGTCTTTTAAGTTAGGGCAGAGGTATTGTGGGATTTTTGGACCTTTGGAAGGATTGGGGGATTTCTAGAGTTATGAATTTCTTTAAAACCCTTATTTTTGTGAAGGTTTAGGAAGGTTGTGAGTAGAGGAAAAAAACAAGTTCTTGGGGCTCTTAAAATGGGAGAATCCTGAGTTTGGTGAGCATCCAAAAGACTGTTTCAAGTTTCCTTGGTTTGGAGGCGAGTTTGTGAGGGGGTTCCTTTGGATATTAGGCCTAATTGTGAAGCCTAGAGCGAGGGAGGTGTATGGAAAGTTCATGTTGATCCAAAAGAGTTACTATTGGTTTTGGAATATGTTGTGTAACCCTAAAAAGGGTATCTTAATCCACCTTTAAATGGTCGGTTGTTTAGGAAAGGTTGGGAAAAATTAAGCTTGGCATGGGTTTTGAGTGCTACAAGGGTGGATTGTTGGGTAAGGTGTTGAATGAAGAGTTTGGTTTGATGGCGCTTTGAGGTTGTGTAGATTGCTCAAAATAGGTTGTATTAATCTTATAGGAGCCCCTTGAAAGTAGGTTGTCAGACTGATCGGGTTTGAGCCTCCTTGCCTCTGCATCAGTGAGGCACAAGTAATTGAAGCATTCCAAAGGATACAAACCACCACGAATGGAGCTTATTTATATAATACGCTTTAGATGGGGCTTATTGAGCATTCAACAATAATTAATTAAGCATTAGATGTAAAAAAAATCCATGCCTACAACATTCAAGCATACAACTTACATGATACGCATGATAACATCATTCAAGAATGGCAGTAGCAAAATAATAGTTTCTTTAATCAAAAATCCGAAAGGCTATACAATGATATATTGATAAAATTATATAAATATACCCAAAAAAACCATATAGGCTTAGTACAAAGGAGCCATATGGACATAAAATATCACATATATATATCAATAGTACAAAACATATGTTCCAAAATGCCACATAGGCATACAACAAACAACACTAATACATAATCATTTCCCTCTAGGGGAAGGAAATAGATCCCATGTTGCCTTCGAAATTTGGCTGGATGGAGTGACTATTGCTTCTCTTGTCTTTCAAACACACTCGCTACTCCTCCTCTCTTCACTCTAGACCTTCAACTGATACAATTAAAAGTAAAGATGTTAAAACTGAAGGGAAAAGAATGCGGATCTACTGACCCAACAGTGCAGAATACATTCCCTTAACACCTTTACTGCAGGGGAGAGAAGCAAAAATGAAAAACTAACAGTTTCTAAAACTTATAGAGATGCATACAACCATGGCAATGAGAAACCAGAAAGATAAGCAAACAAAGATGACACAGTATTTACGTGGGAAAACCCTTTCAAGTAAAAAACCCACCACACAAAGTCAAATCAATTGTATTATAGTAATGAATTGATTACATACAATATCCAGACTTCTTTGTTCAGCTCACAATCACCCAGAGAGTTTCAAATTCACTGTTACAATGTTTTTACAACATACAGTTCAAAACCCTTCTCAAGAAGTCACGTCCTTCTGTTCTTCAGCCCGCAACTTCAACTTGCTCTACAACTTACGACTCAACCCAACTTGTCTAACTTATGAGAAATAACACATCTCTCAACAATAAGTAACCGACTGAGAAGAGCAATGAATTCCATCCTCAAATCACGCATCTGGTTGGATCTGATAGATCTCCCTACAACGAGTCATCCATGCATTCAATGCCATCACCAAAACGGTTGAGCTCACCACCCTTGGTTGAAAAATGCAACTACCACAATAACTATCTTGACATCCGTCCAATCACTATTCAACCAGGTGCCACGCATTCAAGACCCATCAGCAATCATAGCTGACAGAGCAACCAAAATGATCAAACAGACATCAGGTGCATCCAGGACTTCAAGTCATTTCTAACACTACCGGAGCTGGAGTCAGAATAGGACTGCACCGAAAAAACACACTGCCGAAGTCGAAGTCAAGAGCGAAACTGGAGTCAAAAAATGACCCTACCGAAATTATAGGTTTAGGAACCAATTCGGTTCCGCGTCCGCCCACAGCAAAGGAGAACTCATCGGAAACAGTTCTGATCGGGTATAGTCAACCTGAGGTCAAACCAAGATGGGGGCACAAAAAGATCAGAGTCAGACCCGGGGACGGAACAAGAACAGAAATAGGACTTTACCAAAAGTCCAAGATCAGGAACCAAACCGGTTCCAGTTCCACCCCCGCCAACTGCAAGAAACAACAATCCAGAACTTGGACAAAGCAGAGGAAAACTCCCCGGGGAGAATACAAACATCCAGAAGAACCAGATCATCAAAGCAAGATTCGGGCCCGGAGTCGGAACAGAAATGGAAATAGGAACATGGAAAATGGACATTGCCAACTTCCAAAACTAATTCCACCTCCACCAGAACCTGCGAAGCAAAGCGAGAAATAAAAAACGGTAGGAAGCGGAGTCGGAGTCGGATCAGGAATGAGAACATAAACCCAGAACTTTAGGCAAACAGAACAATGCCAAGTTCCATCCCGGTTCGCCTCCGCCAGAGACCCGGAACTTAGGCAAACAGAACAACGCCAAGTTCCATCCTGGTTTCGCCTCTGCCAGAACTTTGCAAACAACACAAAATCACCAAGGCATGAAAATGAGGACTTCAAGCTGGAAGTTGAGACATAATTTCTCAACAATCTCCCACTTGGTGAACACTTCTAGCTTCCTCAAAACATCAAACCTTACTGTCTATCATAGGCCCCAAGGCCCGTCAATTTTGTGCACCGTCTGAACTTGTCTATGCTAACCGACTTTGTCAAGGCATCTGCAACATTCTTCAAGGTGTCAACCTTATCCATACTAACCTTGCCATCTTCAACCATATCCCTCACGAAGTGATATTGCACATCTATGTGCTTGGTCCTGGCATGAAAGGTCAGATTCTTTGCCAAACAAATGACACTTTGACTATCACAGCAGATTCAAATCCACTCAGCATTAAATCCAATGTATGAACACAAATGCCTCAACCACACTGCCTCCTTGCAAGCATGAGTTGCTGCCATATACTCTTCCTCTGTCATGGATAAAGCAACTACAGCTTGTCGCTTGCACATCCAACTAATTGCTTCACCATTAAGCATGAAAGTGTATCCACTGGTGGATCTTCTGCTGTCAATATCCCCTGCCCAATCAGAATCAACATATCCCTGAATGCTAAGAGTCCTTTGTGATGTAACCATACTGCTATGGTAACACAAAGCATAATCTAAAGTGCCCTTCAAATACCTGAACACTCTCTTCACAGCATCCCAATGTGATCTCTCTAGATTTGCCATAAAATGGCTTAGAAATCCCACTGCTTGGGCAATGTCTGGTCTTGTGCAGACCATAGCATACATCAAACTACCTACTGCATTTGCATAAGGCACACTGGTCATGTCCTCCATCTCAGCAGCAGACTTTGGACAGTCTTCAGCAGATAGTTTCAATCCTTGCATGATTGGAACAACTAGCTGCTTGCAATCAGTCATGCTGAACCTCTCTAGAACGGTTTTCACATACTTACTCTGACTGAGCCAAAGCTTTCTGCTTGTTCTATCCCTGGTTATCTCCATTCCAAGAATGTACCTTACTGCTCCAAGATCTTTCATTTCGAACTTAGCAGACAACTGAGTTTTAAGATCAGAAATCATAGCCTTGCTATTACCAATGAATAACATGTCATCCACATATAGAGTAATAACAATCACATGATCATTCTCACATTTATAATAAATGCAATGATCAGATTTTGATATAACAAACCCAATTGACAACACAAATATGTCAAATTTCTAGTACCACATTCTAGGAGATCGCTTTAGACCATAGAGAGATTTATATAACTTGCAAACCAGATTTTGTTTGCCTCTTTCAACAAAATGCTCAAGTTAGGACATGAAGATTTCTTCTTCCAGCTCACCATGGAGAAACGTTGTCTTCACATCCATCTGCTCAATTTCATAGTCATACATAGCTGCCAATGACAACAAAAATCTGATTGATGTCAGCTTTGCTACAGGGGAAAATATCTCTCCATAATCAATTCCCTCAACTTGGGAAAATCCCTTTGCAACCAGTCGTCCCTTATACTTCTCCACACTGCCATCAAGGCCTGTCTTCTTTTTGAATATCCACTTGTAGCCAACAAGCTTTTTCCCTTTAAGGAGTGGTACCAACTTCTAGGTATCATTCTTTTTCAAGGAATCCATCTCCTCATTCATGGCTTCCAGCCAAAACTTTGAATCAACCATGTTGATTGCTTCTTTCACAGTGCTAGGCTCATCAGTGCTAGTAATTAAGGCATAAGCACAATTTGAATCTAACATAAAGAAACCATACCTCTCTGGTTGCCTTCTTTCTCGTGTAGATCTCCTTAGAGGCTGGGGTTGTTCTTCATCATTAGAACTTCCAGAGCTGCTTGAGCTCTCTTCAATCTCAGGTACACCATGTAGCTCTTCCCTTTCTGGAGTTTGGAGAATCTCAATTGCATCCTTCTTCTTATCACTCTTATTTGTCTCAGGCTATTGATCACTTACTAGAGGTTTCAGCTCACGAAATATCACGCTTCTACTATACAAAACCTTCTCAATAATAGGGTTCCAAAGCTTGTATCCTTTCACACCAACTCCATAGCTGATGAGAATACATTTCATAGCCTTGTTATCCAACTTTGATCTCTTTTCATTTGGCACATGAACATATGCCTCATAGCCAAAGACCCGAACATGCCTTAATGAGGGTTTCTTACCTGACCATGCTTCCAAAGGTGTCTTATCAACAAGAGCTGAACAAGGAGATCTATTAATCAAATAACATGTTGTAGCCACAACCTCAACCTAGAACTTCTGCTCCAGACTAGCACCACTCAGCATACTCCTTGCCTTTTCCATCAGTATCCTGTTCAACCTCTTAGCAACTCCATTTTGTTGTGGAGTGTAGGGGGTTGTCTTATGCCTTTTAATTCCATGATCAGTGCAATACCTTTCAAAATCTACAGAACAAAACTCACCTCCATTGTCTATCCTTAAACACTTTATTTTCCTTCCAGTCTGATTTTCAACCAAAGATTTGAACTCTTTAGACCGACTGAACACTTCTGATTTACTTTTAAGAAAGTATACAAATGCCCTTCTCAAACAGTCATCAATAAAAGAAACATAATATCTAGACTTTGATAACAAAGGAACATTAACTAGACCAAACACATCAGAATGAACATAATCTAGTATACCAGAAGATTTGTGAGGACTAGAGGAGAAAGAAACACGGTGTTGTTTTTCATAGATACAATATTCACAGAAATCGAACTCAAAGTTACAATCATCAAGCCCTTCTACAAGGTTTTTGTTCTTCAAAGTTTTTAAACCTTTCTCACTAATGTGACCAAGTTTATGATGCCATAACATAGTCTTCTCTGCTAGGATTTTTACCTCCAAAGCATTTGTAGACAGTGAAGAGTCTTCATCTTTCTCTATAGGTGCAGAATTACATGACTTTATAGAGGCACTGTTACAAAGAACAGGTCGTGCATCTAGCTTGTACAGAGTGCCAGTACGAACACCCTTAGCTAACACCATTGCACCTCTAGCCATTTTGCATCCCTTACTAGAAAAAGAAACTTCTACACCAGCATCATTTAACTTACTAACAAAAAGAAGATTTCGAGCCAAACCTAGGATGTGAAGAACACCACCAATTCCTTTGACTCTTCCGTTAGGAAACTGAATTATGACCCTTCCTCTGCCAACAATCTCCAGCGTTGAATCACTTGCCAAGTATACCTTTCCACCATCATACTTCTCATACTTTGAGAACCAATCTCTATTGGATGTCATGTGAAAAGAGGCACCTGAATCAACCAACCAAACATCATCTGATGCCTAAGTTGTCAAGGCTGTTGCAATGAAGGCATCTGCATCACTTTGAGAAGATTCGTTGTCAGAAGCATTCTTCTTCTTCTTCTCCTTACAGTCCTTCCTGATATGACTAGGTTTCCCATAGTTCCAGCACTTTACCTTGAACTTTTTACTAGGAGACTTTGATCTCCCTTTAGACTTGGATTTTGACTTGCTGTCTTTCTTCTTGCCTTTCTCCTTTGTTCTACCTCGAACAGAAAGAGCATCTTTGGCCATCTCAGAAGATTTCCTTTGCATTTCTTTAGACAGAAGCGAAGCAACTACATCATCAGTCTTGAAAGCAGTGGTTGTGCTTCCAATAGCCATCACAAGATGATCTCAACTGTCAAGTAATGAACACAACAGGAGCATGCAATGATCCTCCTCCTCAATATTTACACCTACAGATGCCAACTGAGTAACACTCATATTAAATGAGTTTAGATGATCTGCAACAGATGCACCTTCGTCCATCTTCAAGGAGTACAACTTCTTTCTCAAGAATAACTTTTTTACTAGAGACTTTCCTTGGTAAATATCACCAAGCTTCTTCCACAAAGCAGCTGCAGACGTCTCCTCATGAACATTCAAGAGCACAGAATTGGCTAGACTTAGTCTTATCAATCCTCTTGCTTTTCTATCAGCAAGATCCCAAGCTTCTTGGGTCATAGTTTGTGGCTTAGTTCCAGACACTGCAATCTAGAGGTCTCTATCCACAAGCAAGTCTTCAATCTTGATTTTCCATAACTCAAAGTTGCTACCATTAAACTTCTCAATATCTATCCTACCAGATGTACTCGTCATCTCACAACAGAAACAAGTTTAATAATGCAAGTCTCCCACTGAAACAGTATTAGTGCAAAAAACTAATTTTCCCTAGCAAGGATAACACGAACTGGTCAAGCTCTGATACCACTTTGAAGGGAAAAGAATGCGGATCTACTGACCCAACAGTGCGGAATACATTCCCTTAATACCTTTACTACAGAGGAGAGAAGCAAAAATGAAAAACTAACAGTTTCTAAAACTTATAGAGATGCATACAACCATGGCAATGAGAAACCAGAAAGATAAGCAAACAAAGATGACACAATATTTACGTGGGAAAACCCTTTCAGGTAAAAAACCCACCACACAAAGTCAAATCAATTGTATTACAGTAATGAATTGATTACATACAATATCCAGACTTCTTTGTTCAGCTCACAATCACCCAGAGAGTTTCAGATTCACTGTTACAATGTTTTTACAACATCCAGTTCAAAACCCTTCTAAAGAAGTCATGTCCTTCTGTTCTTCAGCCCGCAACTTCAACTTGCTCTACAACTTACGACTCAACCCAACTTGTCTAACTTATGAGAAATAACACATCTCTCAACAATAAGTAACCGACTGAGAAGAGCAATGAATTCCATCCACAAATCATGCATCTAGTCGGATCTGATAGATCTCCCTGCAACGAGTCATCCATGCATTCAATGCCATCACCAAAACGGTTGAGCTCGCCACCCTTGGTTGAAAAATGCAACTGCCACAATAACTATCTTGGCATCTATCCAATCATTATTCAACCAGGTGCCACACGTTCAAGACCCATCAACAATCGCAGCTAACAGAGCAACCAAAATGGTCAAACAGACATCGGGCGCGTCTAGGACTTCAAGTCATTTCTAACACTGTTGAAGCTGAAGTCGGAACAGGACTCCACCAAAAAAACACACTGCCAGAGTCAGAGTCGAGAGCGGAACTGGAGTCAAAACATGACCCTACCGAAATTACAGGTTCAAGAACCAATTCGGTTCCGCGTCCACCCACGGCAAAGGAGAACTCATTGGAAACAGATCTTACTAGGTAAAGTCAACTCGGGGTCAAACCAAGACAGGGGCACAAAAAGATCGGACTCGGACTCGGGGATGGAATAGGAATAGAAACAGGACTTTACCAAAAGTCCAAGATTAGGAACCAAACCGGTTCCGGTTCTGGTTCCGCCCCCACCAACTGCAAGAAACAACAATCCAGAACTTGGACAAAGCAGAGGAAAAATCCCCGAGGAGAATCCAAACATCCAGAAGAACCAGATCATCAAAGCAGGAGTTGGGCCCAGAGTCGGAACAAAAATTGAAATACGAACATGGAAAACGGACATTGCCAACTTCCAAAACTAGTTCCGCCTCCGCCAGAACCTACGAAGTGAAGCGAGAAACAACAGATGGTAGGAAGCGGAGTCAAAGTCGGATCAGGAATGAGAACATAAACCCAATACTTTAGGCAAACAGGACAATGCCAAGTTCCATCCCGGTTCCGCCTCCGCCAGAGACCCAGAACTTAGGCAAATAGAACAATGCCAAGTTTCATCCCCGTTCCGCCTCCGCCAGAACTTTGCAAGCAACACAAAATCACCAAGGCATGAAAATGAAGACTTCAAGCTAGAAGTTGAGACATAATTTCTCAACAAAAACATAGAAATTGAATTGTGGAATGGCATATAACAAAATATATAATCACTTACCACATACATATAGGCATCATGCACATTTATAGCATCACCACTTCCACAATCTGGAGTGACAACCACCTGTAGCAACCATGAAGATAGAAATTAAACTACATAAAATTATCATGAAAATTTTCAATAATAGACCATAAAAGAGAAAATATAATGTCAAATCGACTAATCTATTACATACCTCTCTCAATGGATCAGAACTGGCTATTGTTGTAGCAACTCCATGGTCCATCGTGCCACCAACATCACCAGGGATATCTCTTATCAACATCTGCAAATGAAACAATATCTCAAGTATCATGTTGATATAGGAGAACATAATGTGACTCGATCAAGGAATACTTGAATGCAATGTTTGTGTTTCTCATCAATTTATTAGATTTGTATATACGCAAAATTATGAAAACTAGCTAACATAGATTTACAACACCATTAATGAATAAAGGCTACCTGAGTGTACATTATTTGAAATATGAATCGCGAGGTGTGGAGGAAGAAGGTGCACCAGGAAAGTGTTTGAAATCCGAAGCATGTTATGAGACAAACATTCAAATATAACATTCAACTATTCAAATGCAATAATAATATCTTTAATACTAGTTGCATACCTGTGGACTCATCGTCGAGAATGTATAAGGGTCTATAGGAATAGAGCATCCCTCGTGAAAAGTGTGACCCTGAAATTTCATCATATCAAAATTCTACTAATTTAGTTATTCTTAAATTTCAAAATATATTTTAATAAACAACATTAAAATAACTTGCTAAATTTTACCTAAGTGTCAATGTTGAATGTATCATTCAAAATATTATCTATGAAAGACATCAACTCTGCAACTGACGTCGGCTGTGTAGCTGCATCACGAGCACCCTGATAATTGTATGTGCAAACAACACCACAAGTGCCACAATGGTGGGGTGGAGCTCAGGGCCTACACATCTCCTCCACACCAGGCTCTACTAGAGGACTCACACACTGTAAAATAGTTTGGGTGAGTGATCCAATCGACTTCATCATGTCCACCTGTACACTATCCTTAACAATGGAAGGAACAACAACATGCTCCACCATGGGTCTACCCAAGGCTCTCAGTGCCAACTGTGGATTACGTTGTGTAGTAGGTCTATCGTGTGTGGAACCCCCACCTCTAACCTGAAATTCTAAGATGTCAAAATAGTTTGGCATTTTATTGAAGACAAACTCGCAATAGAGTTTCCTCAAAAATTATTGCGGCACCTCATAGTTATTGTATGGAGGTTGGTCAAATACCATCCACCACTGCTCCCAAAAATTGTTTTTAATTAATTCATGGTGGCACCAATGGATGGGGAACCTCCTACATACATGGGACAAAGTTCATTGGTTTTCGGGTCTATAAATAGGGCACACAACTTGGCTTTGCTAATTTTTAGTTTTTTGACATCTGCATATGACAAACCATTAGCATAAAATTGTCTCATCTCATGCCTCTTAGTTGACCAAAAATTCATTTGCTCTCTCATTTCTCCTACATGAGTTTAAATTGACTTCAATGATTCAGCAATCCCTCTCCTATAAGGGTGGGTTTCGGCATGCTCGGTTCATCTTGCAATTAATTGTTGAATGTCTCTTTTATTGTTTTCAATTTGATTTTGAAAATTTTCTTGTATTCCTTGAGGATGCCTATGAATTGATGGAGGGGTTTCAGGTTGTTCTTGTATAGGAGGATCTTCATGAGGGGGTGATTGTGAATTCTCAATTTTTTGAGGTGGAGATTCATTCCCTGAGAATTAGAACAAAGTTTTATTATAAAAATATATTTAAATTTGCATTCCAAATAAATAGAATAAAAATACACACCTCTTTGCAATCTTCGACCTCTCTGACGTGTTGGTGGCATCCTTGTGGAAAATGACAAGCTAAGGATGCAAACAATGGAAGAGATTTTGCGAGCGCAAGTTGCAGACCTGAAATCCTCTTCCTCAAGCCGCGTGTTGAAGACAAAATCAGGGTTTGAAACGCAATTTTTGCTTTTTATGTCTAAAAAGACATTTGGCAAACGCCAAATGCCTTTTTATGTCTAAAAAGACATTTGGCAAACGCCAAATGCCTTTTTAGTCATTTGGCGTGCGCCAAATTTCTTTTTAGTCATTTGGCGTGTGCCAAATGTCTTTTTTGTCATTTGGCATGTGCCAAATGCCTTATTTCGGGTTTTTTTGAATGTTTTTTCAATTTGGCACCTAAATTGTGTCACAGATTGGTGCACTTACCCTTAAATGCATGAATACTTCTCTTGATTATGTCACCTAAATGAAGAGATTGGGTCATGAAAATCATAAAAGAGTTTACAAACTACAATCTAAACTACCATTCAAATCTTGAGAGAAAAAGTACATCATGTCCATATTTTAACATGTGAACATAAACACAAACCTATTTTTTTTATGAATGTGTCTTTGTTCTATTCACCACATATTAGAGACACACTTGTTGGTTCATAGTGAAAACCTATTTATTGATATTTGTATTGCATGGGTTGAGGATGGACCCTAATATGCCATAATATCATATTTTATTCTATTCTTTTTATAAAAATTGGATATTAAATCATATTGATATAAGACTTGGTTCTAGTTTCTTGGGCATTTGATTAAATAGTATATATTGATAATAAACTTTGAGAGCGCAATTGATCATTTTGTCAACTGGATTTAAGTAACTTTAGATGTGTTGATGGTTAAAATAACACAAACAACATTAAAACAAAATATTTCTACTCTATTTCTCCTGAAAAAGAAAGATAACATATAGTAGTCTAACTCCCAAGGTCCTGGTAGTTGGTTCTCAACTATCTGGTGTCACTCAATTGGTTCATGCAACTATAATGTTCAAGGGGCCTGTGCTGGTAATAAAAGACTTTAAGCAATGACTCTTTTTTTTTTATTTTATAAATAAATGGGTTTTAAACAAAAGAAAAAGATGGAACGGAGGGGTAACCAATAAACTTGAATCAATCCTATCTAACGCCTGGACATATATCTTCAATAATGAATGTTCTTCCAATCAGATCAAGAAAACCATAAGATGACACAATATATAGAATGATCTATACCATTGCATACATTTTAGGTGCTTAATTAATTCCTCACTTACAATATCACGAATACTTCAAGAAGTTCAAAACAACACACATTCATTCATCATCAAGATTATAGATCAACAAACCTTGAATAAAATTAATTCAAGGACAATATAACAAGATAATCTTTAAATCTGGTTTCTTCTCATGACTTTCAACACATAAGAAACTATCATGCTTCCGCACAATCACTGGCATTCATATGGATTATAACTTATCAGCCTTATCAAATAAAACACTTCAATTCAAACTCCATATTGTGTAAGAACCTGTAATTCTATTAACTGTAAAAAGATCAAGTAACAATGTATCTCCAACAAAATGATCACTACAATACTCTATCTCCTAGCATTAGGTAAGCCAATTTCTATTCTCAATTAGCCGACCTTTTTAATATGATACCCATTGGGTATTTATAGATATTCAAAAAGTTCAAACTCTACTCCTATTTTAAGCTATCCACCTTTTTAGGAACTAAAATCTCTTTGAAACTCAGATCAATTTGATCTTGAGTTCTTACATTTAAAACTTTCAGTTAATCTAAAAATAGAAGATACAAGAGAAGAGGAAGTCATGCATCCAAAAAGGATGTCAATATTGCATGCAACATGCAAAGAAGGAGAACACCATGCATGCAAGATTTCATGCATGTGAAGCTAGATCCGCAATGAACTCATCATAACTGGTGAAGACTTGTTGTAACATATCCATCTTTGGCCCATCAATCCAGCTATCCTCAGATTTGATCTGATCCAACTCTGCTGCAACAAATTCTTTCATACTCTTTATTTTCATCAATTCTCTCCCCGCAACTTTTATCTCTTCTTTGACTTCTACAAGTAGATCTATTACCAATTCTTCTCCATCATCCTTCTCCTGCATGAGTCCTTTAAATCTTTCATTCCATTTCTCTTCAACCTGACTCAAAGGCATGCCATCTTTTTTCATTACATTCACATCTACAATTATGGCCATGACTGCTTCCAACTCTTCCAACTACTCAATCAAATTATTAACTGCTTCCTGAATCTCATCCTTGTGTTTGCTCAAAAATTCAGTCCTAAACTTGAGTATGCGAGAAGGCTTCTCCACAAAGTCTTTGTTATCTTCCGCAAGTATGGATTGTTCTAGAAGAGTAGTTAGAGGCAATGCATTTACCTTTTCTAACTTTTGACTATACTCCTTATACTCTTCTCCTTGTTTTTTTGATGCCTCAATGTATTGATGTATCTCTTTTATCACTCCCTCTACCTCCTTGTAGGCTTCAAACCCTTTTACTAAAACCTCACCTACCTCTCGGTTCAATTTGTCTATCCATTTGTCTACCATCTCCGCCTTACCTCTAGCCTGCGCCAAATCATCTACCTCCTTTTTGCTTAGCAAAACAGGAGTCTCAATGGCTGCTACTTGTTGTGACCTTGGAGAGGAGACACTCTTCAAGAATGAATGCAACTGATCCAATTGAGCCTTAAGCTCATCCTTCTTTTGCTTGTCCTTTATCATTCTTGACTTAGTTGTTGAAGCCACTACATCAATTAAATTTATTTGTTGATTTCTAGTGGGTCTTCCCAAATTGACCGTACTCAACTGATAGTCTGTTAGTTGCATATCCCCTACCTCCTTTTCTGTCATAGGCATGGCACATTCAGCAACTATCTCCCCTTTATCTGTGAGCTTGGTAGAATGTAGAATTTTAGCCTTCTTCTTAGGCCTTTCCTGCTCAATCCCCTTCATCATGTCCTCCCAATTGAGAGGTTGCGGAGGTGTTCTTTCCCTTTTCTGCAGGTCTAACTTCAACCAAGTAGAAGCCATTGGAGTAGTAGTCATCATAGAAGAGGAAGCAGCAATTGTAGAAGGTGGCTAAACATCTACCTGAGGTTGAGAGTCAACCTTTTCTTTCTCTTGTTGTTCCTGCAGCATATGCATCTACACCAACTTCTCAGCCTCTTCTCTATCCTTTTGTTCTTTTCTTTTCCTTTCTTCCTCTTCCTTCTCTTTCTCTAGAGCTTCCTTTTCCAATCTTTCTTTTTCCAAAGCTTCTAGTTTCTCTTTCTCTAACCTTTTTGCATCTAAGGCCTTGATTTTCTCTACCTTTTCCTTTTCTTCTTCAGCTTGTTGTTTCTTTATTAGCTCCTCAGCATCTCTTTTCTTCTTCAAAGTTTCAGCTTCTTCCTCTTTCTGTCGAGCTTCCTCTGCAAGTTTCAGTTTGGCAACTAATATTTCTCTTTCTCTTCGGTTCCTCGCTTTCTCTTCCTCAAGGTCATGGATTTTCTGTATTAATTCCAATTTTTCGTTCTCTTCCTTGACCTTAAGTTCATTCTCTTGTTGCCTTCTTTGTTTTTCTACCTCATCAGCTGTTGCTTTAGCTTCTATTTCCTTTTTTTTCTCCACTGCAGCCCTTGCATTAGAATCTCTTGTAGCATCTTCAAACAACTTCGACTGATCTTCTTGTGTTAAGCTATGCTCAATATCCTCATCTAGAGGCATATTTTCTTGCAAATCTTTCTCCGATAGAGTCTCATCAGAATTTGTCTCTACTTCCAAAACTTATTTCTCCATTACTTTTCCTTTAGCAGCTTCAACCATGCTATGAAGAGCTCCTTCTTGAATCTCTTTACTCTTCTTCCTCGTTATTGGAAGTTGTGTAGATGATTCACCTAAGGTAGGTGTAGAAAAAATAGATCCTATTGGAACATCTCCTTCTTGTGCTCCTTCTTCTTCATCCACCCCCTCAAGTTCTATTTCTTCAACATTTGGAGGAAGGAATTCTAATGGCTCCTTGGGAGGTGTCTTCCTCTTGATTCTTTTGTAGCCCTTACCCTTCTTAAGGACTGGTCCTTGAAGAGCTTGCATTTTCAACATCAACCTTTGCGCACTCCTGTCCAAGACTGTCCTTCCAATTTTCTTGATGTCAATTGTTTCTTCAGCATCCCAGTCAATTGGATCCAGATTCTTGGTGCCAATACTCAAAGCTTCATAAGAAGGATCTAATACTATTCCATCATCCACCAACATGTCAAGAATGTTTTCTTTAATGCCTAGTTCTGCCATGAATGCAACCAGCAATCTTTCATAGTTTTTCTTTTTTCAAATCATATTCATCCTGTCGGTCACTCCAAAAGTCTTCTAGGAAGTGGAAATGTCTAGTGAATACTGAAGGCAGCAAAGCATACATCTTTTTATTTGGATCAAAACACTTACGAGTTGTGTACAGTCCCAATTTCAACTGTACCAATTCACTACAGATTACCTTCGCTCCTACTAAGTTTTGACAGCTATATTCTGCCAACTTCATGGGAAATTTATGACATCCTATCCTGTGCTTGATCTTGAACCGAGCATTAACTCCAATGGCTTGATATACAAACTCCATAAGCACTATCCTGTTACCACAGCACCTTGGGAGCAAGTGGGGATGACCTTCAAAACCAACCAACCTGAAGTATCTAAATATAGGGTATTGGATATACCAACTTCCCCATTCAGCAATGAAGGCCATAGCTTCTTAACTCAACCTGTATCCGACATCTCCATTCAATTTATTGATAACAACATATAAAAATGCATCATTGACTCTTCTGAAATGAGTCTCAGCAACTTGAAGAGACAATTGATCATAGTGATCCCGTACCTTCTTTTTCCCCTCCAAGGCTCCCATTATACCTACCCTGTTCAAACCTGGGAAAATCCCCAATCTAGCTGTTGCATATACAACATAGGAAGTCATAAAGAAACACTTAGTGTTTCTGATGCTAGTCAACTGATCATGTATAGCATTCGACACAATCATTGGCCAGTCAAACTGATAATCACCATGTAAGATTATTTGGATGAAAGGAAACATCCATTCCTTGAACCTAAATGTGTCTCTCTTCCCAAACACCCTGGAGAGCATCAATATCAAATCAGACACTTCCTTCTTGAAATCTACCCTCTTTGGTTGATCTTCCAGTTTGCTCAAGGATTTCTTCTCTGTCTTCAACCATTTCTTATTTAAATGAGACTTATTGGAGTCTTTATGCTTGCTATACTTCTCCAATGCCTCTGCTTCAGTTAGCAACACCAAGTTCTTGAGATCAGGAACATTAAATATACTCTGGAACATTTGAGGAGTAAGATCTATAATCACATTATTCTGTGAATCCATGCATAGTCTTGTAGCAGGATTATAGGCACTAGCTACAGTTAATATCAACTCCGGGCACTGAACTGATAAAGGGAACACAGTGATATGTGCTAGACCGGAATCAACAATCCTTTGTGTCCTCCCTGTCAATTTTTCTCGTTTTGCAAAGGTCTCTCCATATAACTCTTCAAAGTTATACTGGCCCAAGTTGGTATCCGTGATATCGGCCTAATCTGATTCCACCTTGCTCATTTTCACCACTAGACTCCTATGATTATACCTCAAGGTATAAGGCAATTGTTCTGGCTTTAACTTCTTTGGCTTCAGTGATGCCTTTGATGTTCCAGCGGGCTGGTTCCGCTTAGCAGCTTCCCCTGATGTTCCTGACATCTTACAATTCTCCTGCAAAGCAAACCTCTAATTAGATCATCATAAACATGATTTTAAAACATACCTCTTGCATATGCATCGGAGTCGGAACCAGACATAAACTCAAAACAATCTCTTTTACAACACTGCCAGACTCGGAGCCAAAACCCATACAGATACTTCACTTAATAACAAATGGGCTCGGGTTCAAAACCAGATGGTGATCGAAACCGGGATCGGAATAAAAAAGGAATTTGATTTTCTTCAGATTTTCCAATTTTCATATCCAGTTTCAACTCCGCTTCCACTTCAGTCTAGGTTATCATTACTCTTTAAAGAAGACTTCCATTACATGCGGAGCTGGAAACAGAATGGAAACAGAATCGATAACTTTTAAAAAACAGAATTCGTAGGGTCATAATCGATTCCGATCCCACCTTCACCTAAGTTAATCATGATGTCATCAAATATTTCTCATTAATTAACATATAACTTTATGATTAAAACTAAGGTCGCTAAAAAAATGAAAAAGAGCTTTTAAAATACTACACCCATATGACTGTGGGAAACAACTGTATCTAGGATATCTTATTTAAATCTTTTAACAATGATCATCAAGCGATACAAAACCCTAATCTAACAAACCCGATAAAACTAGGGCACGGGTTTAAACCTTGCCATTTTACTAGACCAAAACATACGACGAAACCCTAATTAAACAATAAATCTAATCTACCCTAACTCACTGTAAATCATTAATCTACCTCACTGTAAATCTCTAACTTTAACAAACGCCATTAAAACCCTTAATCTAATCTAATCTACTACAAACCAAACGCATCACGACGCAATCATGATTAAGATGTGAAAGCGACTATGCCCAAAAATAGAAAGAAACCACAATAGTACAAGAAACAAAACTAAGTCAAAACAAAACAATATAAAACAAGAAACTACTCATTCAATCATGCCATGAAATGCAGATCCAATTAAAAAAAATGATTGAAAGCACGAGCAGATATAAAGAGAAATGCAACCAACACGACAGTAACTAAACAAAGAACAATAAAGATAAGAAACCTACCTCAAACGCAAACAAACCCGAGCTAACCTTCTGAAATGATTCACACACTATATCTTTTCTCTCTCTCGATCAATTTTCTCAAACGAACTCTGTTGCTGCTTTTTCGTGCTCTTAGACTTTTAACAATAACAATAATGATCCGTTTAACCCTTAAAAAAGGTAAAAATGTGAATTTCTACCTACACAAGCAACTACCATTAATGCATTAAAGCGCAGTTAAGGCAGAGTCAGAACTATGAGAGAACTAACACTCTTCTGCAATGCACCTTCAGTCAAAAATTCAATGACAAAAATGGCGGGGGCGGAACCAAAAATGAAAAGTGATTCTGAAATTTACAAAAATTTCCAAACTTAATTCCTATTCCGGGTCCGGGTCCGGGTCCAGATCTGCTAACCAAAGACTAAACAAAACTAAACATAAAAAGTAAAGTAAAAAGACTGACATGATAAAACAAAACATAAAGACCAAGACCAAAGCATAAATAAATAAATAATAATAATAAAAAAAAATAGCGGAGGCGGGGTCGGAATAGGTTATGATTTTGCAATTGTTGATATTAATACTCACTCCAGCTCCGATTATGCTGAAGACAAACAAAAAAGAAATACCATCGGGATGGGAACCAAAACATACTTTCAAAAGAACTTCCATAACCCGATTTAGTTCCGCTTCCGCTTTCGACAGACTAAATCAAAAAAACCAACAATGTGTTGGAAGCAGAATGATCCCAAACTTTATTTAAAAAACAAATAAATGATAAAGAAAAACAAGGGGGACCCTCTTTTGACCAAGACAAAAGATGGGGTGGTTATGCAAGGCATAACAAGATGATTTCATCTTCGAATAACAACAATGTTCAACATTAATAAATGATATCTTATCAAGGTATATAGAGAAATAATACTCATGGTTAAGGATAGTATGACATGGCAATGACAATGATGCCTTGGTAATAAAATTAAGATAACAAGTTTGGCAAAGATGATGATACCTTATTTTGATGATGATTAGAGATTTGAAATAGTGAATGATAATATATGGGATTGGAATATTCTTGGCATAACAGAACTACAAATAACTTTCATAAGGGATACTTTAAGAACATGAAACTTTTTGATAGAATATTACAAATATATTTCATTCAACATTGCATACTATTGCATATATGTGGTTTGAGACTACCATGATGTTGCATGTTATTATATATTTGTGTATGTGTGTGGTTTGAGACCACCATTCCCATCATCCCTATAGGTGGCTTTAGTAAAGTCACATAGTGTAAGCAATGTGATAATATTTGTGAGGATTGAAATAGAGCCACCACTCTTCACTTTAAACAAAAAAAAATTACTCTAGTAATTAGAACATCCAATACTACTAAACAAGGACTTGCTTCCCTATGGTTTTTCTACATTATTCTATTGGTGTAATTTGACAAGTTTCCAACTTACACATAAACACACTTATGGAGTCAAGACTTGGGAAACTTAGCGGTTCCAAATGTTTTCATAAATATTGATCTAATTAAGGTTTTAGTACATAATTATGATGTTGAAAACAAAGTTATTAGAAGTAGTAAAGGAGCTCCATTGTTGGAAAAAATAGGCATTACTTTATAAAGGTTTTTAATCTCAATGGCATAGCCATCGTGACCATTGATTTTGGAGTTATAAACAAAGAGTTTGCTCAAGATAAGCATAGTTTTAAAGTAATGTTGTTGTCTCAACACATGATAAGAAGGCCGGATAGAAAAATAGTCAAATTTGCTAAAGATGAAGTGGAGCCCTTGAATTATGATATTTTTGAGGATTACTTCATCAACACATACTTTTCTTTGTGTCAAGTGTTGGGAGAGTATTTTAAAGTAAAAATGCATGTGTCTATATGATGATGTTAGTGTTGGAATGATGGATGCACAAGTGGACCTTTGCCAGGAAGAAATATTCAACCACAAAGAAAGTATGATAATGGCATGCAAATATAGATTCTATTATGATCTATCAAATTGATAGATAGATGGATATTTTACAAAGAGTAAATATGCCTGATTATATAGGCAAGTGCTAAACCTAGAATGAAAAGGATGTTGCCAAGTGTTCAAATCACACTTCATGTGACAACAAGAAACCCTAACCAACTACCTAGGGAATGATAACAAGATGGAGATAAGTTCTAGAAAAGATAACTCATCTTCTAGAAGGGAATCTTATCTCAACAACTTTATTAAATGATTAAATGCAGCTTAGGAGTAATATGATTAATTAAAACCTAAGTTAACTTATACTAGTGTAATAATTAATTAATTAATTAATTACACTAACACCCCTCCATAAGTGCAACTTAGGGAAACTAGATAAGCATGCACCTAAAACTAAGATAAATGTAAAAAAGCATGAATAGGTCCCGACAACAAAGCCTGATCAGGTACCCATGTACAAATGCAATAATGAGGTAGAGAAGGAAAACCCAGTGGGACAAACCCCCCCTACAATGAGATGACTACTGCAAAGAAGCACTGGAAGAACATTGTAGAGTAACACTGGAACCGCAATTCGGCAAGCAAGGAAAGATACTTCTGTCTACAAGAAATCATATCGAAATCATAATAATGCAACAACAGATCCGATGCCATGGAACACTCAAAAATACCAAACTGGAACAACCCTGGAATCCATAAAGAAACAGTAGATGAAAAGATGATGACAGAATCTGGAAGCCGTGAATCTCAATGTCGATGTCAAAACTGAGAGTAAAACTTTCCATGAGAACAAGTACCATAAAGACTCGGGAATATTAACCACAAATTTAGTGGCCCTCAAACTGAGATGGATCCGAAATGAATTTGATATGTGTCAAGCTAAGACAAAAAAGTGGCCAAAAGAAACTAAGAAACCAGATTACAGCCCATGCGAGTTGTCATCAAAACACAATGAAGATCAAAGTGTATGCACACTCTAATCAGATTATTATGCAAAAAACCCCCTTGATGGAACTGTATATCAGTTCATTTATTACAATACCCAATGATTGCAAAAGAAGAGAATGCCTAAATATGCATAAACAGAAAATTAAAAAGAGTGCATGCACAAACCAATGTTCACATTTGTTTCCATGATGAAAAATAACCTCAAATTTGTGTAGATGATCAAATCTTAAAAAATGACCTACACCACTATGAAGTGCTCAAAACAAGTTTTTCGTCAATATCTCGTTTGCCAAAAATGGACATGGGGCCAAAAGCTATGAATTTTTCAAAAAAATTGAAATTAGCCTGCAGGAAATGGGTTTTCTAGCAAAAATGTTTATTTCTAATTTGATTTTTGGAAAATATACTTATTGTTTGTAGACAAAAATATAAACCCAGAAATATTTTGATGCTAGAAATAAAACCCAAAAATTGTTTCTTGATCCAACAAGAAAAAGATGAAAAATTGATTTTTTTTAACCTTCAGCCAAGAGAAAAATGACGTCTGACGCTTTTTCGACTGCAATTTTCTCTAGATCTGTGCAAGATATGCAAAATCTAAAAGATACCCAGTTCAGATTTCAACGCTGGCTACAATACCTAGAAATTGTTTTTCCTGCAAATGAGTGAAAACTAGATTTTTGAAGCAAATATGATGACGGCTCCAATAAAAAACGGCTTGCAACAAACCCTTGCTTGCCAAAAAATCTCACTAGCCAAACTTTTTTGATCTTAGGATGAACCTTCACTGGAATAGCTCTAATACCATGTTGGAATGATGGATGCACAGGTGTATCTTTGCCAAGAAGAAATATTCAACCACAAAAAAAGTATGATAATGGCATGCAAATATAGATTTTGTTATGATCTATCAGATTGATAGATAGATGGATATTTTATAAAGAGTACATATGTCTAATTATATAGGCAAGTGCTAAACCTAAAATGAAAAGGATGTTGCCAAGTGTTCAAATCACACTTCATGTGACAACAAGAAACCCTAACCAACTACCTAGGGAATGATAACAAGATGGAGATAAGTTCTAGAAAAGACAACTCATCTTCTAGAAGGGAATTTTATCTCGACTACTTTATTAAATGATTAAATGCAATTTATGACTAATATGATTAATTAAAACCTAAGTTACCTTATGCTAGTGTAATAATTAATTAATTAATTAATTACACTAACAGTTAGTTGTGTAACAAAGGGAATTTTCCTAGTTTTAGCAATGTAACATGCAGAACATAAAACCCAAAGTAAGTAATGGAGTGCAAATGAATAGATGAACAATCTTATAGATTGTCTTCATCCTCCATGACTAACCTCCATTACACCTTCTTAATTTTTTGAAATAAATTGTTGTTTTCCCTCAGATTTGTGAAGAGCAAGCCAATAGAAATGACAAACCCTAAGCAAATATTGAAGGATTTGAATAACCTAAATGCAATACTATGCCCTACTGCAACTAGTAAGCATCTATAATGTCTAAGCTATGTCAAATGAAATCTAAAAATATGCTAATATGATGAATGAAATTAACAATGCTAAAATGCAAGAGCTGAAATATCAAAATATCAGATGATAAGAGAAGATGTGTAAAAATATGAGAATGTAAGATGTTCAAAATGAGACCAAAATTAATTTTTTTGTAGAAGAGGCAATTTTGTGTGAATGGCCAAGATTGAAAGTTAGTAAATGCCCTAAAATCAATGGACGAGATTCAATAAAGCAACCCACAATTAGGGTTAGGGCAACATTACGTCAGATTCGAAATAAAGGGCCAAGATTGATTTTTAGAAAATCAAATCAATGGCTGACAAAACATGTGACAAAATATTCCAAGCATGAAAAACGGAGTCGTTGGAGAATCAAATAATAATTTAAAATTATTTGATTTTAAGAGGAGATGTTGACTTTTCGAATTAAAAACTATTTTAATTCAAAAAAGGTGGGGTCATGTGACAGTAAATAATTTAAATTAAATTATTTACTAAATGAGGGAATTCAAATGAGACTTATTTTAAATAAATAAATTTATTTAAAATGAGCACAATAAAAGAGGGGGAATTAAATAATAAAATTATTTAATTTAGGTGTTCGGACTTATTTTAAATAAATAAGATTTAGAAAAAATTAGATAATAAAAGGTTATTTAATTTAGGTGGAATATTAAATAATAGAGATATTATTTAGTTATTAGAGGAATGTGACAAATAGAACCTTTTAAATTAAATATAAAGATTTAATTTAAAGTTTAGGAAAGTGGACCAAATTAAATAAATAAAATTTATTTAATTTAGGAGAGAAGAGGCTAATGAATAATTAGATAATTAAATTTAATTATTTAATTATAGTGGAAGGTGGATTAAATAAATAAGAATTTATTTAATTTTAGGAAGAAGAGGACTTGATTAGTGACATAATTAAATAAATAAATTAAAAAATTTATTTAATTATAAGAGGACTTTAGACAATTAGTGACACATTAGATAAATAAATAAAAATTATTTATTTAATAATCAAGAAGAATAGAAAGGGACATGAATTAATTAAATAATTAAGAATTATCTAATTAATAATTGGAAGTGAGTTAGGGACATAATTAAAATGTCTTAATTAGGGTTAGAAGAAGAGCCTATGGGTCTAGGTCATTTTTATGTGTCTACAAGTTGCTGATGTCCAACATGGATATTTGAATAGAAGATTTGATTATGATTCATATATTATTGATAATATTCATAGACAATTGAAAGCCATGAAATATCCTAAGGCTGGTTCGTATTTTTAAATGGTATTCTCTGTTATGCCACTTGTTGATTCACGGTGGGATGAAGATTTGGAGTAAACCTATGAAATTGAGAATGTTAGATGATAATGGTGTTCAATTCCCTATCCAAATGTGGAAATAT
Organism: Sequoiadendron giganteum; assembly: GCA_007115665.2. Classification (NCBI taxonomy): domain Eukaryota; kingdom Viridiplantae; phylum Streptophyta; class Pinopsida; order Cupressales; family Cupressaceae; genus Sequoiadendron; species Sequoiadendron giganteum. Next base: position 584,634,556 of record CM021109.1, read on the forward strand.
TTGTGGGATTCTCATTGCTCCTCTTCTAATTTTATAATGTCTGAGAATGTGTTTGTACAAGGTGTTTTGGAAAATCTGGGCCTTTGGTATAAGCAAAGATTATCAAGCAATGTAGCCAAATTCCTTAGGCCTCTAGAGTTGGACCCTGGGAAGGAAATAGATAATAATTGGGGTGATTGGTACTTGTATTCTATTTGTATAATGATTAGGGTTTATAACTCTTTAGGCCAACCTCTTTTTTTACCAAGATATGGTCTAATAGGATTGCTTTCATGGAAATAATGTGGCAATTGAATGAAGAATACAAATTTAATCCCAGATCAATTAAGAAGGGTTCTCTCATTCCTATTGGAAAACACTTCATTTTAGCATCACATATAAGGAGGGCTTATATGTATTGCCTTCTTTATTAGAATCTAAAAGGTCACCTTACTTTCATAAGTTTAATGATTCAAATGATGCTATAAGAAATTTCCTTATAGAGAAACAAGTTAAGGAAATGAAGCAGAAATGGATCAAAATGGGATAGATAGAGGAAAGAAAGAAAAAGGAAAACACATCCTATAAGGGAGCTTTTCCTGATATTACAAACTAATTTGATAAGATGACAAAGTTATTAGACAACTTTGATAATGTTGTATTTCTTGCTTGACCTCTTGTTAAGGATAAACTATAGAGAAATAAGTTGAACATTTCATTCAACAAGGATATTTTCTAATATATTTAGTGGTACATCATGTAGAAAATCCTATAATACCAAATGGCATTAGCCTTTGGTGAGCTATTCTACTAATATTGAAGATATTAGAGAGAATATGCTCGGAGATGAGGAAGTAGATCAAGTTTTCCCTTCTCCTCAAAGATATCAAGTTGAAGAGAAGGTGCTTAAGAATAGGCTCTTAATTGACTTTTGTGATCCTAATGTAGTGGAAAATGATGTAAGAGCTCTGGATTGTAGCCAATTTCTTTATGATGCAAATTTTGTGAAGTTTAAAAAATTTGGGGATTTCTTGATAAAAAATAAGTTTAAAAATGTTGAAGTTGAGTCGAATAAGAAAAAAGATGGAACCTCCAAGGAATACTTGGAGAGGATCACCAAGGAGGTCTTGGAAAGGATAGACCTTGAGTTGAAGGACATTACCCTGAGAAAGGTAGGAAAATTGTTAAAGCCAATAAGTTTTTTCTATTACCCAATTGGGACATTTCATTTGCATTAGCACTAGATAAAATAAGGAAATATAAGGTAGGGATATATGTGTTGACTTATGATGAACAAGCTAAGGATTTATATTTTGATCTAGATTCAGTACAAAATATGAAACATTGGTCATTTGGTCAGTCACTCAAGGAAACAATAAACCACAAGTGGATGTTAGTAAATTATCAAGGAATCTAATTTGTAAAGAGATTATTTGACACCACTCCTCCATGGGTTGCACCTTTAGTGGTTAGTACAACATTTTTTAGTGAGACTACAACTAAAAAGAAGCAAGAAGATTACAATAAATTACATGACACATATTTGAAGCTACTCTATGAATATACTAAGGTGGTATCCAAACTATCACAATATCAAAGTTCTATTCCAACCCCTTCTAATCCTCAATAAAGATCGGTAGAGATCTCAACTCAAGATAAAGAAACCCTTTCTCTTAGAATAAATAAATTGAAGGCTCAAATGAAGCAGATCTAGGAAAGTGAGAATGTTGTCAAGGAGGAAGTAAAAAAGGTGACTATAGACATGCTTGATGGACTTCTTGGCCATAGGCTTTCAAATATTTTGCATAGGCTTGAAGGTGCTTGGAAAGGGTATGATAGCTTGCAGAAGGCATGCATCAAGCATACACAACAATAAGACAATTTTTTGGGCACATTGAACTATTAGATCCTTAGGGCTACCTTCATTAAAGAGATCAACAAGATGACCACATTTGATGATAATGCTTCCAAAAATATTGCACAGGTAAGTGAATATATTGACTTATTGGGAGAGGTTTTAGAATTTCAAGCCAAATTAGATATGCAATTAAAAACCAAGTTGAAGATGTTTGAAAATATGGAAAAGGGGGTAATGCCAACAATTTTAGATAAATTTAGGATAATCAAGTCCCTAGATGTTTGGAAATCTGAGTTTTCTAATGTTATACCTACAATATCCTCATATTTTTATGCTAATGGTAAACTAAATTTAGCATTACTTAATATTTTAATTGATGAATTATTAAAATTGGAGTCTTATTTGGACAGTTTCCCAAAGAAGACTAGGGAAATTACTGATGCAAGGTATAACTTTCACAATAATAAGGTGCATAAATTATTAGACTTTTAGTGGCCTTCTAAGGAAGAATACAATTCATGGCTTTAAAAGTACCCAGAGTAATTGGCCACATTTGTTATTTTTTTGTTTTTTTCTACCATGGTGGGTATGAGGTTGACCCTTTTTGTATTCTTTTTCTCTTCAACAAATAGCAATGCCTTCCTCCTCAATGAAAAATGATTCCAATTATTCATGTACAACTACTTTGGATCTTAAACAATTTCTTGTTAAGTTTAGATTAGTTTTTTCTCTTCTAATGGAATATGTTCTCACTTTTTATCTCTCATCATTGTTATAATTGTTTGTACTCAATGAGTCACCAAGTTTCCATGATTCATGATTTTGAGCCTACATTCTCCATCATTATCTATAATAAGGGGTTTTTTTCTCATTTTAAATGGTTAGAAAATTGAGAATTTAGACTTATGTATCAAGAGGAGATAATTTTGTAATAGAAAATTTATCTAAGAATAGAAATATACTTCTCAAGTTAAGATTGTTTGAATATAGTTTTCAATTATAAATATCTTTAATGTATAACATGTTTCATCTTATGAATAAAATCATAAAGCATAATTGAGTTCATCATTACAAATTGTATGCAATTGTTTATTTCTGTGAGGGCTACTATTCAAGTAATAGTTTAAATTTTCTTTGATAGAAGTATTGAGGATTATATGGTTATGCAAGGAGTTATAAATATAATTACAATATTATATTGGGATTCTTTATTGCAATTCTATACAGTTTAAAGTCCTTTGAGAATGTGTGTGATGGTCATTTTAGATGCTATTTCAAAATAGTTACTCTATTTCCCAAGATTAAGGCACCAGTCAAAAATATAGGAGCTCATCCTCTTCCAGATAATTTCTAAAATAATGAAGTTTTTTCTCTTAAATATTTAAGTTATTTTGAATTATTTATGTTCTCACTAGTTATGTCTAAGTGGCATAGGAATTTAGCTAATTACTATGTTAATTATTACATCCCATCTCATATTTATTTGAGAACTAATTTGCTTAATTCAATATCCAAGTGAAGCATGTTGTTATAATCAAATATTGAAAAAGGTCTACCCACCTAGGTATTGCAAAGCCTAAAAGTGCAAAAGGATAAGTTTATCCTTGTTCGTTGGCCAACCCCCTGAGACCCTTGTGTATTCAAAGTAGCTATCCTATATAGTATTTCAATGGACCGGTTGGAAAAAATATCAACACAACACATGCTCAACTACCCTTATAATAGGCTTAGATGGAACAAGAGGTAACTTAGCAAGAAGAGACAAATTCAAAATCAAGATCATTTATTGTGAGATGATGAGGAAGGTTTTCCTTTCACTAACAATTGACACTAGCCTTATTATTCTTAGTTTGGGAGTATTATGAAACTAGGTGTCTAGTATAAAAGCATTGATAACACTTAAAAGGAAAACCCTTGTAATCCAAAGGCTAGACCTAGGGATGATCCCTCACTTGAAGGACAATGTTAGCAATAAATTCCTAAGAGATTTCAATTTCAAATAGAATGTGATAAAAAATCATACAAGAAAAGCCTAAGGTAGTAGTTTTGATTAAAAAATAATGTCCCAAGGAATTATTGATTATCTTATAATAGGAATCCAACTAGAATTGAAGTGGTTGATTGGGTAATCAAACCCACATAGGCATATCATATTAGAGGATTCTAAAGTAGGGTTAAAATTTGGGAAGCATAGTTTGAGCATGAGGCAATTTTACCCATACATCCAAACCACACCATGAAGTATCAATTACCTATCAGTGGTCAAATCAAAGGCCACAATAAAAATACATTGAGCTCAATGGTAAATTTCCATCCTTTTTGACAAACAAGGGACCCCAAGATTGCAACAACCACATATATTAAGATTAGGAAGGCTAGGCCAATATCTATGGAAATAAAAAAATTAGCCCCCCACTACAAAATACTCCTCACCCTTGAGGACTTCCTTACCAAATACAACAATAGGTAAATCCTTAACACAAGGGAGAGATTTAAGAAACCCCAAGAAACTTTTACAACAAACCATGAGGAAGAAGCCAACCCAAAATTATGGGCTATATAAATAGAGGCCAAAAATACATAGGAGCTAGATATGGCACCAAAATCAATAATTGTAGGTGATCCAAGCTATACTATGAAATATCACCCTTTATCCAACACATATAAAGACCTAATAACACAAATGGAAGACCCGCAATCATGACCAATAATAATAAAATGATTACACCAATATCTTCCATAGGAATAGAACTAGCACCACCACACACAATAATAATCCCCTTAGAGGAACTAGGTATGGTGGCTATGGATAGAGTAGGAAAATAAAACTATGAGGCTAGAGGAAGAGCACACAAGTTGTGTAGTGTATTGGATCATAAAAATGAGAGTTCCATGAATGAAATATATATACAAAAGAAAATTAATTTTTAAAATAAATTTGGTAATTTAATAAATTTATTATTTTATAATTTTGTGATTGTATTCTTTTATAATTTAATATTTTTTAATTATAATAAGAAACATTCTATGACAACAAGACAATGAAAATTATATTATGATCATATAAAAAAAAAAAAAAACACAATTAGCATACATTTAAAAATTAAAATAAAAAATATTTCTTAAATAAAGAAAATAAAATAAAGCATAGTAGTTTTAATAAATTTTAACTTGATTATTTTTATACACTTTTATATTTTTAATTATTTATTAAATTTTATATATATATCTTATTTTTAATTTTATTGATTTATATAATTTCTATTTCTTTTATTTATAAATTTAACTCTTTGTTTACATTATATTTTTTCTCAAAAATCTAGACAATTTTATTTTTCCCAAAATATCAATTATAAAATATTTTAAATAAACATACACAACAATTGTAAATAGAATTTCAAACCTTCAAATATAATTTGGAATGTTTTTACTTGGGCACATAAACAAATGTCTCAGCCAAACACTCTCAATTGTACAAGTGGGAGACCTATTTTTTAAGTAACAAATAATATTAACCACCTCAACCCAAAATTATTGTCCTTGACCAACACTTCTTAACAAGATCCTAGCTCAATCTAACAAAGGTTCTATTCAACCTTTTAGCTACTTAATTTTGTTGTGGTAGATTCCTTTATTCAATATTACTAGTGTAGTTGAAAAATGATTGACACCTTAGAGAAATACTCCCCCCCCATTATATGACCTTAACACTTATTTTATTATTATTCTAATTATCTACAAGTTCCTTAAACTTATAAAAACTCAAACTTATTATTAAGAAAATACACCCAAACATGTTTAGAACAATCATCTATAAATGATGCATAATACAAAGACTTACGAATCGAGTTCGCATCCAATGTACCAAACACACTTTTATGAATTACTTCCAAAATCTCTCTTGTTCTAGTACTTATTAAATAAAACCTTATCCTTTGCTTCTTTCCAAACATGTAATTCTAACAAAACAATTTGAAAGGCCTTCCACTTTATGGAGAGAGCTATTATCACCAAGGAGAATCTATCCTCCACACTTCTTGTAATTAGAATAACACTTCCTATGAGGAGTCATATTATATGATGCACTTGATCTAGTCAATCAATAATCATCACAATAATGTTAACACATATGAAATTAATAAGGACTTATTAGAGGAATCATCTTCCTTCTTAGGCTTGCATTCCTCATGTGATCTCTCCTACAACACTTCTAGCACTTTACTTTAGGTTCACTAAAAAACTTTGACTTGCCCTTTCCCTTGGACTAATTTTATTTTCCTATCTTATTATGGCCTCTATCCCTTGACATATTCCTTACAACTAGGGCATAAATAGAGGATTCATTCATCTAGAATTTCTCTTGATTTCTTTATTTAGCAATGCACCTACAATATTTTGCAGAAGCTTCGGCTACCTACCATGGCCTTCTTCTTGCTAAAGAGAAAGGAATTAGGAAAATTTGGTTGGAAGGTGATTCTCTAAATATAGTTAATTGTTTGAATAAGAAGCATCCTTCCTCTTGGTCTATTTTGCATATTATTGAGGATACTTTATCCCTTCTAAACTCCTTTGATGAGGTATTTGTGTCACATGTGTTTCATGAGGCCAATTCCCTAGTTGATTGTTTTGTGAATTTGGGGGTATCTTCTCATAAGTGTTGTGATTCTCATGACACCATCCCAATTGAGATTTAAAGCTTCATTAATCATGATCAAACCTTATGTCATGTTGGTGGCCACCTTGGGATGTAGAGGAAATTATTTCATCCCTAGTTGGTTTAGATGTGGGAAGTCCTACATTTAGCCATTCAATTATTACAATTCATTTCAAAAAGTGTTGAAGGGTGTAGACTTATTATTTGGTTTTCCTTGTGTTGTTAGTTTGGCATGGATTATGGGTTTTTTCCCTCCTATTTCTAGATCTTTCTTCTCCATTTTCTTGTTTCTCAGTTCTAGGTGGAAGTTGTGGTGAGTGGTTCTCTGGATATTATGGGGGGCGATTGTTGTCGAAATGAACCTATGTCTTGTGATGAGGTAAAAGATAATGGTTTGGTGTGGGAGATCTTGGAGAGGGGGGAAGTGTGTCCCTATATTTTAAAGCTTTATGGTTTTAATTCTCATATTCCAAGACTTCAATGGTTGGAATAATAGGGCGTTGCATGTTTTTGGTGTGGAGGTTAACATTATAGAGTCTTTTATTGCTAAAGTTACGGGCTTACCATCTAAGGGGAGAAAATTCTATAGAGATCGTTTGGCTTCAATGTCTGCTCTGGCCAACTTTTTCAAGGGAAGTGAAAGAGAAAAGCTCAGGTATTTAGTGTGCAGTGGGTATGATCACTGCTCGATTAAGTCTATATGGAGGGATGTTGTTATGGCTATCATGAGGTTCTTCACCTTAGATGGCAATTTTTTTCCATCTATGATTTCCATTTTATGTTGTTAAACCATTTTAGGCACAATAAATTGGTTTATTTTCCCTATTATTTGTTGCTTTCATTGGAAAATGGGATCTTGAAGTATAGAAAGAATCCCTCTAATCCCTTTCTACATGAGGGGCTTATGCTTATGATCATGGAGCATGTTAAATTCAAGTTTGTTCCAAAAGTTCCTAAGGCTCCTAGAGGTTGCAAGCTAAAGGGTGCCCAACCTGGTTATGACATGGGGGTTTCTGTTGATGAGGAGGTAGGGGATGATGAGGTGGGGTCTTCTCAGGAGCTTTCAACCTCTATGGAAGTATATGGTAAGCATCCTAAGAAAAAACCTAAGATTGAGGCTCCTTAATCTTGGTCGAGGGGGTCACACACATAGAAATTGAGGAGTCTCCTTTTGATTTTACTAAGAAAGTAGCTAAGGGGAAGCAAGGGAGTAAGGGTCCTAAAGATCAAGTAAAACATTGAAGACTGGCTGGGGATGGTGATAAAGGGGTTGAGGGGATTACTAATCTTCCCAATCTTTCAGAATTGGTTACTTCTATTGGCATGGATAATAGACAGGGTGGTGTTGAAGGTGAGAAGGGTCAACTAGAGTTGTTGGCAGACACTATTACTCAAAAGAAAAGGGTTGAGATTGAGGTGGTTGATTTGGATGGTTTTCTTACTGGTGTTGAGTCGTCAGGAAAAGCTAAGGTGTCTAAGTATTAGCCTAAGGGGTCGACTTGTCTTAAGGAAGAGCCTTTCCATTGGGAGAAGCTTGATTTGGATGATGTTTTCAGATTGGCTAAGGATGCAATGGGAAGCCCCTTCAATCTTTTCAAATGACTTCTTTTAGAGGTTAAGGAAATTAACATTAAGATGAATTCACTGGCTGAGTTCAATGTTGAAATGGTCAATACTAGCAAAACGAAAATGACAGTGTACAACGGGGTTAAAACAATGAATTTTGTGCTTGATAAGGTGGTGAAAGATGTTGCTAATTTGGGTAGGGATCATGAGTCTAGACCGGTTTCCCTTGAGGAAAAAGTCACTAAAATCTATGAGGATTTGAGTACTATTGTGCATGTCAACGACAAGTCTCTCCATACTAGTGCATAGGGGCTGATTATTCTGAATGAGAAAGCTCGTAATTGGTTTGGTAAACCACTTGTAGCTAGGGGGAATGTGTAGGAGGTTAAAGAAGATGATCATAAATTTTTGATAGAGAAGAGAATGGACACGAGCCCTAGCATCAGAACTAGAAGTAAGACCAAGAAGGGTTCTATCATTCTTGCTCGAGAGTTGGAAGATTTGATGGAGATGCATGAGAATGTCATCTCCAGTAATTTAGAAGTAGCTGGGATTTTAAATAATTTTTAGTAGTTTTTGTTTTGGGTTGCTTTTTGGCTGATTGTTAGCTGAAGGTTTGCTATTGGTTTGGCTTTGTTGATTATTTGACAATTTTTTTTGGCTAGTGGTTGTCTTCTTTACTTATGTCTTTCTTTTTCAACATGTTCTCATTGTACATGGTTTTAGGATCCCTTCAAAACCTATTTTTTTCTTTAATAAAAAACAACGCACCTACAATATCCTCTAATTTTGGTGAATAAAAGTTAACACTCATTGCCATAACTAGATTATCTCATGAATAAAGTAATCAATAAAGTAATATAGTCCAATTATTGTATTAGTCTAATTTAAATCTTATCAACATTAGGGTAAGTGCACAGATATGGGAGCCAAAAGGTGGCCAATTTTTTTAAAGGTAAAATTAGGAATAACACATGTGGATTAAAACATATGCATATTATAACACATCATGTAATGACTCAAGATACTTACACAAAATTATGTGCATGCTATAACATGTGTGAATTATAATGTCCATGTTTTATAGTGTACATGGATTATAATGTGCACACATTATAACACATGTGCATGCTATACCTTACAAAAAATAAAGAAAATCATGCATTGGCATTCCTACTTTGTGTATGTTTTCAAATTTTAATGTGTGTTATAACATACGCATGTTTGGTTTCAATTTCTTAGTAATCCCACCCCTTAGGGTTGAATTTGACATAGATATCTAAGTGTAAGGGTTGGACCTACATGTTGCATTCCAAAATCTATGTTTTACAAAAAAGTTAAAATATATATAAAATATGAGTTTGGTCTCCACCATGTTTGCATATTTTAGAACAATTTCAAAAACACCACTATGATGTTAAACTCTATTTTAGATTTCTAACCATCTATTTCTTTCTAAAATCCAAATATATTAAAATTTTCATCTTTAATTACTTTTCGTAGTGTATTATTTTTTTACAAACACTTGTATTATTTTCTATCATTTTATCCTCTCATCTAGTTTTTTTAATTATATTTTTACATTTTTGTTTCATTCTACACATTGAAATTTTATAAAAATGATTATTTATTTTTCTCAAAATTAGGGGGAGCATGCTTAGATTTTCACTTTTTAGGATGTATCTAGTTTGAAAATTAGAAAAAATATATTCATAAAGAAATTGAAGAAAATACTTATACTAATACATGATCTTAGCTAACTTTTCATTGAATGTAAATTTGTAAAATAATGAGTAGAACTCAAAATACGGGGGGAGCATATGCAACACTATGTTATATTTTTGGGTTAAAAATATGATCACTTTGTGTGCTCTCAAAACTTGAACCATTTAACCTACTCCATTTTCGTAAAATAGTAGTTTAGAAACTAGATTTTGAGCACTAGTATTTTTTTATCATCTTATCAAAATTTGAGCTTAAGTATATCAAATAATTACTCATTAAAGTTCATCTTTAGTTGACTTCAAGGAAAGTGGCCATTTTGAGCCCCTTTCACGCCCCATTTGCATGTACTTACCCATTAACTAACTTGGAATTGAGATGATCATTACATAATCTCTCTCTTTCATCATCAAATATTACAAATTTTTAAGGAATATTGAATATTAACCAAACTCTTAGACTGATAAGGGGTTTCGATCTTCTTCCATAACAAATATGTAGTTGGTTATTTTGACACATTCATTACTACACAATCTAACAGACATAAATAGATAATACTTCTAGTTTTCTTAGCTAGTTTATTTAAATCCTCATTAAACACACATGCAAGTTTTGACATAGAAGATAATGTTATCCACTAAGCTCTTTGTGAGGAAGTCTTTTGCTTTCAACTTTTATAATCTAAAATTCTAACCATTAAATCTTTCAATTTTAGATCTCAATGTGTTAGCCATGAATCCAACAATGCATGCTCTATATTTCCACAAAATCTTTCAAAGGATATGAATGTAATTAGTTATACACCTATGGTGCCAAAATACTTATGCGAGTTTTCACCACCAAATAATGTGGACCTCCCCAAACAAGATTTTTTTTAAAAACATATTAGGAAATTAATCTTTAGTTGATCAACAAACTTGGATATTATAAACCTTTAAAATATGATATCTAAATTATAGTTTTATTTTTTGAAATAATTCATTCAACAACAAACAAGAAAGAACATGGAATCATACACATGAGGCACAAGGATTTATGTAGCAAATCCTTTTGAAATAAATAAAGTACTAGTGAAAGTATAGTTACAATTGTATTAATCTAAAACAAACTCCAAATATAATTAGTCTCTTTACATGTGTCTCAAATTTCTAACCATAATGAATAGCCTCTACAATCATTCTTGACAACATTACCACAACTTTAAGAAATAATGTATCAACAATGTATTCTATTTTTTCCACATAAAATAAGTAATCCTTAGACTTCCCTGGAATCCTGATTGTCTCAATATTCTAATTGGTCATGGAATACTAATTGCTACACAATCAAATCATGATTGTGCCATTATATAAGCATGTGACACATAAGCTCAAATAGAACTACCCTAGATGGATAATCACCTCAAAATATTAGATGTTTCTATACACACTTGGTCAAAGGTTGTTGGCCACAACATACTTGAATGTGAATATGTCTTCCTTGACAATTTAGCCAAAACCCAATCATGGCTTGCAATAGCCTAGATAAAATTTCTAATTACTTGATGTGATTGTGTTATTGTTGAATAACAACTAGAACATCTATACGTCCTCAATTGCCATTGCATGCACTACAATACTACTACGTGTGAACATGTACTTGCATGCATGCTCCAACAACTTACCTAGTTCATGATGTGGTAGCAATTTCTTTACCAAAACATTTTTAGTTTCTATCATAGAAACGCTTTACTGTAAAATAGCTCTATGTTATACCACAACATCTATCTCCATCACATTATTATATTGCATTATTTTTTGACCCCTTATACCAATCCACAATCAAACATTTCAATAGGACTGTACAGTCCAACATCTTCTCTCACCCAAGAACTCTCTAGATGTGAATAGCATACCATAGTCTCAACATGCCATGTATTTTTTTTATTACATTTGATTGGAGACCATTTAATCGAATCCTCATTCAATCAAAATCCCAACAATTTTGGGTATATTTTTTAGCTACATTTTTTAAATTTTGGACTAGAAGTGGGACTCACTATTGCACTCTTACCCCATGACCCAAGTGATAAGAAATTAATTTGATGGGTTTCTAACAAAATAAAAAACAATCAAACTATTATTTTCATGCCATTTATGAATATAATCAACATCATTAACTGTAAGCACAAGTGTTGATTAAGAAGAAATTTTAAATTCAACTTAAAATATAGTAAGATTATTGTGATAATTTTTTTAACTCTTTTGTACCAAGCTATGGAAATGTATCCATAAACTTCTTCACATGAGATGAAAAAGCAAAGAACATCATACAATTTACAATTTAAGAAAGTATTTGAAATAAATCATAATACAATAATTTATTACAAACAAATATTGCCAAAGCCTCTAAGTTGTTGGCACACAACCTATGTAGACTATATCGTCAAAGACTATAAAATACCCATATATTCCAAGAAATTCAATGTGGAGGAATTATCTTTGAAAAATCCTTCTTTACCTTCTAACTTTGCAAGTGCAAGAAAATGATTAATAAGTGTGTCATGTTCACAATAAATAAAGAAATCACTATGAGAGATAGAGTATATTTTACCCCATTGTCTATATTGGAGAGTCTCATATGCTCCAAGGGTTGATAAGTGACCTCTTGGTAGAGGGAGGGAAAAAGGAAAAAAAAAAAATTATTTCTTCACAAACTTGTGACTTGTGTTGCTTGAGAATTCTTTGAAGTTAAGAATCAGCTCCATGGGTTGAAGTTGATAGAGAAATCTCTGACTCTACTAGTTTGAACACTTATGGTAGCTTAAAGGTTTGTCACTATCAACCCTTTTCAAATGTTTCAACAATGTGATATATTCTAAATCCACAATTTAATCCAACTTTTCCTTAGATGATGTAAATGGCATATAACATGGTTTGAACTTAAAAAGAATCATTAAGATTACATTATTGACAATTATTGTAGATCATTTTCTAAAACAATGATGACTCCTAAGGTAATGTCAATAAATTATTCCAATTCTTTGGATTGGGCCAAGTACAATTTATTAAAGCTGTATTAGGAAAATAGACCTAAAGACCTCAATATTTGATCATGGAGATAAATGGGTATGTCCTAACTCATACAAATCAGTCCATTCAGCTTCAACCGACACAATAAGAGCCCCAACCGACATTAGGGCCTGTGTGGTTTTGACCTCACTGCCACACTACTCAGTGCCTTGGAACAACATGTGAACTTCCATTGGAAATCCAATCATGCCCAGTTGCATTATTCATCATTGCAGTTTTTTCAGCAACGAGACAAGAGAAAGATGAGATCAATACCCAAATTCCCGCAGCCCATGGCGGAGGTAATTGTTTTTATTGTTTTGTTTATGTTTTCCAAACCGTAGGCTGAGAAGTCCCTTCAAGAAGAGAAAAGAGAAGAGCAGTACTTGTGACGGTTCTGAGGATACTCGGTATTACCAGTGTTTTGATTACAGAGGTACATTTTCTGTCATTTACTTGCCGGATGAATTTCCCCACATTGTCCGGTAAACTCAGTTATCTGTCAAGTTGAGCAGCGTACACTAACATTGAATTATGTTGTGAAAAGGTGTGCTGTCCATGAATGGAGAAGCATTCTGGATACCCATTTGACTGTGAACAGGTTGGAGGTGAAGAACTGTCAATCTGGTACAAGTTTTGTGTTCATGGGAGCATCATTGCAGGAGAAAGGCGAATAATTATGGGGGGTCTACATTCCTATTCATCTTTACTAGGGTTAGATTGTGCTGCCGGGTCACCTCACCTGGGCAAGGACCTGAACCTAAAGTTTCAGTCAAAGTGCAATCTACACTAGTTTTGGTTTGTAGCATCTAACTTGTTTTATATATTTAGTCGACAGGCTTTTTTTAAGTGGACTTATTAGTTCACAATTGGCTGGTAAACCTGTCTCACGCCCTTAAGCTATTTTCATTTTGGAAAATCATTTTCAGACTGTCATTTATGGATAGAAGCAGTCAGACATTGTCTGACAATTAATCTTGTCTCGAGTTCAGGGATGTTTTTATACCTATCAGCACATCCCTTACATCCTTAAAAGATGCAAGTGCTAGTAGTTACGTTTTGGTTCATTTTAAATGTATATAGGGGAGAGGGCTGAGTAGTTGCTTATGTGCTAATGGTCATTATGGTGTCACACATCTAATCTTCCAATTAAATCTTTTACAATAATCAATACATGAAAATTAAAAGTCTAATGAAGTATTCTAAATGCACTAATACATATTCACTCGTGCATGGATGGTTTACAATTGAAGGTGGACGAAATACATGTCGATGCAAACTAACCATGTACTATTGGTCATCATGGTGTCACACACCTAAACCTTTAATTAAATCCTTTATAATATTCAATACATGAAAATTAAAAGCCTAATAAAGTATTATGAATGCCACTAATACATGTTCACATGTGTGTGTAGTTTATCATTGAATGTGGACAAAATACATGTCAGTGCACTTACAATGTAAGACAAGTTGTTCCAATAGGAAGGTGTTTCAAACTAAAATACACACTTTACAAAATTTAATGTTTACAATAATCACCTACTTGGAGAGTGTGCAAAAGTCAAATAGTTTATATTTACACATCTTAGTTTTTAATTATTGGTGCCTTAGCTACCATAAATTCAAGCCCCTCTCAATTAGATGAGTTCTCGAATGCACCTTCTCTCATATTTGTTCTCTCATCACCATAGTTTAAGTCCATTTACTATAAGTAACAAACAATAAATGCTGTAAAACTCTCCTACCAAACATCAACATAAATATATTTCACAATTTAGTCATGTCATACAAAAATTATAACTTCAAATTTAAATGAGCGAATACAAGTTCTCTTAATTCAAATTTAAATTGAATGCATTCATTTTTCAAATTCAAATCAATTATAAGAAGAGAATTATGCAACATCATATTCTCAAGGCAATAAAGTATCAATTTCCTCTAGGTGTGCATCAAATATCCTTTGCAACTTCTAAAGCTTCATTAGGTATCCTATGCAAGTTCTTAACTTTTCCAAAATTCCTCAAGTTGGTAGTTTCTATTTCACTATCATCAAATACATATATATCATATTTCTATACTCTCATATATGCATAATTTGTGTACAACATTGTAAATTTTATCACCTTTTCAACTTTTTTTTATTTTGTAACATTTGTGAAAACATAAAGAATGTTAAATAAAATTATAGTTACATATTTATATGCATACATAATTATGATGGAAGTTTGTATGTGTATGTGTATGTGTATGTGTATGTGTATGTGTGTGTATGTGTGTGTGTGTATAAATAGGTTTTATTATGATGAGAATTTGCATGCTTCTAAATACATCGTGATAGATATATATTTAGAAGTATGTAAACATGTTATCCATATGTGAGTATATACAAATATGCTTCTAATCAGGGTTATATATATATATATATATATATATATATATAATCGTATACACAGATTTAATTTTTTTTATGGGTATTATTATATAGAATTATACTAATATATGGTTTAATTTTTATGTATATATAGTGATGTATATATATTCATTGTTTTATTATATATAATTAATATCAAATAAGGTATTAAAGGTTTAAGGGGTCTTATTTTTTGGTTCCAAACACCATATTAAGGATTTTTGTTGGCATGGGTAACACTCCCATTAGTATATGTTTTATAACATTTTATCTAAATACATAATGCCTTTTGTGCCCATTGAAAGACCTAGTTGTTCACCCTAATCATTTTTCACAATACTTTGTGGCAATTGCATCATCTATTGTTTTAGAAGCTTGTTGAATCCTCTCCACTCAAATAAAGGCACTAACATTGGTGACGTGCTATATATCTATACCCATGTATACATAGTTCTATATACACATATCTATATATCTATCTATCTATGTGTGTATTTATACAAATTTAATTAATGTGTGTATTTCAATGATTTCAAATAAATTTTTCATATTTCTACTATTGTAGGTAGGTAGGTAGTCTATGCACAACATTGTAAAAATTGCCATCTTCTCAACATCTATTACTTCTAGTTACATTTGATACATAGATAGATAGATAGATGTGTGTGTACACACACACACACACACATATATATATATGTTATGCATATGTCTATATACATATATATAACTCTAACCGGCCCAAGCCATACTACTTTTTTGTTGCAACAATCTTTGTTTTCTCCTTAAATGTGAAGGATTCACATGGGCCCATGAATTTATATATTTGTACACAAGATATAGTTGTACACACACACATATATATTCATAACTATTAATAACCCATGTTGCACACTATGTAATACATTTATCTTGATTATTTTAAGGAATTGAGGTCCATCTATTTCTCACCACCATATCATTATAGGTCAAATGCCATCATTTCCTTATGCTACACTCTAGTCATTTTCTTATGCTACAATTCAATCATGTTCTTGTGTCACAAAATATTTTTATATTACAAATTATATCTTAATTTTATAACTATTGATATTATTTTCTTAAAGTGTGGGTTTACTTAAAACTATGGTTGAAGGTCAAAAGAGGAAGATATCGTGTGGCAGGTAGAGAGTTAAAGTACCATGAGGAGTGACTTGTTCACTTTTGCAAAACTTAGAGAAAGATACACATACTACCAAACAAAAAGATGTTGTGGAGTGTGTATTTCCCTCAACATATAATGAAGTTATGGAACCTACAATTGACATTACTAAATTAGATGACGTGTAGTTGAGATCTTCAAAGGTCTACAAAAGTATTTGGTCAAATGATGACATCCAATGTAGTGCCCTTCCTGTTTGCTTCTTATTAATGTGAGATCGATGTTTTTGCTTCATTATTTCCTCGTGATTGTTGTGGTAATTATTTTTATTTCTCTGAATGGTGTGTATGAACCATCACATGTTTGAGATGAGGTTCCTCTACATGTCAATTGTTGGAATTTTGTATATTTATATGCTTGGATATATTAATTTTATTCAATTCAGTGATATCCATTATATATGATGTGATTAAATGTAATCTTGATTACTGATGTTCAAAAGGAATGATTTATTTGATGGATGTATAGATAGATATGTGTGTGTGTGTGTATATATATTTGTTATGTATTTGTCTATATACATATATATATAACTCTAACCAGCCCAAGCCATACTATTTTTTGTTGCAACAATCTTTATTTTCTCCTCAACCGTGAAGGATTCAAATGGGCCCATGAATTTATATATTTGTACACAAGATATAGTTATACACATACACATATATATTCATAACTATTAATGACCCATGTTACACACTATGTTATACATTTATCTTGCTTCTTTTAAGGAATTGAGGACCATCTATTTCTCACTGCCATATCATTACAGGTCAAATGCCATCATTTCCTTATGCTACACTCTAGTCATTTTCTTATTCTACAATTCAATCATGTTCTTGTGTCACAAAATATTTTATATTATAAATTATATCTTAACTTTATAACTATTGATATTATTTTCCTAAAGTGTGGGTTTACTTAAAACTATGATTGGAGGTAAAAACAAGAAGATATCATGTGGAAGGCAGAGAGTTAAAGTACCATGAGGAGTACAGTTCACTTTTGCAAAATTTAGAGAGAAAGATACACCTGCTACCAAACAAAAATATTTTCTTGTGGAATGTGTATTTCCCTCAATACGTAATGAAGTTATGGAAGCTACAATTGGCATTACTAAAATAGATGATGTGCAGTTGAGATCTTCAAAGGTCTGCAAAAGTATTTGGTCAAATGATGGCATCCAATGTAGTGTCAAGTTCATGTTTGCTTCTTATTAATGTGAGATCGATGTTTTTGCTTCATCGTTTCCTCGTGATTGTTGTGGCGATTATTTTTATTGCTATGAATTTTGTGTATGAACCACCACATGTTTGAGATGAGGTTCCTCAACATGTCAATTGTTGGCATTTTGTATATTTATATGCTTGGATATATCAGTTTACTTCAATTCAGTGACATTCATTATATATGATGTGATTAAATGTAATCTTCATTATTGATGTTCAGAAGGAATGATTTATTTGATGGATGTATAGAATCATAGATGTTATTTTATGCTTACATTATTGGACCCCATTGGGATGATTATGTTGTGCTTTGACTAGATATACATTGAGTAGATACCCTTGGCATGCGTTGAATGGTTACAACTACAAGGTTATTTCTCCACCTAGCTACATAGTTCTGAGTTATTCCCCAATGGTGTTTAATTAGGAGATGCCACATTGGGCCCTCCCTATCCATTCCCTACTCATACTTGAATTGAGTACCATATGTGTCATATTTGACCTTATGTGAATCCAGATCCAATTTAGGAGTTATTCGATAATCCCTATGTGTTGTGAATGACCAGTGAATGTATGATTTAATTGATGGTTTAAATTTTATGTTTTCTCACAATTGAAATATTAGGAATTTAAATGCTTTTGATATTTATTATTAAAATATTCTCTATGTTTCAGAAAGGGGAAAATAGAATGAAAGTAAGTTATTGTTTAATTTAAATTTTAAAAATTCTTTAGGTTGGGAATTGTGAGTTATGTTTGATTAATTATCCTATTTGAATTTTGGATTCTATAAATTTAAATGAAAATATGCTTATATAGATTTAATGGTTAAATTATATGTTAAATGATGTTTTTGAATTAGATTAATTGATCAGATTGATTTTGGGAGAAATTGAGAGAGTTTTGAATTCCAAAATAGGAATATAATTTTTTAATTAATTTTTAATCAAGTTTTGAAATGGGTAGATAAAGGAGAAAAATTTCTATTTCATTTTTATGTTATGAATTTCGGAAAAATATAGGGTGAGAAAAACTTGTTGGATCATTTTGAAGATTTGTTGATTGGGAGTAGGTTTGTTATCCGAATTCAATGAGGTCAAATTCGTTGGAATAGGATTTTGGAGGGGATTGTTCTTACTGATTTTCAAGAGTCCTCATTTGGCGTGCTTGACAAATTTTGCATTTCAAATTATGGAGGACATTGAGGTATTTACATTGGTTTTAAATCATTTGATCATTTTTCTTTGAATATGTTTGTAGGAGAATGTTTAGGGGAGTGTAGAATCCTCCCAACTTACTTCATTTGGAAATTTAGATGATTATTTTATTTACTTCATTTAAAAATTGATTTATTTCAAAATGGCAAGATTACCATGCCCAATTATTGGGAAATAAGAAAAATTTCAAATTTATAGCTTACGAGGGATGTTGGGCATATTTGCCACCAAAGGGTATTTTAGAATTTTGATTTTGAAAATTTAAATTTTGATGAATCTTAATGGTGGATTTGGGATATCTCTTGGTTTTTGCATCATGAAATGTTGGAAAAATTGAAAGTTTTACATGAAAATGAATGAATTTGGGTGTTTTGAAAAGATGGAACCTCGCGAAACATGATAATATGCATTATGGGAAAGTGCCATTGATTTTGGGAAAAAATATTATTTTGCATTGGTTTTTGTGTCACTCGTTGGAGGTTGCAATGAGCTTAGTGTTTAAGTGTTAGAGAGAATTTTGGAATGGCTCTCAATGTGAACCCAATCCAAAGTGGTGCATAGGCAATAACAGTGTGGGTAGTTGGATTAATAAGTGAAAACTAATGAAATATGGGTAATTAATTAACCAAGATAATGGATATCCTTCTCATGACTTGAGTGCTTGTAAAGGCTAGGGATGATCGAGGAAGACAAGTTTCTTAGGGAGTGTAAGACCACTCAGGGAGCATAACACTTGTAAGATCAAGTACCCTCATCTGTATGAGAGGATACTCAGTTTTGCGTTGAGCCCCACATGAGTGTTTGTGATGGCATTCCCTCTCTTGCTCTCTAACATTTAACCCTAGTGTAATTGAGTAGAACCTAAAGGATGGAGTGTTCCCTTCTATGTCCATGTATTATTTTACTCTTGGAGATTTTTCCCAAGGATGATCTTGTATGGCATTGGTGAGTTGGACAAATGTGGATTTGTGATGTGATATTGGTGAGGTTTCCTAATGTGTTTTACGTTATACCATTGGTGATTGTAGCAAGTGTTTATTTGTATTGGATACATTATGTTATTTGGATGATTTGTTTTTTCATGATGTGCATGTAGAGTTATTTCATTGTGTATGGTGTGTGTGTTGTGTGTGTGGCCTATGTGACTATTTTCTAGCAAGGTGGGAGTGGTTCCTTTCAATTCCATAAGGTCAAGTGGCATGGTAACCACCATTGGGGATCAGAGGTTTGTGGATTAATTAAAATTGTGGCATAAGGTTCTATCAAGTTTATTTTATGTAATTATATGATTTAATTTCATTCAAATTGTAATATTGGTTATTAAGAAGCTCTCATTGAGATGGGTGTAAACCTTATAGTAGAAAAAAATATTTTGACCATTTGTGTGTATTAGTGTTGGTACATGTTGTCACATAAAACTGCACCCTACTGAACAAGATTTCAGTGTTCTAATAACACAATGGAAACAACTTAGAGATTGTGGGACCTTGCACAAATGAGGTTGAGTCTCTAGAGAAGGACAACTTCCTCTTCTAAATAAGTGCAAATGTGTTGGTCTAACCCAACATAATGAAAACCTTATTACTACTTTATTCTAACAAATCATAGAGAAAAGGGATAGAAAGAGACATAAAATGTAAAAGAAGGTGATGCACCAAGATAGAATGTGTTTCTTCTTTGCTTCATATCACACAAAATATCAACAAATCAACTAAAACAATCATTCAAACATGAAGGTAAGATATTTTACTCAAACATGCAAGAAACACCTATGATAATAGTAAGATTTATTGCTATTAGGAATATAAGCTAGACTTTACAATGGTAGAATGCAAGATGCAGAGTTTGCAAAAGAATATTGTGAGAGGAGCCCAAAAGAAGAACCCATAGTAAAGATACAATATTTGCCTTTATGGTGCAAGAATAACCAAGAGTTGAATTCAAATCCTAACCCTAAAGTAACTATGGTTAGAGAAGATGAATTCAATTAGATTTAAAATGATCTGAATTACTCTCATTACAAAGCAACAAAACTTGCCATAAAGGCTCTAACAACTCGAACAAGCCCCAAAACGACGACTCATGAATGCAGGGATCAGGACTCATTAAATCCATAGAAAAATATCAGACCAACATACCCTGACAAGATTATATAACATTTGCAACACCTCAAGGAGTAATGACACTAACCAATAATCAATACAACCTTGAAAAAGCATAAAAAATGATCCATAATCAATCAGATTTGATCTAGTAGCTGGGAATGTCGTTGAGACATCAATTCTACAAACATGTCGTGAACATGAGAAGTTGACCATTGAAGTTTGAATGTTGGCCATCAAATCAAGCATGGATGATCAAGATCAAATTACCAATGCAAGATTAAAAAACATTTTTGGATCACCAATCGTTTGATCTCCATTGTTTCCCACTAACCAATAACATTTGCAACACCTCAAGGAGTAATGACACTAACCAATAATCAATACAACCTTGAAAAAGCATAAAAAATGATCCATAATCAATCAGATTTGATCTAGTAGCTGGGAATGTCGTTGAGACATCAATTCTACAAACATGTCGTGAACATGAGAAGTTGACCATTGAAGTTTGAATGTTGGCCATCAAATCAAGCATGGATGATCAAGATCAAATTACCAATGCAAGATTAAAAAACATTTTTGGATCACCAATCGTTTGATCTCCATTGTTTCCCACTATACTGTGCACCACTTTTACACTTTTTGTAGGGTAGGAGGTCACATTTATCAGTTAATTTCCTCCTTACCACTATACCACACATCACTTACTTGAATTCGGCAATATGGTGGTGCTCTTACCACTACCCATGACAACTTTTGATTGACTGTCACGGTATGGCGGTGAACTTACCACAACCCCGCGCTACCTTTTGATTGATCACTATAGTACGATGATGAACTTACCGCTACCTCGTATTTCCCTTTGATTAACTGTCATGGTATGGTGGTGAACTTACCGCTACCCCGTATTTCCCTTTGATTGACTATCATGGTATGGTGGTGAACTTACCACTACCCCTTGTTTCCTTTTGATTGACCATCGCGGTATGGTGATGAACTTACCACTACTACGCGCTTCCCTTTGATTGTCTGTTGTAGTATGGCAGTGAAAACCTTCACTACTTCCTTACCCTGTAGACCTGCCAAGGACCTATAGGACTAAACAAGCATCCCTGCAGGAATGTAGTAATGGACTATTATGCATTATAAAAGATAGGAATCTAAGGGTGGCATAAAATATGTCAACATTTTGGAAATTTTTGTAGGACGATTTCCTGCTAATCCTGGAACCCAAAGGCCTTACTAGTTGATTGGGCACAAAGTCATGATGGTAAAACTAATAGCTAGGTCTCCTCAAAGCAAAAAAAAACATGTCTAGTTGCACTTGTAGGAAAGCATGAAAGCTAAGAGAATACATTCCCTTAAGGAAAATGTAGGGTGTGCAAATGCACTTCATGGAAAGTAAGATATTTACAATATATACATGAAAACTTAAAAATTATCAAAAATAAGGTTTGAGATGAATCCCATTCACTGAGATTGGAAGAATCTCACCATCCAACTTAGAAATATTGAATACATTAGCCTCCTTGCAACTGGTTATGACGCATGGACCACTCCACATGGCATCAAACTTAGAATATCTTCTAACCTTGGCTCTATTAGCATCCCATTTCAGCACTAGATCTCCTTCTTGGAACACTCTATGAATTGCCCTCTTGTAAAAATTTATTTTGACCTATGCTTGATGTGCTTCTATGAATTGCATAGACTCGTTCCTTGTCTGTTCCAGCTCCAAGAGCTCAGCCAACCTTACTTCATAGCATCATTTTCTTCTAACTTCAGCTGATGTGCCAACTCAAGAGAAGGCAACTCCAATAATAATGGTAACCTTCCTTCCCTTCCATAAACTAGCATGAAAGGAGAATTACCAATTTCTCTTTTAGGAGTAATTCTATCAGCCCAAAGGGTCATCTTCAACTTGCTATGTCAGACCCTTTGGTTTTCTTCAATGGTCCTCTTGATAATCCCGATGAGATATTTATTTGAAGACTCAGCCAAGCCATTACCCTAAGGATAGTAATTAGATGAGTTCTTCAAGTAAATGACATGCTTCATTACCCAATCAAGGATCTAAGCACTAGTAAATGCCTTGGAATTATAAAAAATAATGGTGGAAGGAGTGCCAAATCTTGTAACAATTCCATCAAGGAATTCCAAAATTGAAGCATCAATAGAATCCCTCAAAGCAACTACCTTTGTCCACCTGGTAAAGTAGTCTATGACAGTCAAAATGCACTTATGACAATCACTTGATGGTGGATTTATCATGCCAATAAAATCCAAACCCCAGTGTGTAAATGGTTGATCAACTTGAGTGGGGTGAAGAGGGAGGGAAACTGACCTTTTCTTTCCAGAAAAGAAGGCATACCTTTTACAATCTCTCACCCATTTGTGGGCGTCATTGAACAAGGTTGGCCAATAATAACCAATCCTCATAATCTTTGCAGCAGTAGTCCTTATAGAAAAATGGTCACCTGAAGAGCCATCATGGAATTCATTTAGCAATCTACTGACCTGATCTGCCTTTATGCATCTTAATAGGACTCCATTGAAATCCTTTTTGAAGAGTATGTCATCCACTATCACATAGGGAATGGAGTGTGATCTAAAATGTCTCCTTTTGGTCCTATTTAGACCCAAAGGATATCCACCTTGTGTAAAGAGGTAGTCATATGATACACCCAATTGCCTCATATGTTTTCATTTGGTTTTTGTTGTTCTTATAGCACAAGGGCAACCTTTGTAGGAGTCTCAAAATTTGATACAACCTTCTCACACATCCATTTTCCTCTCACTAGCTTGGTGATCTCGATGTCAACTCCATACTCCATCACCTTGGTGATCCATCCGACCCTTGTTTCATTGATATCTTTGCTCAATAAGAACTCTCTAACGCTAACATGAGGCACCATTAGCTATATCCTATTATTAGATAACATATGTATGAATTTTTTCAATGCTCTAACAACCACAAGAGCTTGGTTTTCAATGTAGTTTTACTTGACTTCATAATCTTTGAGTCCAACACTAAAGAAAGAAATGGGTTTCTCCATATTTTCTTTATTTAGTTGAGTTAGAAAAATTGATATACTTGCTTCACCTCCAAAAGTATGAAGAATAAATCCTTGTCATAATTAGGGTTGGCAAGGGTAGGAGCCTTAAGAAATTTATCATTTGATAGCCTCAAAGCTATCTTTACCTTCCTTGGTCCATTTGAAGACCATGTGTATCTTAAGCATAGAAGTAAGAGGCTTCATCGAAGCAACAAGGTTTTGGATGAACCTCCTCACAAAATTAATTGTTCCTTAGAAACTTTGTAATCCTTTCTTGTGATTGGGAAGTTGGATGGCCAAGATAGATTTTACTCTTGCGGGATCAATGACCAAGCCATCCATTGAAACAATTGTTAAACCATCCAGATAACCGAGAGGGGGTGAATCAGTTATCACAAAACACTTTTCCTTTCTTTAATTAATCTGGAGCAATCTTAAATCAATCAAATAGTAATTAAAATAGATATGAACATGAAAGCACTTAACAACACCATGCACAATGAACACAAAAATTTACGTGGAAACCCAATATGGAAAAAACCATGGAGAATGCTAATTCTTAATTATAGAACACTCGTTAAGGTGGTACTAGTTAAGGTGATTTTTAGAAGAGCTCACTGCAGGTAAGGCTCACTTTTGGTGGGCTCACTACCCGATTAATACAAAAACACCTAATTACAAAATAGACAAAATACAAACTGATGAAGTTGCATCTACATATGCATGAAGTTGGTTTTGGTTAAGAGCACAATATCTATCTGCATCAAATCTATTCAAGAATATTTTGAACATCTTCCTTGCATGACCTCTGCAATACAAATTACTTCTTCTTGACATTTGCCTTCACTTCCTTCTTTGTTTCTTATCGCACAATCCTTCACACCCTTATCATTGTTCGCACATACCATACTACTTGTTTGATACCAAAGAGATTTTTTGCATATATATATATATATACACCCAGAGAAAAAAATGATTCGGCCTAACAAAACATGTCAGCTTGAAGAACAACCTTGGAATATTCAATAAGGCTTGGCACACTAGCACCGAACCTAAAGGATAGGTGTCACATAAATATCTTCTTACCACATTACCATGGGACCCATAAATAGGTCATACATAAGATAAGTTCATCACTTAGCATAATTACCAAAAGATAGTGAACATTGAATTACATGAGATATATTCTGGAGCCGAAAGGAACGCCACAACCAAGACCAAATCTTGATCAACATCAATTGATAGGAACACCACAATCAAGACCAAATATTGATCATCATCAATTTTAGTACTAACCGAAGGAATACAAATAGGCATACCAAAACTTGTAACATGCTACACAAATGTATGGATAGCAAGGATACCTAGAATAAGATTTAGGCACAACATCCAATATAAAAAAAATAGTCTTCATTATTCTACATTAATTGTCTTCCACAAATATCCCAAAAATAAGTACTACCATATCTGTATCAAGGATAACATCCACACTATGCAACATTATAGCATACAATAGGATAGATAATTTCTATATATCATCCAAAGCACAACCTATTGGATCCCAATTTTTGACATAAATGACAACAATGCCAAATCAACAACTTCTCAACAATCTCCCCCTTTGGCATTGATGGAAAAACAACAAAAACTCAAAACCAAAAAATTGCAAACAAAATACTCTAAGCGCTCCCCCTTTGTCAAGCAATCCAATTCCTCTTTTTTTTTCTCTTCATTTTCTCCCCCTTTTTGCCATCAAAGGAAAAGAGCCAAATAAGAACATTCAGAAAATCAAGTAAAAATAACACTTTTCACATGAAAGATTTTCTTGTACCTTTCTCTCACAATTGGAAGAATACTCTTCCAAGCTTTCACTGTAGAAAACATTATGGCACAAACACTGTCCTGTGGAACCAACATCCCAAGCGAAGATGACCAGTCTGAAGATAGGCATTGTTGTTCACAATCCTCTGCATCAGAAAGTATCTTGTAGAGATGATCCAACTAGACCTCAACAATTTCTTTGACCAACCAGAAATTTTTAACCAAATCTTCCCTTTGTCTTTGAGTAGGCAATAACTCAACTTGCAGCTCACCAACTCTCATTCTTTTTTTTCCATCTTTATCTTTGAATAAGTCAAAACACTTCTCAATATCATTTAATTTAGATTCAATAGCTTCAATTCTGCTTCTAAAATTATCAACAACATCAGGCCACCGAAGGCAGTATTTGTAGATGTCATAAATCTCCTTAATGCATTCTATTATCTCACCAATGTGTTTGGATAAAAAATTTTTGGTTGTGACACAATGTATTTCAATCATAGCTTGGATTTTATATCCTTTGGATCTTTTCTACAACAACCTTTCTTCAACAAATTCTACCAAATCATCTGGTAACGAGTTAGAAACAACAAAAATAGTAATACCCTTTTTGAGCAGATAATCAACCAAGGCATCTTCAATTATAGGCCTATTGACCAGAGAGCATGCATTCCACATTTCACCAATATTTTTCATATGACCCTCATCCAACATGGAACGAACTTCATCTATATTAGGCAAAGACTCTTCTTCCTTCTCCTTCTCTTCTAAGATAGTGATGACATCCTTTGTGTTAATTTTCTTCATTTTAGGTTCTGGAGGGGAACCACCAATGTCAACCTCTAATTGATTCTTATCGGAGGAGGAACCCTCCTCAAACTGACTGATAGGTGTATCAGTAGAAACTATCACACCAAAGCACAGATCCATCTGCAAGGATGAGAAATAAAATTTGCAGGCATTTTCTTTCCGACAAGGATGTCAGAGTTCCACTTAATATTTTCCTTTAACGATAACGAATTCAGAAAGTAGAATACAAAACAAATGAGCAGAGATCCAAAATGGAAGGGGTAACTCTCAACCAAAGAAATTTGACATTCTCAATTAGGTTTTCCATTATCAGGCTATACAAGTCAAACTGTTGATTTTTCTTCACCATCTTATGTGCAAGATACAAAACAATAGCAGATGTAGAACCTTCACGATTTTGAAAATAGATTTTGTATGAGATACCATAAGAAACATACCTTATTATAGGATTAGTAATGGTATTTATTAATAGAGCTCAGGGTTCTTTGTTGATACCAGTAAGTTCCTCCACATCTTTGTATTTCATCATTTTCTTCCCTGGGAGGTCACCAACTTTGCATAATCCAGTAATAGCTCCAATGGCTTCCTTAATGATCGGATATGGTTTGTCCAAAACAATGTTGCCATCCTTGAATTGACTCAACAAGAACAAGATATATTCTTTGTCATTAATCCAGGTGAATTCTCCCCATAGATCCATACCCAAGGCACTCACATTCTACAATTCATCAGTCTTCAACCCTAGTTCCATTTCCTTCATCTTTCGATGATCAAATTCACCCAACTCTACTCCTTCAACTTCAGTGGAATATTGCCACTGTATTCACTATCAATCATCACAAATTCCATCATCACGCTTAACTTCAATATTTTATCGCTCAACAAAAAGCTCTTCTTCTTCTTTGCAAACTATGAGAAATGATTTGAAACTCCATCTTTTATCCTTAATTGCTCATGATGATTTTGTCGCCAAAACGTTCATCGACGATGCCAAAAATTGTACTTCACTTTTCAATCAACCGGATTAAGCTTCATCATATGTCACCAACCGGATCCATCTTAGTCATGTCGAAAACACATCAATATTACTTTGGAGACGGGGAACCGACAAGATATGCATTGCAAAACTTCCCTTGAGCCAAGGCAATTGGATCATATTCCGTAAGAGCTTGTATCGAGATCTAGTACCATAGAAGAGCTCTCCACACTCATTTCCTTTTTCTTCCAAACCATGATGGTCTTCTAGGCCTTAGATTCATCTGATTCTGCAACCTTTTTATTTTCAAACTTTTTCGGAGCAACATATCTACATGTGTTAGCATAATGTTAAGATTGATTGCACTTGTAACACTTTTACCCTGACTTAACTGAGTGAACCCTAGATATGCACTGATTAGCTTTGTGACTATAACCATGGCATAAGTAACAATAACCATGAAAGAGATTATTCATTCCATTCCTTCTAGCCAGATTAGATAATTGACTTATGCAATGACTTGCTTTATGACCAAACTTGTGACAGTTAAAGCATTCAATACTCAGTTCCTTCTTTCTTCTAAATTCTATAGCCTTATGTCCAATTTTTTTCATAGAAAATAGTGACCATTAAAGGATAAGTACCTTTGAGCATTTGGTTTCTTGATTGGAGGTCTTTTTGTCGATGTTCTAGAGTTCTGGACCTTACTTATTACAATAGATCTTGATTCAACTTCAACTACTTTTTCTTTACCCTTAGTGTTCTGATTTGAGCTTTCCCTTGAAAATCCAAGTCCTCCCTTATCCTTGTGACATTTTTGTAGGGACAAAAGTTGATCCAAAATTATGCTACTTTCGCATACTCTTGCTTCTGATTTTAGCCTTCTTAACTCTTGATCTAACTTCTCATTTTCTTCCAATTTTTGTTTGATGGTTTCTTTGAGATTTTATTTAGTCTTCTTGCATTCATCCAACCATAGCTTTAGATTCACAACACTTTCCTTTGACTCCTTTAATTCCTCACTGAACTCTCTATGTCTTGCTTTGAATTTCTAGATTTTCTCCCCACTACAAAAAATCCCTCTGCTTTGCTCCATTTTTTGCTTCAACCCACTCTTTTAATGTATTTTTTGGCAATTTTTTGAAAAGTCGGCGCTATTTATTGGGACAACGCAATTTTTGGCATTTATTGTGTTGATCAGTACAAGTCAACGCTAATTTAGGTTCTAATTAGTGCCTAAAGTAACGTCGTATTGAGTGTTGATATTAGCTTTGAGTGTAATGACGCCTTGATCTCCACATTTAGCTCTGAGTCCAGCTACGAGTTTAGCGTCGTGTTTAGCTCCAACTTTAGCTTCGATTTTAGCTTCGGGTTTAGCACTGGATTAGACACCCCTATGTCAAAGAGACTTATTTATATGTCTCATCGATGATGTAAAACAATGAAATGTCAACAAGATACGAGCATATCAAGGAGAGAATCACTTATGTCACATCGACAAGGTATATCTACAAGTGCTCAGCGAAACACAACTCTTAGATATATCAAAGTAATATCAATGAGACATTGAGATATCGGTAGGACAGATAAGATTGTGTCATCGACACTCTTCAAGTAATAATCAAAATCATATACCGATATATCGTCGGGAAGGTGAGCAACATATGCGTTAGAGCGGTGTTCATTGCAACCCCGCAATAAGAAGCCTTGAGCAAGGTGGTAGTGCGGTAAATAGTAGAAGTGAAGGGAAAAACATCGCTATACCATAGTGATAATCACAAGTCTCCTCAACATGGCAAAGTTACACTGATATATAAAGAAATACCACCGAAGGAAAATATCGATGAGACAGTGGTATATCGGCAAGAGATATTAACTTGTCTCATTGATACCAGAAACCAACATCAGAGGAGCATAAGATCTAATGTTGATGATACATTGAGATATTGATAAGACAAATAAGATTGTCTCATCGACACTCTTCAAGTAATGATCAAAAGCATACACCGCTTTACTGTCGGGAAGGTGAGCAAAATATGCAGTAGAGCGGTATACACCACAACCCCACAACAAGAAGCCTTGAGCAAGGCGGTAGTGCAGTAAATAATAGAAGGGAAGGGAAAAACACTGCCATACCACAATGGGTATAATGAAAGATGGCCATAGTATAGTATTATTCATGGCATCATTACAATTTACAACAGTAAATGCAAAAAATCACATCAATTTCCAAAATTAAATGCTATTAAATTATTAAGAGTTGGCAAAACTAATATGACTGAATACCATGCCATCCAAAGATAAGTGATTTTTCCTAATATCACACTCAATTGCAATGCACTACCATGGAAGGAGCTAAGGATACGAGAAGAAGAAGTCTTGCAAGCGTGAAATACTTAGGTAAGTGCACGAAAACTCTCTAAAAGAGCTCTGTTAATATAAAAAATCTTTCAAGGTTTTGTCTTCTGAAGCCATAGTAGAGAAAATTGAAACATTCCTCCTAAAATAAAATTAAGTAAAAGAAAGTTGACCTAAAATTAAAGATGAAGAACCTAAAGTAAAGAAGAAAGCACTCCATCCTAAAATAAAACAAGAAGAAGTAAAATAAAGTCAGCCTAAAATTAAAGATGAAGAACCTAAAGTAAAGAAGAAACCACTCCATCAGTCCATATTAGATATACTTCCAAGGTCTACTAAAGAGGGTAATAATATTTTTCTCATGGACACCACACAAAGTTTTAGGGATGCCCTCATTTCCAAATCTGGATGGGACCTATTTTGGTATTTTTACAGTAAGAGAAATGAGAAGATTCCAGTGTCAAACACTTGGATGTTGGATATAGAAAGGTTGATTGTCCCAAATATGTTTGTTGATGTAGAATTTATCAGACTTCTAGCCAAACACTATCACTCAAGTACCAAAATATAAAGGTTTCCAAATGACATGGTATTGGTAGAAGTAACCAAAAAAGCCATCATTGAGTGTTTTGGGTTAAACAAGCAGGCTCTGACCAAGATAAACCTGCAGAAAAGTGAGGAGGAGTATGCTAGGTTAAAAAAAACTTATAGAAGTGATGAGGTACCCCTATATATGAAAAGAGGCATAGGTAATAGAATATTCCCCATCTCTACTACCACTAGTGAACCATTTAATGTGACCGATTTTCCATATTACTTTTTGAATACATATTTAGCTCTTTGCCAAGTGTTGAGGATAGATGCTCAAGATAAAATTCTAATAGGCCTAATGATGATGGCCATGAGAATTCAAAACCCTAAAACTAATATTGAATATGACTTTGCTTCATACCTTGAGAAGGTGTTAGATGATGAATTCTCCCAAGTTATAGAGGATAGAGCACCGATTACATTCACACACTATTCCCTACTGTTTCATTTGATATTGTACCAGAATAGGAGCCATTGGAATAAAAGAATGGACTTGGCTATAGTAGATGAGCAAGGGAATCCCACAGTTGTCCAGAAATGGTGCTATATTTGGGACAGTCAATGCAATAATTCAAGCTTTGTTGTATTCTACAAAGATTTTGTACACAAATTCCTTTGAGTTCTTGGGTATGCAATGCCAAGATTGGCAAACAAAATGTTGCAACTAGTGATACCTTTGGCTTCAAGACTAGAGCAGGGTCATACACACAATTTTTGAGATTGGTTCTTCATCCCAAAAGTTACAATAATAGGAGTTTATGGATGCCTTGTTGCTCCACACATACTGCCAAAATTTGTGCCCCTCAGATTAGCGTTTCTTGAATTTATGTGGAAAATGATGTGGATGGAGAAAGATGTAATGCATAAGCAGAAGAAAGGCGCTTTCCTACCAAACCAAACCAAGTGTGAAGATTGGACTGTAGGCTCAGACACACTAGAGGAGTTATAGTATTATTTGAAGACAAGATATGCATTGAAATGTAGAAAAGAAAGAGCCTTTGACCCTAAAAATCATATGAACAACATAAGGCACAATATTCTTACCAAAATGACAGTGTCACACCAAGTGGATTTTGAAGAAGATGTCATAAGGAACTGCATTACTTATAATGATGTATTTAGTAGAAGGAAAAAATGGGAATATATGAAGAAGCTTGAAGAAAGGACGAAGCAGAGGTCCAAGGATTTCCTAGGATACTTTGTTGAGGAAAAGTACCCCATCAAGAGGATAGAATTGATAATTGGTAAATTTGAAGACTTTTGCATAAAGAAGGAAGCATATCTCGAAGAAGATGATGGTGGTGCAACTGCAGAGCATACCCTAGGTGAAATCTCTGAGCCTCCCATGGAGCAGTTACCTCCCAAAAGATAGAAGACAAGAAGCATTGAATAATTAGTACCTTATAATGATATTGAAGATGTGGGCGATACTGAGGAAGTGGCTACATTATTGCAGTCATTGATAGGTGATATTGAAGTTGAACAGCCCATCCTTGAGACTAGTGCCCATAAACATGAGGAAATGATGGGTGATGTAGAAAAAACAAGTACAAAGGTACATGAAGATGAAAGGGAAATTGCAGCCAGGAGATTCATAGAAGATGATGAGTTCATTAAAACTCCCAAGTTTAAGGATTTCTTGATGAAGATGAAGATAAAATAGTTTCAAGAGAGGATGGAATTAGCTAAAGTAGGAATTGAGGAATCGGAGAAAAATAAAATGTTAGCACAAACTTTCCAAGAATTAAGAGTTGACAACATTGACATTAGCCCCCAAAAGGCTAGAGAAATGGTCTTGAAGAGAAATATGCTCATTTTCCCTGGATCAGAATTAAAGAAAATGTTTATGCTTGATCAAGTGCGGGCACAGGAAGATCCAATGCTAGTTACAAAATTTGACTCTGATGAAGGTGTGAGTGGAACTGGGTATAACCCAAAGATTGAAACCCTCGCCATATGGATCAAACAAAAAAATACACAAAAGCCAAAATTATTGGATGTAATTCAAGGGATGAAAGGGGTAGTGATGGTAAGGACAATACAAGATACCACCCCTTTGGAGGTAGCCACAATGACCAACCATGTTCGCTTGAGAAAATTTTAAGGGATTAGAAGACAGATTGAAGGAGTATGAAAAGGAACAAAGGTTCCTAAATGATGAAGTTAATAAATTGTTCATTGAGAATGTCAAATTAAAAGAACAACTAAGAGGAGTAGGAACCTCACAAAGCAAGGAGACGGTGTTATACAGGCCTCCTATTTCTCCAATGGATATTGTGAAGAACATTTTTTTAGAACAAGTAAAAACTCGAAAGAAGGAAATGGATGATGTAAAGAAGGCCAGCAATCAGACCCAGGATGAAGTGAAAAGAAAAATTTGTGAAGTTATGGAAACTATTCTTGAGCACACAATAAAATCAGTTATGGATAAACTGGAGAATGTGCATCATAGTTATAAAATACTTCATCGGGAAATGGATCAAATAAAGAAACATATGCTTGTATTTTATCCTTTGTTCAAAAGGTGGTAGCCTATTCACCACACTTTGGCTAAGTTATGAAAAGATACAAAGAAGTCCTGATGCACCCACAACATTAAATTCAACTGAACAAACTATGAAGATGATTACTGATGAATTTCAATTTGTACAAGGGTTTGATAAAAATATTGTAACACAAATGGATTTATACCATACCTGGAAGCAGTGGTATATACCTAAAATCATGAGAGATAGTGATCATTTGAAGGACTTGGATAAGTGGAAGAAATAATTTAGTCAGGTTGTTCATAAGTGCATTACTCATATATAGGAGGATGATGATACTAGTCTTACTAGGCTAAATCAGATCATGGATGGGTTGATTGTTCTTGATGCGGGATACCTAAATTTTTTCAATGATACAAAGGCATTACTAGATAGTCGATGGAAAAATCATCTTGCAAACATGCAAAAGATCCAGGAATATAAGTGGCCATCAGATTTGATGGTGTATCAGTGGGAGGAAAAGTATTTGGTTTCAAAAGAATAGGACACTGAGGCGAGAGCATTTGGACATTTATCATGGAGAGGAAGAATTTTCCAAATCAATGATCACCGGTCTTCTACGTTGAATAATGGAACCATATGTCAAAAATTTTGGAGTCTTGTTATTTCCTTAATTATGCTAATTAAATAGTTGTTGGTTTCAGAAGAATAGGACACTAAGGCAAGAGCATTTGGACATTCATCATGGAGAGGAAGACTTTGTCAGATCAATGATCACAGGTCTTCTATGTTGAATAATGGAACCATATGTCAAAATGTCTTAAGTCTTGTTATTTCCTTAATTATGCTAATTAAATAGTTGTTAGTAAAAGAAGTAGTTATGAAAGGTCATTTCTTTTTGTAAAAGGCCTATAGCTTGTTGCTTCCTATATAAATAGGAAATCAAGGCCTAGTTTTAAATTATCATCATCATATATCATTTCCATTTTGAAGACTTATGTTATTTATATATATCAATTGAAGCAATATAATGGAGAACATCTTATTATCAGAGATTCTCCATGACTGTGTTATCAATATTCTGTATTTTTCTTATGTTTTCCATACTTATTTCTTCTTATATT
This sequence comes from Sequoiadendron giganteum, assembly GCA_007115665.2. Classification (NCBI taxonomy): domain Eukaryota; kingdom Viridiplantae; phylum Streptophyta; class Pinopsida; order Cupressales; family Cupressaceae; genus Sequoiadendron; species Sequoiadendron giganteum. The sequence goes on from CM021109.1 coordinate 584,668,766, forward strand.
TGAATGAATATTAGTTATTGAGCCTCAATACTGTGCTTATGTGAATTAATATGCTAATACAGTAAAGCATTTATTGTGGATGTTGGTAGAGCTACTATTTTTTAAAAAAAAATTGAGCTTATTTTGCCTTGTTACATGTTCAACATAAAAATGGAAACTATTTAAAAATAATAAAGTTAAAAGTGGCTAATTTAAATAATTGTGAGTTACATGCATTAATATTTTATTAACTTTTGTGTCTTCACAAACATATTTTGATACAAAATAAATGGAAGAAGCATCCAAGTAATCCTAATTTTTCCAACAATTCATACCAAATATTGAACAATTTAATGATATTGTAATAGGTAATTAAGGATATGATGATGATGATATATTCCTGTACTTGTATATTCTATGAAACATTCCTTATTTTCTATGAAATAGTGTATATATTATTGTACTTGTAAACATTCTCTTACTGTTATGCGTATTAAATAAAACAGAGTTTGAATAAAAAATGCTTCACCCTTTTTTGTAAGTGAGTATGTGAATTATTGTTTAAGGAAAAATATTACAGTGTTTACATTTTCAGTTTACTAGTTTCAAAGCTTCATTCGATATGTATATAAAATTGTATGTGCTCTCTATCTCGAATGACATAAAACAATAATATCATCAAAATCACGGTTTTGAATTTCAGCACCATCATTGTCCACACTTTTCATATCCTGTTCACTTTTAAGTACAATCATCAAAATTTTATTTTTATTTCTTTTCCCAGTTAATCTTGATTCCTTTCAGCACAACATAGTAGGTTGCATGTTAAATTTCAAACATTTTCTTTGCATTTTTTTGTATATATTATTTTCTTAGTGCATCATTATGTAACAACAATTTCACTTATGAGATATACAATAAAAATAAATGAAAGCACTTTTTTTTTTTGTCAAGGGAAATGTATGGTGAATACCCTATGTCTTTCAGATAAGTGTGCAAGCGAAATAAGACATAACTGATTGAATCTGATTTTCTACTATACAATTGTTTTTTTATGTGCTTTTTACTTTTTGCATGGGGATTACCCTCAAAAAGAGACCACTTATCTTTTCTTAAATGAAGCCTTTACGTTTCCTGTCTACAAAAGGAATTTACTGCTTGACAATAGGTTCGTGAACTTCATACAAATTAAGATTGGTGTAAAAGGCCATCCCCGCAAATGTTGTTTGGTCTAGAATTATAATTGAAAATAAAAGAGATTGCTAAGAGAATAAAACAGGTTTTCAATTTTCCAAGTACAACATAATATTACTAAAGCATTTCAAATTTTAGGCCATAAGAATCATCCTTTTTTAAATATGGATTGCAAATAATTCTAAAAATTTAGAATTCTTGGTCATTAACATTATTGTCTACTACAATGTCATCCAGTGTATCATTGTCAATGTTCATATGTTCTTTCAAGTATTTAATATTATCATCATCCTCATCTTGACCTACATCATCTTCATCATCATTTAAATTTGACTGTAGACCATCTATATTGTTATTAGATGTATTTGGATCATCATTTTCTATACCATCCATATTGTTGTCTTCCATAACATCATCTGAATCTGGATTGTTGTCTTCTTGTGCCTGAACATAACCATCTTCAACATCATCATGGATGTCAATTTCTTCGATGTTCTCTAATCCCTCTCTCTCATTTTTTTGGCCATCATTATTTTTCTTAGTATCCACTAATGCATCATCAAATACATGACTTAATCTTGGATCATAATGTATGAAAAATATCCATTTCGGCTCCAAAATATGTTCATATAAAAATACTTGCACATGAATGACATACACATATTAGACATTATATAAATTGTAAGAACATATATACATCAATTGAATAATGGAAAATTATTTTATAGACTACCTTTTCTATACAATAATTGTTATAGAACATAATTTTGACAACATAGTTTATAAAACATCAGTCCACACTCATTTATTATTCTTTGGTTTTCTACCCTAAGAACATCCTTAGGGAGACCTTGTTCTTCCCTCTTCTTTCATGTAGGAGTGCATTTTAAGAAGGGGTAATCAATCAAAAACTCATCCCCAATGGTAAGGTCCATAATAGCCTCAACCATTATCAATCTATCAACCTCTCTTTCCATATCTCCATCTTTATCATTTATAACCTCAAAAAATTGACAATTTGGTCTTATAGTAGGGTCCCTTCCCTTACTACTATTTATAAATCCAACAATATTTTTGTGTGTGTATGCACGTCCATATATATACATCAGATGACCTCTATTCATTTCTTTTCCACTTTCCAATTGGAGATGATGTGTATACATATTTGAATTTGGACCATATGCTGACATGCTAGGCTTATATTCTAATAGCCTTCTCCATTCACCACTGTAGTATGATAGACCATAATATGGAATTAATCTCCTAGTGGTTTGTTTTGAATTGTTTCTATGTTTGGATCCCACATGTACATTTTGGACAATAAAGAGGCCTAGATTGATTCCATGAATATTGGAGGGTCGTATCATGTAGATGTATCCCCAAAATTGAAACACCTCGTACACTCTAAGTAGTTGTTGATCACTAGGCCAAGCCCAATATAGTTGACAATTAAATGTCTCTTTGTAAATTGATCTCAAACTCAGGGGCGAGTCATCATCTCCATCACATTCATTCGCATAGGGTATGTAGTCCACCTTCCCCTTGTCTTTAAGAAAATTATGCATCTTCCCACTGGTTCTTGTTTAGTTACTTGTTTTCATCAATTCCTCATCTTCCGAGCTAGTATATTGGCACATGTTTTTGTTAGATGTATCATTTGATAAATGATCATTGCCCTCTAGGTTGGTAGTCAGTGATCCAAGAAATTTAAACCAAGAACTTTATCCTACAAGTATTTATTAAGAAAATATTAGTTATTTAAATAATATAAAACAATGTTTAAATGAAGTATACATGTTATTTATATCAAATTGGAAAATTCCTTACCACAATTCCTATTGGATTTGAATCGATTATAGGAGGCATACTACTGACTGGAAGCTCATCATATATGTAATTTCTTTGTACAATCTCCCATTTGAATTGTTTGTTTCCACAACATAAAAAACATCCACAAACAATAATTTTCTCAAAGTATTCATCCCATGTACTATAGTCTTGACCTACCTCTTCTTCAGTGCAATCATTTTTTGTGTCTGTAGTATCCATTTTCATATGCTCTTCCACCCACTGTCGTCTATGTGATTTAACAGTTTTAGGTCCACGTCCACATACATATCTTTCTGTTTTGCTAGTTGAGAGCTTAAGCTTTGCATTTTCTCCAATATTCATCTAAAATAATCAACAACATGCATATTAGTTTATGTCAAGATTGGATAATACATTATAAATTTCAATAATACTGTGAAAAAAGATGGACGTATCACAAAATTCCATCAGATCATTTTTTCCTAAGTTAAGTCAAAATTTGAGTACTTGATGTACCGCTTCATCCATTGTGTCCTCATTTGATATGACATGATCTATTGTCATGGCCTCATCTCACCCTTATAATACACAACATAGTAAATAATGTTTAGTACACCTATTATATCATTTCAACGAATATGATATTCAACACAAAACCTCACTTTAGTCATATATTTGACATATTAATATCATGTTTTTGCTATCCTAATTTTTAGAAAATTTCCCTTGATCATAGAATCACATTTAATCACCATTCCTATGCATTTTCAACCAATAAGTTTGACCTCAGAGGCCTCATGGACAAAAAAATGACTTTATCTCCTCTATGTTTTAGCATTTGTGAATTCATAAACACCTTCCTCCTTTGGTTAAGGTTGCTTTCTCTTCTTACCTCTATTGTATCTGCAGATTTCATTGTCTCATCTATTTCCACCCAATTTTGTCTCGGTAATTTAGTATTTCTATGCCATCCACATCCTCTCTCCATGGCCTCCTCTATGAATAAAAATTCCACCACAGAAGCTTTCACCACACTACTGCCGAGGAGGGAAAATCAACTTGCAGGACCACGGTAAAAACCGGTCTACCGCACTGAGCTGATGAAGGAGTTGTGAGACATCATGGTCACCACACTACCACACACCAATGGTAGAAGACTTGTGGTACTGCAAGATTCACCGCAATACCGCCAAGAATAGAAGGAAGAATCAAGTGTCGCCACAAAAGCTTTCACCGCACTACCGCAGAGAAGGATGACACACCTTGCGAGACCACGGTAAAAACTGCTCTACCGCACCGAGATGATGAAGGAGGCACATGACAGTGGTGGTCACAAAAACATGGAAAGATTTGGAATTATTTCTAACACTATGGATCTTGTGATATACAACAATTAAAATAGTCACTATACAACAATGATAGGAGTTAAACTAGGCACACTTGACACTGCCTTATACATCTGAAATAAATTATATTTACGGCCAAGATTCGGCACTAAAGTTTGTGTTAACTAACACTGACTAAAGCATCGAATAATGAATCAAAATCAAAAATTTAAAACTTTCTCATGTGAAGGAAGAAATCAGACGACAAAAAAAGGAAAAAATGAAGAAAGGGAAAAATGTCGCGTGAAGGAAGAGAGTAGGGCGCTACCAACAACTGATGAGAAATTCGATTTAGTTTGTGACACATCACTCGAAGGAAGAGAGAAGGGCGCTACTAGAAACTGATGAGAAATTCAATTTAGTTTGCGACACCATAGGTAAGCTTACAAAAAAAAATCTTGATTGAATTCATGATTGTTTACTGCTCTTTGTATTGCATTTGAAATCATGATTGTTTACTAGTTCATGGCCTAACCAGCTCAGGCAACCTCTAAATTGTCCCATCATTATAAATTGTAAAACCTTTGACAAACCAACAAAAAAATTTACCCTACCCATTTGAGCTTTCGCTCAAAATATTATAGCACGAAGCGAGGATGCCTCCTTATTCTTTCCCTAACCCGGGTATCAAGGAAATAGTGAACTGCTTGGAAAATCTGGGAATTGGGTCGGTCACTACTAAGCAAATGCTAAAAATAAACACAGAAACTGCTTGGAAAATCTGGGAATTGGGTCGGTCACTACTGAGAAAATGCTAAAAATAAACACAGAAACTGCTTGGAAAATCTGGGAATTGGGTCGGTCACTATTGAGCAAATGCTAAAAATAAACACAGAAACTGCTTGTTTTTTCCTAGCCACGCCATAGTCGCTGATGCCATGAAATTTTTTTGCAAGATTTCATTATGAAAGAGTTTTCATGATAAGGTTATCAACACTAAACAAACCGAGTGAACATATTTTCCCTAGGTTATCAACACTAAGCAAACCTAATGAACATATTTGCCCTAGGTTATCAATACTAAGCAAACCCAGTGAACATATTTTCCCACAAAACAAAAATTTCATACCACAAATTGGACGAAAACTTTCATACCTAATAGTGTGTACTTCATTTTCCTCCACAGACTGGATGAAAATAATTTTCCCTAGGTCACCTCAAAATGTCAAGCAATGGAGGGAAGCAAGCATTGTCAGAAAACACTGGCCATAATGAGATAATTCATTGTCAATTTATAGATTTGTAAATGTTTCCATTGTTTCTTTGAATTTTACTTTTTAGTTTTTTATTTATAAATTTAAAGAAAAAATATAATCTAAAAATATCCATATATACGGACATGAGACTGAAAAAGATAAAGATGAATTGGCTTCCATATTGGGGGAAGAGGTAGTGAAAAAATTGGTTAATGTGGATTGGACAACACTTTCCAGATACATAGAAAAACAATCTGGTAATGCCCCTCAAACATTGCAAATAAATCAACTATGTCAAAGGGAATCAATTGATTCCCCAACCACTCATGGATCCTTCAAAAGATCGAGGAGGAAATCAGTGACAGTAAACTCTAAGAATGTGGAATAGGGAGCAGAGACTTCCACTCCTGGGACATAGACTTCTTCTACCATGCCATTTTTTCAATCTTGCATTGGTAGCTACAATACGAAGATAGAATACAAGGTGGTTTCATGGGAAGTCTTAATGACAAATGTTGGGAAAACGTTTGTGAATAGGTTGAAGGAATCATGCCTTCAATGGTTCAAAGACCATCTACATTTTCCATTCTCAAAGATACCCATGCACCTAAAAAAAGAACTTATCCATGACATCGAGAATGAATTTGGCACAGGTTGGTCTATAAAGAAGATAAAGCTACGAATGTCTCAAAACTGTAAGAGATTCCGGTGCAACCAAACAAAGAAGATAAAAAAATCCCTCCTGAGCTAAGGTAGAAAAGAGGCCAATTGATGTAAATGTGAAAGTATGGAAAGAGCATGTAAAAGCATATGATAATTCTGATGCACGGAGGAAGTCTGGTGAGGAGAGTACACGGGTATTTGAATTTTCTCATAAGATGATATCAAATTTATTAAACGATATTTAAACTTTATTTGTCCATAGTTAAATTGAATTAGTATATGTTTCAGGACAAGACCTCCAAGGCTGCGCTTGAGAAACTTCATGCCATGCATCGCAGTGGCCATAAAGGTTTACATGCCTTGATCTGTACATTTTTAAGTATATTTAATATGTTAAATGATTTTTTTTTCCTTGGAAAAAGTAAATGATTGCATATTAATTAGTTTAACTAGTCCATGTGGCATGTTTTGACAGGAGGAGAAATATGGCCACCATTCAAAGCAATTTGAAAAGAATATGTTACAAAACAAAAAGGAACGATTTTGTAATCTGGATGGAGAACGAGGTATCAATAGTTGAGTTTCAATAACTTAGTTGGATATTGTTGTGTTAATATATCAATTTTCATCTCTTATGTTGAGTTGTTTATTGATGCATAGGATGAGTAAATAGAGCTCAAATCTTATGATTACAAGATGATTGTTTATGTACATGAATAAATAGTAGAAGGATGCAGATGAACTCAAATCATCTAACTTTATGCCTCTTGGAAGGCATTCCAATTGAATCTTTAATATTAGGTGCCCGAGACTTCCTTATAGCTTTTACCTTTCATTGTCGCCTCTCCTCTTCACTGTTAGACTCGTCTCCTTTACCCTTATTTGCATTTCTGGCTTCGCCTTCTAATTCATCTCATGTTTTATCTTCCTCCTCTTCAGAATCTTCTTCTTCTTCTTCTTCGTCCTCCTCTGACTCCATAAGAGATTCATCTTCTAAACCTTCCTCATCTGATTTTGATTCCTCTTCTACATCAGAGGGTTCATATCCTTGATCTGACTCTTCTAAATTATCAGAATCAGAATCACTAGCTTCCATATTCAAAAATTCCCAACCAACATCTTCAATAAATTTATCTGGATCATCAGTAATAGTCTTCAAAATTGGCTGCCAGTTCAAGCTCATTTTTCTTTCATAATACTTTATATCCATGGAGTTCAGCCATTCCTTGATGCCATCAAGCAAATATTGAGGATTGGCGTACATGTGAAGTACATCCCGCTTAAAGTCTTTGAAAACAATAGCCATATCAAATGCATTTTTCCCAAGTCCTACTCTCTCAAGATTAACAATCTCAATCTCACTAATAGCGATTACTAAGAAAGATAATTCCACCAACTCTACCAAATAGTTTACTGTAGGAACAATAAAAGCGGAGGCTTTGAAAGGAACTCCATGAAAACCAAGCTTTCTAAATGTTATATAAAACTCTAGTTCAAAATATTTTAGATGAGGCTTCTCCCATAGCTCTCTTATTGGCCTGACAAATCCTTGAAACTTTGCATTGATATTATTTTAATTGTCCCTCTCTTGCTTTTCTTCCTCAATTTCATCAGGATCATGCATTGACCTTCTTTCCCCTCCTACAGTTTAGACCACATCCATTACCTCCACATAAAACTAGACATCCTTGGTCTTCTTGGTTCCTACACCATGATATGGTTATGCAAATGAAAATGAAGCAAAGTAATCATCTCCTTCTTCATTGGTTGGAAGAATGCATGATTAATTTTTTGATACATAATATCATATCTATCTTCTACTCTCATGGTTGAATACCAAAATTCATTATGGTGGGCCTCCAGAGTTCCATTCATATTTCTTCCTCTCCCATCAAATACTGGCCTGATCCACACGACTACCAACCTAATTGTCTTTGTTTTTGAAAGCTAAAGTTTCTCTTGAGTCACCAATGTAGCTCTCTCTACCTTTTCAGACTCTTTCATTGCTACAAGAAATTAGTGCCTAATTGATTAACAATCTCTATCTCACTAATAGTGATTACTAAGAAAGGTGATTCCACCAACTCTACCAAACAGTTAACCGTAAGAACAATAAAAGCAGAGGCTTCGAAAGTAACTCCATGAAAACCAAGCTCTTTAAATGGTACATCAAAAAATCTAGTTCAAAATATTTTAGATGAGGCTGCTCCCATAGCTCTCTTACTCGCTTGACAAATCCTTGAAACTCTGCATTGATTTTATTTTTCTTGTCCCTCTCTTGATGTTCTTCCTCAATTTCATCAAGATCATACATTGAACTTCTTTCCCCTCCTAAAGTTTGGACCACATCCATTACCTCCACATAAAACTGGACATCCTTGGTCTTCTTGGTTCCCACACCATGGTATGGTCATGCAAATTAAAATGAAGCAAAGTAGACATCTTTCTTCCTCTTCCATGAAAACCAAGCTCTTTAAATGTTATATCAAACTCTAGTTCAAAATATTTTAGATGAGGCTGCTTCCATAGCTCTCTTACTGGCTTGACAAATCCTTGAAACTCTGCATTGATATTATTTTTATTGTCCCTCTCTTTCTTTTCTTCCTCAATTTCATCAGGATCATACATTGACCTTCTTGCCCCTCCAAAATTTTGGACCACATGCATTACCTCCACATAAAATTGGACATCCTTGGTCTTCCCGGTTCCCACGCCATGATATGGTTATGCAAATGAAAATGAAGCAAAGTAATCATCTCCTTCTCCGCTGGTTGGAAGAATGCATGCTTAATGTTTTGATACATGATATCACCTCTCTCTTATACTCTCATGGTTGAATATCAAAATTCATTTTGGTGGGCCTCCAGAGTTCCCGACATCTTTCTTCCTCTTCCACCAAATGTTGGCCTGATCCACACGTCTGTCAGCCTAATTTCCTTTGTTTTTGAAAGATGAAGTTTCTCCTGAGTCACCAATGTAGTTGTCTTTGCCTTTTCAGACTCTTTCATTGCTACAAGAAATTAGCACCTAATTGATTACCAATCTCAATCTCATTAATAGTGATTACTAAGAAATGTAATTCCACCAACTCTACCAAATAGTTTACCATAGGAACAATAAAAGCAGAGGCTTTGAAAAGAACTCCATGAAAACCAAGATCTCTAAATGGGACATCAAATTTTAGCTCAAAATATTTTAGATGAGGCTGCTCTCATAGCTCTCTTACTCGCTTGACAAATCCTTGAAACTCTGCATTGAATTTATTTTTCTTGTCCCTCTCTTGTTGTTCTTCCTCAATCTCATCAAGATCATACATTGACCTTCTTGCCCCTCCTAAAGTTTGGACCACATCCATTACCTCCACATAAAACTAGACATCCTTGGTCTTCTTGGTTCCCATGCCATGGTAAGGTTATGCAAATGAAAATGAAGCAAAGTAATCATCTTTCTTCCTCTTCCATGAAAACCAAGCTCGCTAAATGCTATATCAAACTCTAGTTCAAAATATTTTAGATAAGGCTGCTCCCATAACTCTATTCCTCAATTTCATTAGTATCATACATTGACCATCTTTCCCCTCCTAAATTTTGGACCACATCCATTACCTCCACATAAAATTGGACATCCTTGATCTTCTTGTTTCCCACACCATGATATGGTTATGCAAATGAAAATGAAGCAAAGTAATCATCTCCTTCTCCGCTGGCTGGAAGAATGCATGCTTAATGCTTTGATGCATGATATCAACTCTCTCTTCTTCTCTCATGGTTGAATATTGAAATCCAATATGGTGGGCCTCCAGAGTTCTAGTCATATTTCTTCCTCTTCCACCAAATGCTAGCCTGATCCACACATTTGTTAGCCTAATTGCCTTTGTTTTTGAAAGATGAAGTTTCTCCTGAGTCACCAATGTAGCTCTCTCTACCTTTTTAGACTCTTTCATTTCTACAGATCATCTATGAGATTTAATCATTTGTACCACATGGTTGATGTGCTTTGAATCCTTGCATCTAAAGGAAATTTCCTTAACATAAATACTGTTAGGGAATTTCAATGTTGCCATTGTAGTTGGCATTAAATTTGGTACCTGCAACAATGAAAATTATCCTTATATAAGAACTCCCTCCATCTTGTTAATTGGCTTGTAACACTCTTGATGGTGGCTACATGAAATCTTATTATGATTCCTCTTCTACATCAAAGGGTTTGTATCCTTGATCTCACTCTTCTAAATTATCAAAATCAGAATCAGTAGCTTCCATATTCAAAAATTCCTAGCCACTATCTTCAATAAATTTATTTGGATCATCAGTAATAGTCTTCAAAATATGCTGCTAGTTCAAGTTCATTCTGCTTTCATAATACTTTATATCCATGGAGTTCATCCATTCCTTGATGCCATCAATCGAAGATTGAGAAATGGCGTACATGTGGAGTACATTTTTCTTCCTCTTCCACAAAATGTTGGTCTGATCCACAAGTCTACCAGCCTAATTGGTTTTGTTTTTAAAAGCTAAAGTTTCTCCTGACTCACCAACTTAGCTGTAACTTTTTTGAAATTTTATTATGGTATGTGCACTTTGATATGATGTAATATTATTATGGTTTCATCTCACATGTTGTAATATTAGATATATAACAGAAAAATAAATTATTGCATGAAATAAATAATAAGTTTTCATTCTAAATGTTTTTTTTTGCAGAACACGGGTCTTTCAGAAGATTAAGATGGTCCTCAACATGATATAGATCCACAAAATATTGGTTCTTCCGGTACAAATCACATGGAAGAGGATGTTGATGATGCAGATATGGAAGACACCGAGGTTGATGACAATGAAGATGATGATGACAACGATGATGATCATGATCATGATGGTGGTGATGATGATGAGACAGTTGTTGGTAGTAACCAGTGACATTCATGATCATATAGATTGCATCATGGATCATTGTTGGCATATCATTATGATGACTCTTTTCATGGTTACTATCATATGTATCATTTTCACGGCCTACAATACTATATTATTGAGTTGTATCATATTGACATGAATCATTTTCACTATATCATTTGGACATGTATCATCTTGACTTGTATCAGTTTGAGTTACATAATTTATCAATTTTATTTATATCATTTGTACATGTATCATTTTGACATGTTTTTGATGTACTATCATATTTGAATTTCACTTGTTTTAGTATATATGATGATGATCTTATCAGTGTTGACTTTTCAATTCATATATATTAAAAGTGGTCAATGATTTTTGGGTGGATATTTATTACTTATGATGATTTTAATTTACTGCTAAGGATGGATGTCAAATTCAATTAAATTATAGATATTTGACTCACTTGTTTTAATTGTAGATGATGATCATGTTACAATAATAGTTCAGGCGGTGATGAAAGGTAAAGTTAATGCTTGGAACCTCCAGAATGTAACTGAACAAATTAGAGAAGTGTTAAGCTCTTTTGGTTGGTAATGACATTAAACAATAGATGTAATTTTTATCCTTACAAGCAATACAATTTTTTCGTGTTACCGACCCAAAAAATAAAATTATCATGTTATTTAATCATATGATTAAATAATTAAATTACTTACTGTATAATCATATGAGTTATTTAAGAGGCACAATATATTTAACTAATTAAATTGAAATAAAACATATTAAATTAATAAATGGAAGAAAAACAAGAAGCATTTTTAGAAGCAAAAAAGGAAGCAACAATGGAAGCCAAACTAGAAGCAAACCAGAAGCAATCTTGGAAGAAAAACCGGAAGCAAACCTAGAAGAAAAACTAGAAGCAAAACCGGAAGCAAGCCTAGAAGAAAAATGGGAAGCAAAACTGGAAGCCAACTTGGAAGAAAAATCAGAAGCAAACATGGAAGCAAAAGTCGAAGCAAAACCGGAAGCAAACCTAGAAGCAAAAGTGGAAGCAAAACCAGAAGCAAAAGTTGAAGCAAAATTGGAAGCAAAACTGGAAGTAAAAGTGGAAGCAAAACTGGAAGCCAAATTGGAAGCAAAACTAGAAGCAAAAAGGGGAGTAGACATAGAAGCAAAATCGGATGCTGAATTGGGCACCAATTTTGGCACTACTTCCAACATTATTTTTGGCACTGATTCAAGCGGCTAAAGAGATGCTAGTTCTGGGTGTTAACATGGACGTTGTGATTTACTAACGCTAACTACGACGCAATATCTAGCATAACGGACGACGCAAAAGTCGGTGTAAAATTCGGCACCGAGAATACCATGCCTTTTTGTGCCGAGTTTAGCGCTAGCCTAATCTAATTTGTTGGATTGAAATACACTAAAATCTGACGCTATTTTAGGCGCTATTTTCCTATTATGTTGTAGTGCCCTTAGCTTTCAGATACAAGCATTTGTCTCCTTGATGTTTTCTTTCAGCTCCTCATTTTCAAATTTTGTGCTTTCCATACCATCTAATATTGTCTTCAATTCTTCATCAAAGTAATAATCTCTTGTCATCATGTTCAAACTACCAAGATCTCCCTCAAGTGGTTAAGCTCTATCTGCAAGGGACCAATCTCTGATACCAGTTGTTGAACAGTCTAGATAACTAAGAGGGGGGGTGAATCAATTATCACAAAATACTTTTCCTTTCTTTAGTAAATCTTGAGCAATCTTAAATCAATCAGATAATAATTAAAATAGATATGAACATGAAAGCACTTAGCAACACCATGCACAATGAACACCGAAATTTACGTGGAAACTCAAGATGGGAAAAACCATGGAGAATGCTAATTCTCAATTATAAGACACCGATTAAGTTGATTTTTACAAGGGCTCACTACCAAAATGCTCACTATAGGTAAGGCTCATTGTTGGTGGGCTCACTACCCAGTGGGCTCACTGCCCAGTGGGATAAATGCCCAATTAATACAAAAAAAACTAATTACAAAATAGACAAAATATGAATTGATGAAGTTGCATCTACATATGCATGAAGTCAGTTCTAGTTAAGAGCACAATATTTGTCTACAGTGAATCCAATCAATAATCTTCTATACATCTTCCTTGCACCACCTCTACAGTATAGATTACTGCTTCTTAACATTTTCCTTCACTTCCTTCTGTGTTTCTTTCCGCAAATACTTCATACCCTTATCACTGTTCGCACATAGCACACTACTTGTTCGATAACAAGGAGATGTTTTTCATATATATATACACCCAGAGAACAAAATGAGTCAGCCTAGCAAAACATGTCGTCTTGAAGAACAACCTTGAAATATTCAATAAGGCTTCACACACTAGCACCAGACCCAAAGGATAGGTGGCACATAAATATATTCTTACCAAATTACCATGGGACCCATAAATAGGTCATACATAAGATAAGTTCATCACTTAACATAATTATTGAAAGATAGCCAACATAGAATTAAATGAGATATATTTCGGAGCCGAGAGGAATACCACAACCAGGACCAAATCTTGATCAACATAAATTGATAGGAACACCACAACCAAGACCAGATCTTGATCATCATCAATTTCAATACTAACCGAAGGAATGTAAATAGACATACCAAAACTTGTAACATGCTACATGAATGTCTAGATAGCAAGGATACCCAAAATAAGCTTTAGGCACAACATCCATTATCAAATAAAATAGTCTTCATTATTCTGCATTGATTTTCTTCCATAGATGTCCCAAAAAGAAGTACTACCAAATAGACCAAAATAAACTATCTAAACACACCTTGAAATGCCATATACATCACTCTTTAAAAAATGGCACCTGCATTGGTTAGACCAAAAGGAATTTTACAATAAGCATAGGTGCCCCACTTGGTAGTAAATGTTGTCTTATGCTGATTAGATTCTTGGACCAAAATTTGGTTATAGCTTGAGTAACCATCCAAGAAAGAAAACCTTTCTGATCCACTAAATCTTTGTAAAATCTTCTCCATGGAGGGGAGGGGATAATGATCCTTTAGGGAGGCTTTATTTAGATCCCTAAAATCTACACAAAGTATTATTTCCCCTTTCTTTTTCTTGATAGGAACAAGATTTGCAACCCATGAATAATGCTTGATGGGAAAAATGATCCTAGCCTCAATCAGTTTGGCCAACTCTTTTCTCACCAAAGGCTCAATCTTAGGATTTATAGGCTTTGTTTTTTTTTTCCTTTCAGGTTTGGCATTAGGATATAATTCAATAGTATGTTGGGAAAGGCTTGGGTCAAAACCCTTGAGGTATTCATAAGTCCAAGAAAATACATCATATTCAGTAGTAGAGCATACCTTTCCAAGTTTAGAGACTTCCCCTCTGAAATTTCTATTGGTTTGAAGTCACCCACCTTCGCAGCTAAGTTCATCCTTTTCTACTTTAACTGATCAATAGGGTTGAAAATTCCTTCATGGGTGATAAGACCAATTGGTAGCTTGTTGCTACTCAACTACACAATCTGATCACCATACTAATTTTTCAGCTTGGACTTATTTCTTTTAGAAAATTCTACCTCATCCTACAAAAAAATTCACTATCTATTGGTCACTATCAAAGACTTTACAATGATCTTGATTATCTGGAACAACAAGTCTCACAACAAGTCCGATATGCTGCTCCTTTTTACTTGCAATATGTGTTGGTATGTCAAATTGAGTACCAAATGATGCAAGCCTATCAACATTTTTATTCTAATTTCTTGGAGTTGTGTGGATGTTAAAACCCTCAAAGCCCTCAATTAAATCCCAAACCCTATGCTTGTATGGTTTGAGAAGATTTCTTTTGGTTGAGCTTTGAGTTCTAACTTGATGAACAACCAATTCACTATCACCAAAAACTTGTAACAATTCGGTGTTCCTTTTCTATGCAAGTTGGAGACCTTGGATAGGTGCTTCATACTCAGCCACATTGTTAGTAAAACTAAATTTAAGCTTGAAAGAGAAATAATACTTCTCCTTTCTCAGAGATATCAACATTACACCAACACCAGCACCATTTCTATTTTTAGAACCATCAAAAAACATCTACCACAATCCCCCTAAATCCTCTTGAGTTTTTATGAGATTGGGGATGGGAGAATTCTCTTCATGAATGGAGTAGGTGCCAAGACAAGTCTCCTTTATTTCAGCTTTGGTAAGTGGGTCAAATTGTAAAGCATTAATTCATTTATCCAACAAATAATTAGGGACCTCCTCTATACGATTTTTAGGCTCATGAACATAACACACTTCCTTTTGATCATGCAAGGTAAACTCATGTTTATTGGACTAGGAGTGTAAGGCTCTAGATGATATTTTTCTATGGGATAAACTTTTGATGGTTGATTTAGTACCATTTATAGTTCTAAATAGCATGTGAGACCAATCAGCAAATAAGTACCCACCTATCTAAGTTTTGAAATCCCTGGACAAGCAAATGTCAAAATGAGCACGGAGGTCTATGACTGAAATGTCTTGCAACACATCGCAGCCGTGACATGCATGCAAGGAAAATTTTAAGTTTTTTATTTTCCCCATGGTATTGATAGCAATGTCATCCAATTGTAAGACTTTTATAGCCACCGGTTCATACTTGATACCAAGCATGTCGACAATTCCCTTAGGCATGACTGAACTACTTGTGCCTGAATCTATCATACAATTATGCACTATATGATTTCCAATAATTAGAGAAAGATAGAAGGGGGGTGGCTTACTGATTTTTCTTGAATTCCCTTCCTCTTTGGGTTGCACCGGGCTAATTGATGGATTAGTCTACTCTTTTTCTTGTATATCACTTGTTTTTTTATGTCCCTTTAAAGCCTACTATAGAAAATCCCTTTGTGATGGGATAGATAGAGCCTCCCACATAGAAACATTAAGATTGTATTTCTTCATTTTCTCTACTATGTTAAAGGAAGTTGGTTGGATTTAGAAGGAATCTTTGGAACATGGTCTATTCTCGTTGCTTGTGCAATCTTAGGCTACTCCACCACTTATTTAGGCCTATTTATAGGCTGATTTGATTGTGGAACATCTGCTGTTCTACCTGTTGGTCCAACATTTGCACTTGGTTGAGTTTGTTGAGAGACTGACGCTTGTCTAACCATGAAATATGCACCACCCTCCATCACTCTTTTCTTTGATCTTTTATTTTGGGCTATTGCATCAGTATCTGCCTGATTTACACCATAAAAATCCTCTTGACCCCAAATGACGAATGAGGAGTCCTCACATGTATGACTTTGATTACTAGAAGTTGTTTGGTTTGTGTCGATCTGCTACTCTAAGGTAGAGGTTTCATTTTGAGCTACTAAAGTTTGCACAAACTCTCCATTTTGACAAGCATTTTGATTATGAGCTTGTTCACAAGGGTAACACCACTCTTGCTCCTATACTAGATTATTTTTCACTGGTATCAAAGCCTTAGGATTTTTGGTAGTAGGTATATGCATATTATTCATGGGCTTACTATGATTCCACTAATTTTTCCCTTGATAAGAACGTGGCCTATTTTGTTGATAACCTTGATTTTGAGGTTGATAAGGCCTATTGTTTTGACCTTGCTGCCTCTTCACTAACATCAATTCATTGTTCATATTTTAGATCAAGGTGCCCCAATCTTATGGAAGTGTAGCAGAAGTAGAAGGTTGGATCATGGAAGCCACTAGAGTAAGATTCACTAGGATATGGGCCATTGTTGGTTGTGAAGGAAGCTCTAGAAATAAAGGCATTGGTGGCCTAGGAGCTATCTTTCCAACCTAAATTAAACAATCTTCTGCCCTTATGGAAACATCATATGCACCTAGTAAAGAGTTACCTCCCATTGACTAAAGCATGCTTAGGAGAAGGTTTGACTAAGGCAGGGATTCTATCCCAAGTCCTCTAAAATGTGTAGTTGAAATCACTCATGAATTAATGAGTCGCTCTTTTAATTGTGGTTAGTTTCTCTACCAAGAACAAATGGTCACTTTTATCTTCAAAATGTTTACATAACTTCTCTCCTAACTCATCCCAATTATGAATGGTGTTAGGTGGTAGACCCCTGTACCACTGTAATGTTTTACCTTTCAGAGAAGTGGCAAGTAATATAACAACCACGTTGTCTTTTGTTACATCATGAAGTGATCATATGTTTTCCACATCTATGATGTGCTCTTTTGGAGTTGTAGATGTTTCACCAGTAAAATGAGGAATACTTTTCAAGGCATTGACTAGTATATCATTATTTTGGGAAAAAATTAGGGGGCTACCATCTATAAAAGATACAAAGGGTTGATTCCTAGGTAAATCCATATGGAATAGACTCCTATTTTTATGGGTGGAAGGTGTTTACTCTGAAATAATATACCCATAGGTGGTGTAGATAGGACTCTAGGAGAAGGACTTGAACTTATATTCCTTCTTATAGGTGACAAAGATTGTTTATTTATTCTTCTAGAAGTAGAAAATGATAGCTAGATATATTGAAAATTACCTCAAGAAGTTGATCTTGTATGAATCCTTGGCATGAACTTGGAGCTCTAATCTTAAACCAAGAGTTTTGAGGAACAAAAGAGCCATCAATTTGAATTTAGAGTCCTCCCTTGATTGCAGATTCGCCAAGTACTTGCTTGAGAGCCTCTTCAAGGCTGGAATATTGAGAGCAATACCACTTTCTCAATAGAATGAAGTGAAACTTCTTCTTGTCCCATCGAGCATTCCAAAAACTATTCTCACATAAAACTGAACCCTACTAAACAAGAGTTTAGATTTCTAATGACACAATGGAAATAACATCAAGGTTGTGGGACCCTGTGCAAATGAGGTTAAATCTTCGGAGAAGGCCGAATTCCTCTTCTAACTAAGTGCAAATGTGTTGGTCTAACCCACCACAATGAAAACCTTATTACTAATTTATTCTAATAGATCATAGAGAAAAGGGATAGAAAGAGACATAAAATCTAAAAGAAGGTGATGCACCAAGATAGAATATGTTTCTTCTTTGCTTCAGATAGCATAAAATATCAAAATATCAGCTAAAACAAGCATTAAGCCATGAAGGTAAGTGATTTTACTCAAACATACAAGAAATACCTATGATAATAGTAATATTTATTGCCATTAGATATAAAAGCCAGACTTTAGAATGAAAGAATGCAAGATGTAGGGTTTGTAAAAGAAAACTGTGAGAGGAGCCCAAAAGAAGAACCCATAATAAAGATACAATATTTTCCTTTATGGTGCAAGCATAACTAAGAGTTGAATTCAAATCCTAACTCTAAAATAACTATGGTTAGAGAAGATGGATTTGATCAGATTTAAAATGATCTAAATTTCTCCCATTATAGGGCAACAAAACTAGCCATAAAGGCTCTGACAAATCGAACAAGCCCAAAAATGATGACTCATATGAATGCAAGGATGAGGACTCATAAAATCCATAGAAAAATATCAGACCAACATACCCTGACAAGAGAATATAACATCTTCAATTCCTCGAGGAGTAATGGCACTAACCAACAATAAATACAACCTTGAAAAAGCATGGAAAAATGATCTATAGTCGATCAAATTTGATCTAGTAGCTGGGAATGTCATTGAGAGATCAATTCTATAAACCTATCATGAATAGGAGTAGTTGACCATTAAATTTTGAATACTGGCCGTCAGATCGAGCATGGGTGGTCGAGATCATATTTCCAATGAAATATTAAAACACAATTGTTGATCGCCAATCATTTGATCTCCATTGTCGCCTGCTATACCACACACCACTTTTACACTTGTTGTAGTGCAACGGGTCACATTTAGCAGTTAATTGCATCCTTACCACTATAGCGCACATCACTTACTTGACTGTCGTGGTATGGTGGTGCTCTTACCACTATCCCACGACAACTTTTGATTTATTTTCATAGTATGGAAATGAACTTTCTACTACCCTATGCTTCCTTTTGATTGATCACCATGGTATGGCAGTGAATTTACCGCTACCCCACACTACCTTTTGATTGATCATTGTGGTATGGTGGTGAACTTACCACTACCCCACGTTGCCTTTTGATTAATAGTTGTGGTATGGCAGTGAACTTACCGCTACCTCGTGCTACCCTTTGATCGAATGATGCAGTATGGCAGTGAACACCTTCACTACTTCCTTACCCTACATGTTTTCCAAGGACCTATAGGATTGAACAAACATCCCCACAGGAATGCGATAATAGACTAATTTGCAATATAAAAGATATGAATCTAAGGGTGGCATTAAATATGTCAATAGTACCAAGCATGATATATTTATCTTTATCTTTATCATGATGTGTAAATTCCAAATAAAAATTAGGAAAATTTCATTTGGTGCTTAAAATGAACTTAAGAGTCAAATTTCACAGTCCGGTGGTCAGGTCCTACATCTAGGTAGCCCTGTCTTCCCCAAAAATCAACTCAGACTAACCAAATTTTGGTTAAGTTTGGTTGGGAAGCTTGGTAGTATGCAAAGGTGGCCTATTATTAGGTTACATGGCCTGGTAGGCTACTGGGGTGGCTTGGTATTTAGGGGCATCTTGTTTTTCTAAGGTAGAAAACTTAGAATTTTGGTTAAGTGTGCTGGGGTGGCCTGGTACTGTGTTGGGGCAGCCTTGCCCCCATATAAATTCCAGAATGTAAATCCTCTTAAACCCTAATAAATAGATATTTTCTAAGCCTTAATCCCTTGTCAAAAACAATATGCCTTTTACTTTTTCTATTCCAATTTTTTTTGTCGTTTGAACCTTCAAAACCTAGTCAAATTTTCTCAAGCTTTGAACTTGTTCTTTCCTTGAGTTTTCAAGAATTTGTGAACAAAATTTTTTCACCATAGTCCCAGGATCTTGGTAGTTCTTTGAAATAGTTCTCAAGTGTCATCATTGATGAATTATTTCATCTCTTGCATTGTTTTGCATGCAACCTTTCGAAATGACCCGGTTGTCAAACCTTGGGTTGGGGAGATTATTCTTCTTGTCTTGTGAAGTCTTGGGAAGGTTATAATCCTTTTTGGTTCATATTGTTAGTGTCCTCAACAATCCTCATAGGTCATAAAATTTTGTGGAGTATTTTCTTCCCATGTGTGATATCGCATTGTGATGAGATGTCTTGGGAGGTGTGTGGTGGCTTAGAAGTGACTCATCATCGTTCCAGTTTATGGTGTGTTTGTGTCTTTTCTTTAGGTAACCTCTTGTGAAGGTTTTAATCTATGTTTAGATTGGTTTAGTGTGTCTATGTGTGGATTAGAGGTTTATTATTCACTCATCCTATCCTAGTGTGGTGTTGTGAGAGAAAACGGTCATGGTTTAGTAATTGATCATCATGTAGGTGATATTCTCTCTCTCTTCAATTTGTTTGTCATGATGGATTTACCCAAGAGTGGTTAGTATTCTATTGTTTCCACATTTCTTATGCAATGGTGAATTTGTATTTTTTTCTCATACTTATTCCATTGTGATACTTGTGTGCACATTTTTGTGTAAGTACAACATGTCATTATTACATTATCAATGTTGTTGGTGTTAAAAAAATTTGTTCTGTTAGGTTTCTTTATGAGCTTGTCAGCTCGGTGCATTACATTTGGTATCAAAGCCTATGTTGTAGTACTAAGATCTCTGGTTCATTTTTTTTCCCATGTGGTTGTTGGTGCTTGGTGTGTGATCACTAAAGTGCTTGTTTGAGTAAGTCAGTGTTTGGCTTCTTGCATGGGTGCCTTGGGTGGAATATTGAGGGTTTAGTGTGAACCAACCTGTGCAATGTGTTGGAGGAGGAAGAGTACCTCCTAGGCCCTAGAACATGTGATGAGGATGGGAAGATACCCCTATTTGAGAGTCTCCCAAGTGTTTAATGATCAATCTCTAGCGTATTGATCATTGTGTGATAAATTTGGTTGGGTCTTTTTGTGTGTGGGTGTGTTGTTAGCAGTAGGTGTTGCTGCTATTTTTTCCCTAGTGTGATATGTTTAAGAAATAATTTCTTGTGAGGGTTAGATAGACCCTTGAATTTTTGAGTGGTCTTGTTTATTCTTGTGTGTTCCCTTAGATGTGTATATGAGGATGCATTTGATTGAAAGTGGGTGTTAATGTTTAGGCTCATGATAAAGCATTGTGAAATGCCTTATGTGACATGCATTGGAAATAAATGTGGTGTATGTCATATGCCTGAATCGTGAAAATATATTCTTATGGTAATGTTTCATATGGTTCATTGTGCATTTTATTCCTATTGGAGTATCATCATATGTGTGAAATGATCATGTTAGTGCATGCATGGAATGTTGCATTATCATAATAAATTACTTGGGTTGATGAATTATGTCCCCAAATCATGTTACTCCTAATTTTCTTGTGAGAACCTAGATGATTAATTGAAATTGTTTTCCTATTGCATGGGGTGCATTTTTAATTGTTAAATAAAATTATGTTAATTAGGAGCATTATGCTGGTTGGATTAAAGCCTTAGTTGTGATGTTCATTATGAATGATGTGGATGGAATTTTTTTAGCATGTGGTAGTGATTCATGAAGTGAAATTAATGTGTTTGGTATTTTATTTTAGTTGTAAATTCCTTGTGGAAGTGGTGCTTGGGTGAAGCCCTACCCTTGCATGGATAAAATGTATGGATGTTATAACAAACCTCGCATATGCCTTTTTGCATTATAATGTGATCATGTATAGATGAAGTGCATTTGGTTAGTGTGGTTCTCATTGGAATGGATGAGTGAAATTGGTGACTTGTGTTGTATTGTGTTTGAACATACTCTCTCTAACACACTTTGGTTGTTATACTCCCAAGCTGTTGTGTAGCCCTTCCTACCTTACATGTGGCTAACCTTAGTCACTCAATTCATGTAATTATTTTTTCCAAGTTTGATACTTTATTTTGGTTATTTATAAACTCTATAATTGTTGATTATGGACCAACATTGAATTTTTAATTTTATTATGAGTGATCTAGTCACCAAATTTTTCCTCCTATCTATTTTGTGGCCCTTGGTCACACTTGACTTATTGTTTCATTGCGCACATTTTATGATTGAATATTGGAATTGATAATTCTCCCTCTTAGGCTTTGTTTTATCTTTGTGATGTCTATTCTAAATGTTTGAAATTGTTGGTCCTATTCTATGTTACATTTGTTCCCTATCATGTTCATTACAAACCCTTGATAGAATGTACAAGGGAGTGGATGGTATAGAGTGTAAGGTCTTCATTTTTGTGATAATTAGAATCATACTGCATTAAATTTCTCATTCATGATGGAATGGAAGTGGATATTTTATGGTATTCATAAATTTTGTGAATTTATTGCATGCATATTGATTTCTAGCTTGAGTGGCTTCAATGTATGTGAATTTCCTTGTGCTTGGCATTCAGTGAAGTGTATTCAAATCTCTGTATGAGAATATTTATAGAATTCTATGATATCTAAGTGAGTTTAAATGTGTGGATAAATGTGTTTGCATCATGCCTGGACTTGTTTTCTAATAGATGGTTAGGTTTGATTTAGTCCACCAACCATGTGTGCTCTTGCTTGTCTTGCCCTTCCTTGTTGTGTTCTTGTGAGCATATTTCCTAGTGCCTTGACATTGTAATTTGTTTTGTGCTTGCAATTTGTCTAAAAATGATAAAAATAGGCCTTAAAATGCATAATTTAGGATATTAGGTCCTAATTAAGGGGTGTTGAAAATGCATAAATACAAGGGTCACTAAAGTAGGTCCAAAATAAGTGTAAAATTGTACTATCTCCTAAAAGGGATTAAAATTTATGACGCTACACCCTTCTACTTATATAGAATTATAATTGTATACACACATATATTAGAATCATGAGATATCAAAACATAATCAACTATGCTAGCCCCACCTTTGTGGTTAAATAGATTCAATCAAATTTTGAGGAATTTTTTCAATATCAAATTAAGATAGCAAAGAGGATATACCTTGAACTTTGGTGTAGGAGAACCTTGTCCTATAAATACCTTCAAAAGGAAAAATTTGAAAAATTTAAATTTTCAAGTGTAAAAGACTTCTGAAGTCACAATTCATGTAATTAAAGTCTTTAATAGGTCTTGGGAGGTCATAAATAATATATTTTGAGTATCAAATAGGTTTCTAGGTGAAAATGTTTATAAAGTTGTCATTTGTTCTCAAAATTGTAAAAAGGCAAAAAAATCAGAAAGTGTACAAAAGGTATGGAATACCAAAGTCATGAGGTAGTTTTAGGAAGTTTCATTCAATGAGGGAAGTTGGAAAGCCTTTAAAAATTCATTGTAACTCATTGTAAAGATAGGGGAGATTGTATAGCCATGTATTGAAGAGGAGGAAGTGAAAAAATCATGAATAATTTTATTTTTTTTCTCATAAATTACTGAAAACAATTGTTTCAAACCTTTGTATGGATTTGTACGGGCGTGGAAGCATGATTGAGTGACTGTAAATTATTGAGAAATAAATCCCCCTCCTTTTCCCTTTTTTTCATGTATTTTGGTGCAATTTTGAATTAGTTATTGTAATTTTTCTAATAACAGTCCATACCCCTATCTAGGGTAAACAATGAAAGAAGAAATTGTATTTCTTTTAATCTACTCGGTGAAAATTCATGATATTTGGTGTAATTCCTCAATTTTCTATTTACTTTCATATTTCTATGGGTTTAGAGCAAAAGAAGGAGATTTATGTATGAGAAACTAGAGTTTATGACTGTATGAGAAAATACAGAGTTTCCTTCATGAAAAGAATGGCCCCATGGTGGAAAAGAATGTAAAAGAATGAACTCATATTGGGAGAGGGTTTATATAGTTGGTGCAGGCCGAAAAAAAAGTGGTTGAAGCAATTTCAAAGTGGTAGAGTATTTGGAGTATGCTTTTCTAGTAAACCCTCCTTTGGAAAGCTTGTTTTGATGCATGGAATAAGGGTTTTATAGAACAAAATTTATTTGAGCCCTTCTACTTCTAAAATTTGTAGTTTTGAATGTTTTGAGATCTAATATAATGCTTCCCAGGGTTATCTAGTGATTTGAAGTTGATTCATTGGCACTCTCTTTGTAATTTTTGCCTAATTTGGGGCTCTTTGCCAATGGATAGTTTATTGATTCTGTTATATTTTCTAAAGTAAGTGCAGTTTACCTTGGAGTGTGTTAATATGGATTAAAATGGGTTTCTAGAGGCATGTTTAGTTTACTGAGTTTCAATATGGGTTGTTTGTTATACCCACTTTTTTTAAGGTGCTATGCTACTAGGGTTTGAGTGGTTGTATTCAAAGATAGTGTAATTCTGAAAAAATAGAGATACTAGTGTTTGTTTTGTGTTAGAACTACTTAAACAAAGATTTTAAAGTTGTATCAATGTTTGGGGAAAATGTTTGGAAAAGACGCTTGCAAATTTGGTGTTTTGACTACAAGATAATAGTAATTATAATTGACTAGTGATTTGAGAATGTGTATTTGGTTTACTGCAATAAAAAACATGTTTAATACAGTGTCTTGGAGGTCAGGATAAAGGTTTGTATAAAAAAATCATGGTTTGTTGACATTGTGCCTTGTAGAGTGAGTTGTGTTGAAAATTGAATTGGTGCATGATGAAAGAGGTGGATTGTTGTAGAGGTTCTAATCATGATTTTTCTTGATAATAGTCAGTATGAGGATGTCTAATGGTTTGGTAGGTGAGTTGGTACCTGATTTGGTGGATTGAAGTTTGGTAGCCTTATGAAAGTTAAAGGAAATTAATGGCTTTTGTTGAAAAGATTAGTGAATCAATGGGAATTGTTTAATTTGATCTTCTCCATTTGAGATTGGGTTAGAAGTACCCCTGAGTTGGTTTTTTTTGGCAGATTCTCTTGCATAAATTGGTATCAGAGCTAGAAGGCTATGTGAAAAGAGACTTGGTGTTTGTGGTTGGTTGCAGGTGCTTAATCCATCTAAGTTATAGAGAGGAAGGTTTATGATGAAGTTGTGGTCGTAGAAAATTTGAGGTCTATGGCCACCATCATTCAATGGAGATTAAGCTAGGGAGAAGGTGCAGAGATATTAAGTCCACTAAGAGGAAGAGTGGTAGGTGCATCTTCCAGAATCTACTGCTAGGTAAGATGGATGGTTTGTTGAGTTTGTGTGGTGAAGCAGTGAGGGAGGTGGATATCTGTCTAAAGAAGCACTAGAATATTTTTCAGCCATTGAAAAGAGTTGGAATTCATTTTGAAGAGTACTCCACTAATGAGATTAGATGAGAACATGAAGATTTGATTGGTCAGAGAAGGTCAAGGATGAATTGTGAAAAAATAAGAAAGTTTGCAAGGACAATCTTGTGTCCTTTGAGAGAAAAGAGTTAGTGGAAAGTTGAGAATGGTGAAAGGGAAGTCTTGTGTCCTTTTTAAATAGAAGAACCTAATGAAAAAAGAGAGAACGGAAAAAGGCAAAGAAATGAAGAAAAATTTGAAGACAATGTTGAAGGCAAAGTTGAGACAAAGACAAGCAAAATATTTAAGAGAAAAGAAGAAGAAGTAGACCAAGACAAATTTGAAATTGTTTTGCAAGTGAAATAAAAAATAAATTTGTTACAACATGTTTCCAAGGGACTTGGAAATTTTTAGTGATTGGTTGTATGGTGCATGAGCACATTGTCCTCTAAACACCTTCAAAAGGCAAAATTTGCAAAATTTGAATTTTCAAGTGTAAAAGACTTGTCAAGTCACAATTAATGCAATTAAAGTCTTTAATAGGTCTTGGGAAGTCATAAATAATGTATTTTGAGTCTCAAATAGGCTTCTAGGTGATAATTTTTCTAAAGTTGTCATTCATTGTCAAAATTGTAAAAAGGAAAAAAAATCAGAAAGTGTACAAAAGGCATGGAATACCAAAGGTAATGAGGTAGTTTTAGGAAGTTTCATTCAATGAGGGAAGTTGGAAATCCTTTAAAAAGGCATTTTAACTCGTTTCCAAGAAAGGGGGAGATTGTATAGGCATGTATGGAAGAGGAGGAAGTGAAAAAATCATGAATAAAATCTTTTTTTTTTCTCATAAATTACTGAAAATAGTTGCTTCAGACCTTTGTATGGATTCGTACGGGCATGGAAGCATGATTGAGTGATTTTGAATGATTTATAAATCAATCCCCCTCTTTTTCCTTTTTGTTTCATGTATTTTGGTGCAATTTTGAATTAGTTATTGTAATTCTTCTAATAACAGGCCACACCCTTGTTTAGGGTAAACAGTGACAAAAGAAATTGTATTTATTTTAATCTACTTGGTGGAAATTCATTATATTTGGTGTAATTCCTCCACTTTCTATGTACTTTCATATTTCTAGGGGTTTAGAGCAAAAGAAGGAATTTATGTATGAGAAACTAGAGTTTATGACTGTATGAGAAAACATAGAGTTTCCTTCATGAAAAGAATGGCCCCATGGTGGAAAAGGATGTAAAAGCATGAAATAAAGTTGGGAGAGGGTTTAGAAAGTTGGTGCAGGCCGAAAAAAATGTGGTTGAAGCAGTTTCAAATTGGAAAAAGGTTTGGAGTATGCTTTTCTAGCAAACCCTCCTTTGGAAAGCTTGTTTTGATGCATGGAATAAGGGTTTTATAGAACAACATTTATTTGAGCCCTTCTACTTCAAAAATTTGGATTTTTGAAGGTTTTGAGATCTAATCTAATGCTGCCCATGGTTATTTAGTGATTTCAAGCTGATTCATTGGCAGTCTCTTTGTAATTTTAGCCTAGTTTGGGGCTCTTTGCCAGTTGACAGTTTATTGATTCTGTTATATTTTCTAAAGTAAGTGTAGTTTCCCTTGGAGTATGTTAATATGGATTTAAATGGGTTTCTAGAGGCATGTTTATTTTACTGAGTTTCAATATGGGTTGTTTGTTATACCCACTTTTGTTAAGGTACTATGCTACTAGGGTTTGAATGGTTGTATTCAAAGAAAGTGTAATTTTGAAAAATCAAAGATACTAGTGTTTGTTTTATGTTGGAACTATTTAAACAAAGATTTTAAAGTTATATCAATGTTTAGAAAAAAGGTTTGGCAAAGAAGCTTACAAATTTGGTGTTTTGAGTAAGATGATCCCTAGATGCAAAGGTGTTTTGACTGCAAGATAATAGTAAGTTTGATTGACCAATGGTCTGAGAATGTGTATTTGGTTTATTGCAATAAAAAACATGTTAAATACAGTGTCTTGGAGGTTAGGATAAAGGTTTTTAGCAAGAAAGCATGGTTTTTTGACATTGTGCCTTGTAGAGTGAGTTGTGTTGAAAAGTGAATTGGTGCATGATGAAAGAGGTGGATTTTCAAAGATTCTAATTAGGATTTTTCTTGATAATAGTCAGTATGAGGATGTCTAATGGTTTGGTAGGTGAGTTGGTACTTGATTTGGTGGATTTAAGTTTGGTAACCTTATGAAAGTTAAAGGAAATTGATGGATTTTGTTGAAAAGATTAGTGAATCAATGGGAATTGTTTAATTTGATCTTCTCCATTTGAGATTGGGTCAGAAGGACCCTTGAGGTTGGTTTTTTTGGTAGATTCTCTTGCATCAAACTTCAAGATTCAAATTATTAATTACGGTAATTTCTCTCATTTATGTTTAGCTTCATGTTCCTCTAATATTTGAGTATTCGTTCAATTTTCATGGTATGATGTTGAATTGTATATCAATCTAATAGAATGGACCAAAAATATAAAAACAATGATTGATAACTATTAATTTCAAATTAAAAAACATGCTTAATCATTCAAATTATTTAAAACATGAAAGTAATGGTTGATACCATTATAGCATATGGTTTCAATCTTCTACATCAATAAAACAAGAAAAGGTGATAAAATTTTTAAACAATGATTGCAAATTTCTCAAAATCATGAAAATTATCTTTGTATGTCATAGAATGGTTAGTATCCATGGTAAAATAGATTATGTGGGTCCATAATCATAAGATGGACATTATTTTTGACCTTTTATGGTTTCTTACTTGCACATAAATGTGCCCATGCTATAACAAGAGTGTATTATGGAACACTTGTAGTACAAGCTAACTTGAGTATTTCCAACCCTTAGGGTTGGATTTTTCATGGCATCCAACCCAAAGGTTTGGACATGCATTTCAACATCTAGAGGAATATTTTCTATAAAATATAAAAAATGACTAAATGTCGAGTGTATTTTCCATGGCATCCAACCCAAAGGTTTGGACACACATGTCAACATCCAAAGGCATGTTTTCTATAAAATATTAAAAAATGACTAAATTTCGAGTGTATTCTCCATCAAGTTTGTACATCTTTTGATGTTGATCTACAAAAATAATTTAAAAACGTCAAGCTCTATCTTACCTTTCTAACCATGTAATTGTTTTTACATTTATAATACATTAAGGTTTTGATCTTCAATTTATTTTTCTATTGTCTTCATTTTTTTCTAAAACCTTATATATAGTATTTTTAGTGCCATTTATTATTTTTCCATCCAAATTTGAAACAAAACACATTTTTCTATTCTAGACTATATTCTATGCACATTCGAAAAAACATACTTTCCATTAGTTTTCAAAAAAATAGGAGAGAACATGCTTAAATTTTCATTTTTCAACATGTGTCCACTTTGAAATTTAGTAAAAGGTCATATTTTGATTAAAAAATTAGTAAAAAAATTAGGCATAAGTTACATGATGTCGGCCAATTTTCCACTAAAGAAGTTTGTGAAATACTTCAAAAAAGTCAACATTTTAGGGGGAGCACACCAAGTTCTATTTTATATTGTTTTGATAAAAACATGAGAACTTTGTGTCCTCTCCATATTTTAATCTCTTAATCTCCATTTTATTTTTTGAATAGCAATTTGGAAACTAGATTTTGAGCACTACAATTCTTGTTCTTAACACATCTTCAAATTTTGAGTGTGGTTATCTTCATTTTATCATCCTAGATCATTTTTACTAATTTAAAAAAAAGTGACCACTTTTGACCCCTTTTTGGTCCCCCATTTCCATGCACATACCCATTTGGTAGGCACTTTTGATGATAGCCATATCAACATTTTTGTCACCACATCTCCATCTTTGGATCTTTTTCTACATCAATTTTCACATCTAGAGTATTTGAGCAGATTTTAGAGATTCTATTATTGTCTTTGGATCTTGTGTATAATTTAGAGACTTACATTCTTCTCATTGGGAAGATCACATGTGCTTATCTATAATTATATTTCTTTCACAAGGGATAAATTTTGTTTGAAATTTAAGGATCACATTCCATTTCAAGCATCATTAAGCACTTTTAAATCACTCATCTTATCGAGACTCCATAGTCTCTCTTTATCTCTCCTATGGGGGAAATAATTATTGTACTTGTGTGATAAAGTAGTCTTTCAGGTTCATGTTGAATCCTCCTTTCTTCTTCACTTGTACATCCTTATGCATATTTTCTCTTTTGGAAAGTCCTCCTTTATTCTTGACTTATACATTCTTATGCATATTTTTGATTTTGGGGAGGGATTTTTGTTCTATATTTTTTTCTCCTTTACTCCACTTATGAAAATTTTATTTATATATGGGTACCTAACATGGCCTAGTAGCTAGGACCTATTGTCACATGAAAAATCATCCTACTGAACATGGGGTTTAGCATTCCAATGACACAATGGAAATGACCTCAAGGTGTGGGACCTTGCACGGATGAGGTCAAGTCTTCGAAGAAGGCCAACCTCCTCTTCTAATCTAAGTGCAAATGTGTTGGTCTAATCTAGAACATTAAATCCTATCAGTACTCTACTCTAACAACTCACAAGTGAAAATAGATAGAAGGAGAACATGGAAAGGAGATGAAGGTGATACACCAAAATAGAAATTTGTTTCTTCTTTGCTTCAGATTGCTCAATACACTAACAAACCTACTAAGAAACATATTCAGACATGAAGGTTAAAAATATTACTCAAACATGCAAGAAATAACTGTGATGATAGCTAGATTTCATTAACACAAGGTATGGATCCAAAATTTGCAATGACAGAATGTAGGATACAATTTCTGCTAAAGAAAACTATGAGAGGAGCCCAAAAGAAGAACCCATAAAAAATAATACAAGTTTTGATTTTATAGATCAAGCATAACTTGGATGATTAAAAACCAAACCCTAACCCAACAATGGTTAGTAGTTAGAAGAAATCTAATCTAGGAAAGATTTGTTCATCAAATCCATGCCAAAAGGAGAGCCTAGAGAAACCAAAACCTGCACGCAATACCCTTGCCATAATTATTTGCTTGAAAGTGCATCTAAATAACCCCATAAAATTAGGGATATGAGCATGAATTTATTAGAAGGGAAAAAATAGCAGCAATAAATGAGTATGGGTGCAACAAAATCCACTTGCAGAAGTTAGAGAATGCATTGAATGTTGTCCTTGAAGCCCAAGAGTTGAAAAGGTAGCTAAGGAGGTGGTTCGAGCATTAATGGCATCACCTAGGAAAACACGTCAAATCCACGTAATGGTCGATACGTTGGGCATGAAAGGAAACCTTTGTATACATTAAATGGTCTGGAACCCCGAAAAGGGCAACCACCATTGGGAATCAGGTGTCGGGCTCACAGCCTATTGCTTACACATTGTTGGCATCAGATCGTCGAAGATCAAGTTTTAGGAGTACCACTTACCATATACCTGAAGAAAGCATAAAGAGGGAAGCTAAAGGGACAAAGTCTGAAAAGGTCACCCTTTGCAAGCTTCAAGGGTCGGAAAGAAGGCTTACATCTTATTACAAATGCAAAAAGAGTAAAGGGGAAGACTGAAGCCCGATGTCTAAAGAGAGTCATCAAGGGTTGAAGGGACAAGCTACCTCTTGCCAAATAAAGGTAAGCAGTAAGAGGGAAGGCCTATCCTTGAAGTTTGAAAAAGTGAAACTTAGTCAAATTTCAAGGAAAAAATGATCAAGACTTTTGGAGGAAGGAGAAAGAAGAAAGGTGGAAGGCAAAGGCCCAATTCCTGAATGGTGAAAGGACATTTCGAGGAATAAATATTAGGAGGAAGTCTTACTTCCTACTAGACAAAAAGTATGAGGAAAGAGGGAAGATCGACCCTCGAAGTCTAAAAATGCAACACTTAGTCAAAAAAATTAGGAACTAAATTGGACTACTGTGGTAAGGTGAGAGGCTTAAGGCTTATTAGAAGGAAGTGATAAGGGTTAAAGGGTAATTTCGATGGCTGAAACACAAAACACTTAGGGAAAAATGGTAGGAAAAAGGGTGAAAGAGAGAAGCAGTGGGAGAAATGGAGGAGGTTCATGCCAAAAGGTAGGTAAGAAAAAACCCAAAAGCTCAAAAACCTAGGACTTAGCTAATTTTAGGAACCTCCTCAAGGAAAACTCATACAAGATGGCCCATGCAGTATCTCTCATATTAGTTATTAATGATGGGTCATCAAAGGGGGCGTGAAATGTCAACGTGACCCATAATTATTGCATCTCTTCTACTTAAGTTTCACTTAAGGGGGGAGTGTTAGTGTAAATATGGTCATTATCCATCTAGTTAGTTTATCACTTTTTCTAGGTTGACCCATTTGTACTTAGCCTAAGTTTACTTATAAATTATTCTCTCATTTGTCTCACCTCATGTGGACTTAAGATGTACTCACTCTTATCCCAAGTGGTTTAAAATGTGTCTCATTCTTGAAAGTTTAGTCAATGGTTAGTTCCTACCTTCATACCTCCTCCTTGTCCTACTTATACAGGGAGCTTCATTGTACATTTTACACGCATACACTCTCATTTTATGATAAACATGTTTTTATGCTTGTGATTCTCATTATGGAAGTTATCTTTTTTCTTACATTTTAGTATTGGCTACTCCAATAAATAACCCTCATGGTATAGTACACTAAGCATTTCATTAAACAAAAATTAACCCTATCTCTCTAGAGTCACAAGGGAGACAAAATAATCCAAATCCACCTAATGGAAGCCTCTATGTTCTAAGAGGTAACCCAAAGAAAGTCCCTAATAAAAATTCCAAGCTTATAATAAACGGATTTAGAAGGAACCCAGAAAGAGGAGGTATAAACATCAATAACTATCAAAATCTTTGAATAGATTTAGAATTTCCTTGTAAAAGAAAGAGGCTTGGTAATCTAGTAAGCTATTTTTTTTCAATTTTGGAGATATAAACCTACCATAAAGAGCATGAGGATTCTTGAAAGAAAAATGAATGTCTAGGAATATAAAAATCTCCCCATGATCAATCCAACTCTACCCAAAAGTGGCTACAAAGGCTTAGGCGAAAAGGATTGCTTGTGACATTGAGTGTTTTTCATTGAATGATAAAACCTAATGCTTTACATAATATATCTAGATATTGTAGGGGATTTTTTATGTTACCTTCATCCAGTAGAAGAGTAAGAAAATAATCATTAGAAAAGTGTCTATTCACTAATTGAGATAAGAAATTAGGCAAAGAATTTCCTTTGACCAAATTCTAAGATGTAGAATTATCTAGAAAATATCCAAGTCCCACAAGAAAAAGTACATAAATAGTATGGGATAAAGGAAATACTTCATAGATGGACCTAAAAATTACGAAGGCACTATATTGTTGGCCATTGATAAGAAAGTAATCATAAGTATAAAAAAAATCATGTGAACTAATTTTAAAAAATGAGAATCGAATCCTAATTCTTGAATCATTGCAAGGATAAAAGACCACTCAATTTGGTCATAGGATTCAGAAAAATCAATTTTAATAAACACAACCTACTATTGTGATAACAAACCCATTCCACACTAAAATTTCTTGTAAGTTATCTTTTAATTTCTAACTAAGGCAGTGGCCTTTATTAGCTACATTTATAATAATCATGCAACATGTTTCTATTTTCTTAACCCTACCCCATAAGTGCCTTTTAAACCAACAAGTAAATCTTTCCATTCTACAAAAATATTAATTTTCCATTGTAGGAATATTAAAACTTCTACCACAAAATTATCCTTTTTATTTTACAAAACATAACTCACTCTCACCAAATCTATATTTCCTTTAAAGGTCCCATCAAACTTTAGTTTCACCTCTATTCTTGGCACCTACCATCTCAATTTATCTCTACGCCTTATTTTTTCTAATCACCCTTCAAGAACATGTATTTCTCTAACCAATTTTATGATAAGACTTGTTTTTCATTTATGGATTTGTGCCTTTAAATATTTATTGGTCCCTTTAAGCCATTGTAATAAATTGGCATAATTTTCTTATATTTCTTTATTATTAGTTTGCTATGAATTTTTCTAATTAGACACATTTTTTGTGGGCTTATTTGAATTAACTATCATGTTTTGATATTTTAAGGAGGGGAGGTCTATTTGTATGCCAATGAGGAAAATGATGCTTCTTGTCACCTTGAAGGTGCTAATGTCCCACCATATGATTCAAGAACTTTGCATGTGTACAAGAAAGTAATGGTAGTTTTTTTTCATTCCACACAATTGATGCATGCTTTTATCCCTTCAAGAATGGTGATTATCATGGTAAAAGTGCATTTCATCTTACTATGCACCATGGTATGTCAATTGGTGGCTTATTTTTTATAGAAACACCCGACCCTCACATTTTACCAAGAATCACATTAGTTGGCATTTTCTATAATTGCAATTTTGAAGAAATACATAGCCCTTGTAAAGGTAATAATTTTAACTATGTGCTAAGTCATTTGGATAATTGTGTATACCAAGAATTTTATGGAATATTGAGAAGCCACCTATATAATTATGTGGAGACACCCACTATAATCCCAACTTGCATACAACAATAACATCATTGAATGCACTTGATTATTTTAAAATCATTCTCTCATTGCATGTCAAAATCTGAGTCATGCAAATTTATGAATCTAAGAAGAAATTATTTAAATTTCCTTATGAAATAAAGCCATTGGAATGGTGCAAAGTGATATTATTGGAAAGATCACTAAGTACATGGCATAACAAAAATATAAAATAGAAATGATGAATGTAACTTCACTAAAAAATAGTGATAAGGGTTTTCAATCATTTTTATGTGCTTATGATGTATGTCTCCCCAAGGAATTCATTCATGAGCAACTAATATCCCAATTTATATATTTTATCTTCATAAATTTTTCATTTTACTATCCAAACTACAAAGTGTTCAATCCATTCATGTAAATGAAGCTTTGTTGAATTTTCAAATACCCCTATATTTAGTTAATTGATTCTATTTTCTAACTCTAGCACTTGTAGCATGTCTGTATGAGGTTAAAGTAGCATTCATATTGAATTAGTTCAAGGAACTCAAGAAAATATCAGGTAATAAATTATAGGTGAAGCTCAACCAATCACCAATATTGACATCAACCTCATTGAGGTCACACTAGGCTACTAGGTCAAAAATGACTTCTAGGGTGTGCTCAAATATTACAAGATCAAGGGCACTAATCATTTCTAAATTAAATTGGATGGGCCATTAATCAAATCATTTATTTATGAGGATTTTTCTTATCTTGATGATGATAATACCACTATGTATGATTTGTTGGACATGGCTAAATCTGGTGCGACATGTACCTTTAAACTTGCTAAATGGGTGTTGAATGACTTCAACAAGGTCAACATTAAAATCAAAGGCTTGAAGGAGAACATGACTAACCAATTGAAGGGGTCTTCCTCTAACTTGCTCATTGAGAGGTTGGTGGATCTAGAGTGCTCATTTTCTGATTTCAAATCCTAGTGTGAAAGACGCCTTGGTGTATTGGAGGAAAAGATCAATGAAAAAAATGAGGATATCAAAAATCTCCTGCATATTAGTCATAGCTCTATCAAATATAGTATGAACTCTCTCAAGGTTATCTTTGGAAAAATCAGTCAACTTCGTGAGGATCAAATGTATTTTGTAGACATGTTTGAGAAGGATCGGACTTCCAAGGGGAAGGGTAAGAATAATGTCAAAGAGGAGTCTAAAGGCCCGAGCACTAGAACAAGGAGGAGCCTAAGGAAGAATTTTGAAGAAGAAAAACAAGAATTTATGGATATGGTTAACCTGCATTATAATTAGGAGATTGAGGTGGCCAATACCCTGAAGAATCTAAAGTGATTTCTATGTTTGTTTGTTGTCTGCTCTATCTATTCTTTCCTATTGTTAGGTCAATTTTTTTTGGCTGTTGGTTTTCGCCTATGCATTATTAAGTATTCTCTTTTGTAGCAACATTTTGATGTAATGTGATGTTAAGGGTTTCGGGTCCCTTCAAAACCTATTTTTCCCATATAATCAAGACATCAACCAAATGGTAGGGCATATAAAGTGTTGTAGACACTTAAAATCATCTTGATAGATATTGCATATCTAAATTTGATTATTAAAATCACTTTTATCCTAAATTACCTCTTTTTTTGAGAGTTTAATTAAATAATCTTCATTGTTTAATTAAATTTATCATTTTCTCTTATTAATCAAATAATCAATGTTATTTGGCTAATTCATCCCCTTTCAAACTAATTTTCATCTTATTTAATTAGGTAATGTGAATTATATAATTAAATTTCTTATGTCTTCTCATTTAATTAAATAATCCTAATTATTTAACTGAATGTCATTAATCCCCCTTTTATTAAATAAGTTAATTGTTTAATGAAACTCCTAATTTACTCCATCATCCACAATTAAATGATGTTTTAATTATTTAATTTTCTATTTTCTCTCATCCTCCCACTTGTAAGGGAATATTCTCATGGAATATTCCATTGTAACTAACTCTCTCCAATGGGAAATATCTTGTAAAAACTTCCTAATTTTTATGAAGTGTGCTTCTTCAAATCAATGAGAGCCATTGATTAAAAACAGTGATCCTTGTCAACTTGTATTCTCATCCATTGATTGAAATCTTTGATCCATGACAACTCCTCTTATTAATTTTCATCCATTGATTGATCAAATCAATCTTGACTATTGATTCAACTATTTCTC
Source organism: Sequoiadendron giganteum (assembly GCA_007115665.2). Taxonomy (NCBI): domain Eukaryota; kingdom Viridiplantae; phylum Streptophyta; class Pinopsida; order Cupressales; family Cupressaceae; genus Sequoiadendron; species Sequoiadendron giganteum. The sequence goes on from CM021109.1 coordinate 584,704,912, forward strand.
CTATAAATAGTCCTCATTTCTATGAGAAAAGGACCCACTTTCATTTAGAGTAACTGCACTATAGTAATTTTTAGAGCATTCTCCATTAGCATTTTATCATTTAGCATCCATTTTAGCTTATCTTTCACCCATTTTCATCAATCTTTATCAATGACATCCATTTGAAGGCATGTTTCAATCAAGGGATTAGGAAACGGTTGACATTCCACATCAATGCAGCACAAATCCCCTAATGGGATGAGGTTTGAGGCATTAGATTAGTTTCAATTATGCAGTTCTAGTTTGTTTCATGTTTAATGGCTTCTTTGTTTGAGTTTTTCAAGAATTTCATTGGGAGCTTAACTTAAATAGTTAGATAGCTTAGGTTATGATCATGCTCACATTCTGGTGCTAGAAGGAGGGCTAAACTAACTATATTTGATAAAAAAATTATGTTTTATAACTTGCAGGAATCGGCGATGTAATTGTTATGGAGTTGGGTGATACAATTGCAAACAACAACGCAATTATTTCCATTTGCACACAATTATCATTTGACTAGATTGATACAATTATGTATTGCAATGCAATTGAAAATGGCAATGTTATTGTTTGCATTGTAACATGTTTGTCATTTACCCATAGTGATGCACTTGTTTCTCTGATGTGATTGACATGTTTTTTTAATGTTTCAAGTGAACCAAAGCAATGCAGTTGTTGAATAGCAATGCAATTGTCCCAACTAGAGAGACACAATTTCCTAAACAATGATGCAATTATCAGGTAAAAAATAGAGATTTAATCTACATGTTTACTTTAAATTTTCAAGTTTATCTACTCTCTGATCACTTACTGAATTCGGGTTTGTTCATGTAAGGCTAACTATTTTGTAGATTTGAAGTGGAGAAGAAAATTATTCATTGACACTTATCATGGAATCATTTAATATTTCAATTTGGGCTTTAAAACTTATAATGCTATGAGTTTTTCAAAGCTAGCTTAAAATGAAACCTATATCTTTCAATTTGGGCTTTAAAACTTACAATGCTATGGGTTTTTTTTTTAAAAATTTGGCTTTAAAACTTACAATTCTATGAATCTTTCAATTTGGGCTTTAAAAATTACAATGCTAATTTTCAAAGTTGGCTTAAAATTGAACCCAAACATCCTCACATTTTGATTTGGCTAAAAATTGAACACAAACTCACATTCAATTTTGGTGCTATTAAAATGAACATAACATCTACTTTTGGTGCACTAAAACAAAACATTGTCCTCTTTGCTTGCCTTGATTGTGTAGACTTTAGTGCATATCCATTCCCCTTAGCATTCATGCAATCTTGGGCGAAGAGAAACACTCTAATTTTACAAAACAATTGAGTCACCCAAAGGCTTGCTACGTATCCTATTCCCTTGTGCTTCATGTGATCTTGGGTGAAGAAAAATAGAATTCCTTTTCTTTATTAGAGAGGGCCTACCTTTGAGGCACACCTGCAATAGAGAACTCATTGGTGACCTTCAAGAATGTTTACTATTAGGCTATATAAAGTATTTGAAAACCAAATTAAGGAGCATAAATCCATGGATGGATACCTTGCATACCTACTCTCATGTGAAAGAATCAGTCGCTTAGGGGAAGCTATATATTTTAGTGTCTCTTGTATGAAGTACACCCTTTGGTGTTCATGGTGTCACTAAAAAAATTGTATCTAGAGGCCAACCAAGTTTTTTGAAATGTCCTTTGAAGTAGTGCATGGGACTTGCACAACTCCCAAAATTTACTTACCACGTTTGATTTATAGTTGACGCATAAATATTAAGAGTTCATTCTCTTGTACAAATCTAGGTGTATCAAGATGCTACATTTCCTCGATATGGCCTATTTGACCCCTCTATAATTTTGGATCTAAAATCATTCCTTTGGGGGTGAGGTAAGCCTACTAAGAAGTGGCGTACCTTTATTCCTCTAGATTGTTAACTGACTGATTTTGTTGAGCCAAAATAGTAAGTATTGTGGAAGAAGATTGGTGAAATATCTCTCATATCCATTGAGTCAGTCAAACACATTGCTTGGCATTAAAATCATTTGTTTATATGTGAGTGCACTTCAAGGACAATATATTGCTACATACCTCTAAATATATCTTTTTTTTTTCAAAACAATATATTAGTGGTTTCCCAATGTACTTGACCATATCTCTACTCACTTATATCAAATTTAACCTAGTGACCTATGGCCTAGCTCTTTGATTTCCACAATTTCAAGCTTTTGTGGAAAATATTTTGCCTTGTCATAGAAATTCTTAGTTTAAACTTAGTCCAGACTTTTGATGTGGTAAAAAGAAATCTCATTAATCAAAGTTTGAATAAATTGAACCCACAAAGAAGGTACACATTGGTCTCATTTTCCAACATCTTGATGCCCAAACAACACAAAGAGAAAACAGGGAAATGCATACCATAACAATGTATCAAAATTCTACCACCAAACAAACATTGTTCTAAACACTCTAAGGGAAAAGCATGTATTTCACCACCTTGATCTTGTAAAAAAGTCCCTCATAGGTTCAAAACATTAGGATCAATCCTCACATTCATATCACAATACAAGAAAGATATGAAGCAAAAAAAAAAATTATCCACCATGAGTGATCCTAATCAACAAGAATTTGATCCTAGAATTTACTCAACCCCATCACAAAATTCTCCTCAAACTTCATTAGAAATGGTGTATGAAGTAGAAGATGTCACCAATAACCCAAACAAACTCACCGCAAAGGAATTACATGAAGCACAACAAGATCCCAAAACTCACCATATCATCACCACTTTGATGAAATTGAATCCAACACAATGCATGCTAGCCTTGGTAAAGGAAGGAGAAAACCTTCCTTCCTCATTCGATTTGGACACAATTAGGGAGAAAATTTTGAGAAATGTGGCATCTATTCCTCAAATCTCTATCACAAAAACCTTGGTCTAAAGTGTGGTTCAACCTATCATTCAACCATCTCCATCACACGTGCCAAGTTATCCTTTAACTTCAAGTATTTCAAATCGACTAGGAACCAACCTTGGTCTCACTCCAAATCTTGGAAACAACACAACTTTGGGTATCCAAGGCACAAATATCCCCCAAAACACAAATTGGACACCAACATTCAGTGCCCAACCCTATTCTTTCACCTCCACAAATACCCAAAGTGTTTCTAATGTTTCGTAAAGTCAAGTGATTCAAAAACCCCAAGTGAACACAATAGTGAAAGTTCAATCCTCAACACAACAAGGTCAAACATCAAATCAATTGGTTCTAAATCAAACCAACCAAGGAAACACATCAAATCCATTGGTCCCAAATCCAATCAATCAATTAAACTCATTGGTCCCAAATCAAACACATCAAGGTAACCCATCAAATCAATTATTCCCTCAACATCAAATTAATCAAGGAAATCCTTCCAATCAAATGGTTTCAAATCCAAGTATGCCACTAACATTGCAACACCAAGTGGAACCATATCAACCTTTGGTCCCCAAAATAATGCAAAATCAAATGTGACCTCAAGCCTACATTCCTCCACCCCAATCTCAAATTTTGCAAGGAATGATAGCACAAAATCAAGGACAAAATTTACCAAATCCAAATCAAATTTCCAACCCTCAAAACTTGATCACCCATAAACCAACCCAAAATGAACTCAATCCACCTTCACAAAACTCTCACAACATAATCCCCCAAAATAAACCACTCATTCCACAAAATCAAAACATTGAAAGCTAATACATACAAAAAAGTCAATTTGTCCCAAACCAAAACACAATCCTATTATCACAAGGAGAAAATGAATTGGCTTATCAACAACCTATTATGAATCAACAACAACAACAAGCTCAATTGCTAGCACAACAACAATAGGACCAATTGCTAGCACAACAAAAATAGGACCAATTGCTAGCACAGCAACAATAGGCTCAATTACAAGCCTAACAACTACAAGCTCAACTACAAGCACACCAACAAGATCAATTACAAGCTCAATTACAAGTGCAACAACAAGCTCAATTACAAGCCCAATAATTGCAAGAACAACAACAAGCCCAATTAAAAGCACAAAAATATGTTCAACAATAAGTTCTTTCACAACAACAACAACAACAACAACAAAAGCAACAAAAGCAACAAGATTTGTACTACAATCCCCAACAATCATACACAAATGCACAACAAAACATCTTGAACCCAACTTGGCAAGGAGCATACACCACACCACCACCACCATCACCATTACACACACAATATCAAAATCCACCATACACCCCATATAACACCTCCCTTATCAAAATACCACATTTAATTCATCTGCCATTCCATAATATATCACATATTCTCCCCCACCAAGCAATCCTCAATATGATTTCTCCTCGCAAATCAGGATGCTTACATAACAAATTCAAGACATCCAAGTGATAATAATAAAGAAATCACATGCACAACGAGACTTGTGTCCATACCCTTTCGATAGAAACGTTGCAATGATACCATTCCCACCCAGATTCAAGATCCCTAAGTTTGAAAAATATAAATGGTGGGGAAATGTAGAGGATCATATCAAGGAGGTTTACGTGACATGTATGGAAGTTGCATAAAATAAATCCTATTTAATATGTCTTTTCCCACATAGTTTGGGATGCCCAATGATAGAATGGTTCTCACATTTACCTCCTGCAATTCACACCTTCCAAGAAATAATAGATGGGTTTGTGGATCACTTCTCCTACAACCTAGACATGGGTGTAAGCTTGGAAGAACCATACACCCTAAAATATAACAAGGGTTAATCCTTCACAAATTTCTTACAATGATGGAGGCATAGAACTAACAAAATAAAATGGCCAATTCCTAAAGAGGAAAAAATAGGGATCATTATTGCCAACATAGACACAAATCTATCCCTTCAACTAAAAATGAAATGTGTCTCGTCATACGAGGAACTCATACCTAGGGCCCTTAACATCGAAAGAGCCCTTATCACACAAGGAAACACACAAGCATACAAGGACAACCACCCATCTACTATTTCCAATGACAAGCTCCATGTTTGGGCCAAGAACAAGAGCATTAATAAGGATGGTTTCGTCAATGCAAAAGTGGTCCTAAGTGCTCCAAGACAAACAAACACCCAACCAACGAACACGCAAAAACAAACATGTAGCCACAAAACATCGAATTCAACAATGCCAACACACAAAGAGGACCACCCCCTAGTACAACTACCCTCAATGATGTAAGTACACACCTTTTGGGGAACCTATTGAAGAAGTCATGAAAATTTTGGTTCAATCCAATCTCATCATGCTCCTTAACTATCAAAATTACCAAGAACCTCAAGTCAAACCACCATGGTACAACAAGAAGGATATTTTTTATTTCCATAAAATCAAGGGACACAAGACAACGAGTTGCATGAAATTAAAAAATATCATTCAATATCTTATCGACAATGGAGATTTCATTGTAGACCAACAATCAGGCGATCCAAATCTTAAATTATAAAAGAACCCAATGTCGGATCATAACAAGGGATTTAAATGGAAAAGTGAAGGACTACACCAATGTAGGTCATGCGTATAACAATGTGGTAGCATCTTGCAATAATTTCATATATGTCATCACAATCAAAGGTCCTAGTGTAGAGTGTGGAGTCACCACACGTCGAGGAAAGCTCACTATCCAAGGAGCACCATCGCAGCACAGGTCATCACCCACACTTCTGAAGTCGAACCCTAGTGATTATAGTCTCCTAGAGAAATTGAAGAAGACCCCTGCCCAAATATCCATCTTGGAGTTATTGAAACTATCCCCCACACACAGGGATGTCTTAGAAAAGGCTTTGTCGGCTTCTTCTATACCTAATTATCTCGATACCGAACAATTCCAAGTTATGTTTGAAAACATTAACACTCCTCATCTTCTCACCTTTTTTGAGCAAGACCTCCCAACACAACCATCACACAATCACGCATTACACCTTAAGGTCATCTTTCACAAGAACAAATTCAAAAGAGTCTTGGTGGATGGAGGTACTAGTATAAATATTTGTACCCTTTATCTAATCAAGAACTTGGGTTACTCTGAAGATTCCATTGAGAAGGAAAAAGGTGTTACTATAAGGGCATATGATGATCAAGAACAAGTTTCTCAAGGCACAATCAAGCTCCCTATCCAAGTAGGACCTACCATTGTTGAAACTACTTTCCAAGTGCTTGATCTTGACCTTCCTTACGATATTCTTCTAGGTCATCCATGGATACATGTCGTGCAAGTTGTAGCTTCCACATACCATCAATGCGTCAAATTTCCTTATGGAGATGAATAATTCACGATCCATGGTGATCCTGAACCATTCTATTACAACAAGAACCTTGAAGAAAAATGCTACAAGATCCCACAAGTGCCTAAAAATGATGAAGGACCAGCATCCTCCTCATTCGTTAACCCATATATCTTAGCTTCCACCTCCGAAAAATACTCATCATACAAAACATATTGGATATCAAAGTTGTGATCAAAGATAATGGTTGTGGAGACTATAACTTGAAGAAGGATTCTTTTGTAATTGGAGAGTTGCCTCTTTCTCCTTGATCTCATAGGAAGCCTCAACCTATTAACAAGGTATCTGAGACACTCAAGGTAGCATCTATCACTTTCAAAAAGTTTAAAGATTTGAACAAGGAAGCTATTGATGAGGAGGATATATCCAAATTGTTATACTAGGATAACAAACCCATGTTCGTTCTTCCAATGGAAGATGACAATAAATGATTGCAGTTGATGGTGGGTTGGGGATACAACAAGAATGAGAAGTTGGGCCAAAATGATAATGGTTTCCTATAACCCCTTGCTCCTGAGAAATGACCCAAGAATCTTGGTCTTGGATGTACCAAAAGCAAAGTGACTATTCTTGGCAAGGGTGCTTCTATTAAAGTAGTTGAATCTTTCTCTTGGTTACCTACATCACAAAATGATAATATCGATGACTTCCACCTCTATATCACCAATATATTTGAGGATATCTATGTATTCATGATAACCACTACATCCTTTTCTCTAAATAGCCAAATCACTGAACTAAAGCTAGTCTACCCCCAACTCATAAATTGGGACCAACGAGGATCACCTATTCTGGATTCATTTGAAAATGATGAAACTATCTCTGATTTTATGGGACTTCATGAAAATATACCATAGGAGCATCACAAAGCAAGTTTTGATATTAAACTGGATACCCAAGCTTACTATGGGGAAACGATTGAGTCCCTAAATCAAAAAATGAACGATATGAGAATCACCCATTGATCCTTAAGTGAAAACTAAATTGTGGCACTTTCTGATCATAAAATAGTAAAAACAAAGGATGAATTTGATGGTGAAAACCTCTTTGAGCTGCCAAAGGATGAGGGATTCAATCTCCCTCTTAGTGCAATACATTAAGAGAAGTTAGCAGTGCTTGTAGAGAAAGCTAATGTAGTAAATGTAGGGATAGATGAGACACCATAAATCACCTTCTATGTAGAAAAATTATTGGATGAAGAACAAAATTGGAAGATTTCTTAAGAGAGAAAAAGGAAAATTTTGTATGTTCCTATACAGATATGCCTGGCCTTGATCTTGAAGTGGTTGTTCACCATATTTTTGTATACCCTGATGCTAAACTAGTAAAGCAAAAGTTGAGAAAGATGCATCTGCAAATAGCATTGTTGGTCAAACTGGAATTGCAGAAACTCCTTGACGCAGGGTTTATCCAACCAATAGATTATCCTGGGTGGGTTTTAAACCTAGTGCCCATCTCAAAACCCATTGGGAGCATCAAAATATATACTGACTTCAAGGATTTAAACAAAGCATGTCCCAAAGACAACTTTCCTCTTCCGAACATTTATATCATTGTAGATCTGACTCTTGGAAATGAGATGTTATCATTCATGGATGGATTCTCAAGATACAACTAGATCATGATTACCAAGGAAGACCAACACAAAACACTATTTGCATGTCTATGGGGAACCTATTGCTGGAATATGATTCCATTTGGGTTGAAGAATGTTGGAGCTACTTATCAAAGAGCAATGAAACTTATAATATTTCATGACATGATCCACAAAATGTTAGAAGACTATGTGGATGACATTTTATCCAAGTCAAGAATGAGGAAGGAGAATATAGAAGTATTAGGACCAATCTTTGATAGACTCAAAGAGTACAAGGTGTAGTTGAATCCAAAAAATTGCATATTTGGGGTGACATCAAGTGAACTCCTAGGGTACATTATGTCACAAAGAGTAATTGAGATATATCCAACCAAGGTCAAAGCAATTCTAGATATGGAGCCACCACAAATATTTAATAAAATGTGAGGTTTACAAGGAACATTATAGTGTATCCAGAGATTTATAGCATAGCTGGTAGATAAGATCCACCCTTTTTCTCACCTTCTTCACAAGGGGATAACATACAAGCAAGATGAGAAATGTTGCAAAGAATTCCAAAAAATAAAAGATTATCTCTTGACACCTCATATCCTTATACCACAAATACCGAATAAACCTTTGATTCTATATATCTCGGATACATCAACAACTTTGGGTGGTCTTCTTGCTCAACATGACAAAATAGGGAAGGAGAGAGAAATTTACTATATCAGAAGGACTTTAGTGGGATACAAGATGAATTACTCACCCATTGAAAATATTTGCCTAGTAGTGGTCTTTGCTTCACATAAATTTAGACATTACATGCTTTTGCACCAAATAAAGCTCATCGCTAAGATAAATCCATTGAAATATTTGTTATCCAAGGCAACTCTCACTGGATGAATGGCTAAGTGGGTGATGATCCTAATAGATTTTAATATAAAGCATGTAGAATGGAAGGCTATTAAGGGCAGTTCATCGCAGATCAACTAGTAGAGGTAGCTATCTATACAAAGGATCCATTAATATTTGAATTTCTTGATGAGTCAGTGTTTGTCCTCAATGTAGTGGATTAGTGGAAGATGTACTTTGATGGATCACATACACAATAAGATCTAGAGAAGGCATTCTCTTCATCACCCCACAAGGTGATTGTATTCCTGAGTCATACCAACTATCTTTCCCATGCATCAATAACATCACCGAGTATGAAGCTCTTCTAATAGGATTGAGAATTGTGATATAGTGGCAAATATAGGACTTAAAGGTCTAGGGAGATTCATAGCTGATTGTAAATCAAGTCAATGATGATTATTAGAACAAGGATGATAAGTTCACTTCTTACAAAAATATGGTGGAAAGTCTCAAATATTTCTTCATCAACATCACATTTGATAAAATACTTTGTGTCAACATTTGAGTAGTTGATGACATGGCAACTATTAGGTCCTTGTTAGATAGTCGCATAACATTCTTAAATGTGAGTTCCTTGTCGAGCAGCTTCTCGTACCAACATTTGAGTTACTAGAATCCAAATTCATATATGAAATCGTTGGTCTCGGTTCTCCCTAGTATCATAAAATCTTCACCTACTTACAAAGAGGTATCCTCCCATTTGACATTACTTTGAATCTTAAGAAAACATTTGTCAAGAAAGCATCCTAATTTGTTATCCTAGGTGATACCCTTTACTGTCAAAGTCTCGAAGGTGCATTATTATGATGTCTTAACCAAGAGGAAGCCTTGATTTCATTGAAAGAAGTACACAAAGGCATCTATGGATCACATTCAAGTGGTATGACCCCAGCTAAGAAACTATTGAGGACAGGGTACTACTGGCCTACCGTGGAACGAGAAGCTCGTCAATATGTCAAGAAGTGCATGCAGTGTCAACAACATGGGGACCTTATCCATGTGGTGTCTCAAGAGCTCCAAACAATTTTCACACCTTGGCCTTTCTCACAGTGGGGACTCGACCTCATAGGAAACATCACCCCTACCTCATCTAACGATCACAAATTCATCATTACAACCACCGAGTATTTTACAAAGTGGGTTGAAGCGATCCTTGTGACCTACATCATCGGAAAAAAATCTCTAAATTCATCATGAAATACCTCATTTTTTGTTACAGTGTTTCGCAAGCCCTTATCTCAAATAATGGAACACCTTTCAGAAATTAGGATGTTTGTGAGTTATGCCAAAGGTTTTATATCCAACACTAGTTTTTTACCCCTTACTGTGAATGTTTATTCACGCACCTCTTTTTCCTTCGTGTTTTATTTTTAGTTCACAACTTTGCCTTTTTTTGTATCGCTCGCAGCTTCTCGACGGTCGCCACGTGGCTTCCTATCGGATATTTTTGTTGGGCTATATGGTTTTCATTTTGCCAAGCTCCGTTTTCTTGATGCATGGCCTTCACTTGTTTCTTTCCAAGTTGGGCCCACACTATAGTTTCTTTTGTTGGGAGTTGGAACACATGGCTTCCTATCAGAGCTTTTTTTTGGGCCATATAGTTTTCCTTTTGTCGAGCTCTGTTTGCTTTACGCGTGCTTCTCGCTTGTCTCTTTCTGAGTTGGGCCCCCATTGCAGTATCTTTTGTTGGGATTTGGAACTCAGAGCTTTCTCTTGAGCCATATCACCTTTCTTTTTTCAGGCTCCGTGTGTTTGACGTGTCACGCTCGTTCCTATATTCGTTATCTTGGGTTTGACACCTATGTCATGTGTTCTTTTCTTCGCCATATTTCCTTTTTTGTTGTCGCGTGTTCTCTTTTGTTGCTGTGTAGTCCAAGTTTTACAAGGAATGTGCTTGTTAGCACAATGCTGGATGATCTTTTTGTTGGTGCCACCTCAAGAAGATCTAGATTGTTGATGGATTCCCTTAAGCATCTTTCTCGTAGGGCTTTCAGGCGGTGGACTGGCTTATTTAAGCAGTCTTTTCCTCATTTTATAGGTTGTTGTTAGATAGATTTAAAAATCTTCCCAAGCACTAGGAATGAGCCTTTTGTAGTGTTTGCTATTAAATTTGAACTTGCAAACTATGCAAGTCAATTCAGCCTTTTTGTTTTCATGCATTTAATGTGACATTAAATTGTGCTTGTATTTTTTGGAGTATATGAATGTTTGTCTCAAGATTTTATAATCTTGATGCAGCTTAATAAAATGCAGATCATGTTGCTACTCTACTGTGTTGGTTTATGTTGTATGAGTAATATTATGCAAAGAGTGTGATGTTCTTATGTTTGCAGTGTTGGGAAGCATCTATTTGATAAACAATAGCTACTATTCGAGCCTTTGTCTCAGCATTGTGCTTAGTTATTTCTCTTATGATTTGGTGCATCACCTTAGTTTAGGTTTGATTATTTCATGTTACTCCTCTCACCCTTTACCTCCCCCCCATAAAAATGAAGAGTCGACATCGATAAAACCCAGAGGTCACTTAGCTATGCGCATAGGTCCCCCAATAGCTAAGTTTCCCATAATGTTGTTGCCCCTGCAAATTTTTCCATCAACAATTCTTTTTCTAGCATGCCCGGTGGGATGCAAACTAACACATTTGTTGGATCAATAGGAGTGTATGAGCCATAGGCCCATCACTAGGTCTCAAAATACAATATTTTTTGTCCTGCTTGTACCACCATTAGTTTCAGTCTATCAGCAAGCTAATACTTCACCTCCCTCTTCTCCTCTATCTCCTGCGCCAATGGGTGCTAGAAATTATGTAGCCTGGGATGTTGGTAGCGCTTGTGCCTCCTGTAATATGAGCTCCAGTCCCGACTTTCGCTTTAAAGTTTATCCCTAAGTTCTCTGGGGATGATTCAAAAACTCCGATGGAGCACTTGCAAGATGTAGCTAATGTACCTCTGGTGCATGGCATTACTAATGAGAATGTGGCTTTAAGATTACTCGTCACCTCTTTCAGAGGCAAGGAGTTGAACTGGTATCATACTCTTTCGGCTAATACAATTGCCACTTGGGATGATCTTGGAGATCCTTTCTACGAGTGATTCTCAAATAACAGTGACAAATCTTTGCTATATCACTAGCTGGCTAGTATAAAGAAAACTCCCCATGAAGCTTTGTCTGATTTCAATTCTTGGTTTCATTCAACTTGGCAGAGAGTTCATGTTGGTAGTCGACCACCTCCAAACTTGGCATTCATGTTTTATTTAAAGTCTATAAATGTTGATATTTCTATGATGCTACAAGCTCTCGGTGGAAATACTATGCTCGATGCATATAGTCTTGTTGTCACTGTGGAGAATAATTTTATTGCTACTGGAAAATTAGCGCCGAGACCTATCATGCCATTATTCCCAGAGTTCAATGCTATAGAATCAAAGGTAGCTTCAACCAGCGTTCCTACAACTCCTCCCTAGTCTATGTATGTGTACCCAGGAACAATGCCGAGTGTGGCTACAGTGCCTAACCCCCTGACAGATGAAATGAATGAGATGAAGGAGAAGATGAAAACCATGAAAAATGAATTGACCAGTATGAAGCAACAACAATATAGCTACCAAAATCCTGCTTACCAAAACTACCAAGGTCGAAAGGCTCCTTTCCAGCAGAGCCAATGGTAGGATAGATCATGCAACAATACCCAAGCTCAAAAGAACAACCAGGTCATCCCTATGACTACGCTGATGTAGACCGTCTATCCTAGTTCAAGCAAGGAGCTAGTAGCAGGCCAAAACAATCTTGCCGAGGAGACTAATTCATGGTGCTTCCCTTGCAACGATGCACATATGCCCTGAAATTGTTCGAGAGGGAATTTGCAACAGAGAATAGCAGAGCAACGAAGTTAAGGCATCGCCCCTGATCACGAAGATCATACACAAGCCTATCACCAAATGGACAATACAACTCTCACTGCTCAAATGCAAGGAATGTCTATAGAGCATGATCTAGAAATAGCTCTGGACCAGAAACTTTTTCTTGGATGGAAGGAGAAGAGTCGACATTCCCGAATGATATCCCAGTAGCCCAAGTGCCACAAGTACAGTCAGATTACAATACTCATTCCAAGCGGAGGCTCAGTGGAGAATTCATATATTTTTTGATTGAAGGTTTACCTAATTCAATGCCTAGTCATTTGGTGAATATGTCATCAGTTCCACAGAAGTCCAAGACGGCCATTCTGAATCCACCTTCTCTGAAAGAAAAATCTCCCATGGTTAGCCCGGCTGTTGCCAAACAACCAGATGCACCGGCTACAAGGAAAAAGCAGCAAGCTACCATAACTCATCATTCATGAACGCCATTCAACGTGGTGGAGCAACTAAAGAAGTCCTCTGCTAATGTTTCTTTGTGGGATATCTTGGCCATCCTGGAGCAAAAGTTGTTATTGCAGAAGGCATTATTGGGAGAAGAAGACATGAAGATGTTGGAGCAACCCTCAAAAGAAAAGACATCCAAACCAGACTTGGATAGAGTTTTAGCAAATCAACAAGAAGAAAAGAAAGCCGAAAAAGAGAGTAAGACTAAACCCAAGCCTTTCTTTCTAACACTTATCATTGGTAACAAGCTACTACATAATTTTATAATTCAATTCGGTGCTAGCACCATCGTCATGCCTAAACAAGTAGCTGAAGCTCTCATACTAAAGTATGAGCCTCTGAAAAAGGGAGTCATGCAACTCGATGGAAACAAGGTTGAAATCATCAGAGTAATCAAAGGATTGCCTATGAAATTATTTTCTTGTCCCAACATTACTGTGAGTTAAGATATTGTGCTCATTGACATCCCTCTTCTATTCAGGATATATTTGTCCCGAGAATTCACTGCAAATGTTGGAGGCTACTTGGCATTGGAATAGTTGCACTTGACTCTAAGAACGAAGCATGGAGCCAAGATGAAGTTATTATCAGAATCTTTGCATTCTGAACATGTGGCTAATGAATCCATGATCAATTTTGAGCTAGCACATACCTCAATCAATTCCATAGAGATGCTCAATGTCGAACTCCTTAAGGAAGAAGAAGCAAGAAGCTCCCAGACAGAGGCAGAGGAGGCTCTTTTAAACGAATTCATAGATACAGACCCTTTCGGAAACTATCATGCAAATAGGCTAGGAACATATGTCACACATGAAGAGCACCAGACAATGCCCAGAGTGACTAGAGAGTCTGGAGGTGAAGCATCCTCAAAGTTATGGACCTTGCACTTTGACGGAGCAAGATGCAAAGTTGGAGTTGGTGAAGGAATATATTTGATACCTCCATCCAAGAATAAGACCTTGAGGTCTTACCATTTCTAGTTCACATGCTCAAACAATGAATTAGAATACAAATGCCTTGTCCATAGTTTGAATTTAGTTGAGAGAATGGGCACAAAGAAAATATGTGTGTTTGGATATTTTGAATTGGTGGTGAACCAAATCTGAGGGCTCTCTACTGCCAAGAATTTTCGTATGCGATCATACCGACATAGGGTCTGGGACCTGATTTAAGGCTTTGAAGCATTCAACATCCAGGTCATACCTAGAGAGCTCATCTTTGAAGCAGACTGAATGGCGACTGTCGGATCTCAATTTGAGCCAACTTCTGAGTTGATTAATAAAAGACATTTAGTGCGAGTGATCGTGTGGCCTACAGTCCCAAATAATGATCATGACTGGAAATATTTTGATAGTGATGCTCATATCGCGTCATTTCTCAAACAGTCTGGAGAATTTTCTGACCAATTACAACCAAAGATCGTTGAAGCCTATGAGGATCAAATAATCCAATTAAAATCAAACAAGCTTCCCAAGGGTCTAGTCACTCTCAAGAGTCTTTTTTATTCTGATGATGCAATGAAAGCCAAGAGAAAGCTTGTAGATGATAAAGGCGACTATACCGATTTGTACATCCGAGAAGATACAAAGCTTAAGGTCGAAAAAGGAGTCTCGTAGAAGAATAAAGAAAGGTTGAAACAATTTTGCGAGGAATATTCAAGTGCGGTAGCATGGTCATATGATGATCTTAAGGGATATGATCCCGAGATTATCCAACATACCATTGAGCTACTAGAAGGAGCAAAACCTATGTGTCAAAGGTAGAGGCCAATCAATCAAAAGATCGAGTCACTAGTTTCACAAGAATTAAATAATTTGATTTCATCTCAGATAGTGTTCTTGATCAAGCACAACACTTGGGTGTCTAACTTGTTGATGGTCCAGAAGAAGAATGGTGATATTCAATTGTGCGTCAACTTCCGAGACCTGAATAGAGCATCCCTGAAGGACCATTACCCCTTGCCTTCAATGGAGGTAATTCTACAAACAGTTGCTAGTTCTGAAATGTTTTCAATGTTGGATGGTTTCTCTGGTTATAATCTGATTCATGTGAGAGAGGAGGACCAGCACAAAACAAAATTTACTACCAAGTGGGGGACATATTCTTATGCTAAAATTCCCTTCGGACTTTCAAATGCCAGAGCCACTTTCCAGCGAGCTATGGACATTGCCTTCAAGGATTTGATACATAAGATTATTCTTATTTATCTGGATGACCTGACGGTGTTTTCAAAATCTGTCGAGGATCATTTTGATCATCTCGAGCTTGTCTTCCAAAAATGCCAAGAGTTCAAGATTTCTTTAAACCCGACGAAATGTGTGTTTGGAGTCCCACAAAGGAAGTTGTTGGGTTATGTCATTTCAAAGGAGGGTATCACCATTAATCTGAAGAGGGTTAAAGCAATCACAGAACTCCCTCTACCTGTCAACAAAAAGGGAGTTCAATATTTTTTGGGCAATTTTAATTTCATTAGTTGGTTCATAGCAGACTTTACAAGGATTGTTCGGCCCATCACCCTAACGCTAAAAAAAGACTAGATTTTCAAATGGACAACGAAAGCTAGAAAAGCTTCCGAACAAATAAAAGAGGTCATCTCTTTTGCTCCTGTGTTGATCAACCCAGATTTATTAAAATACTTCATTATGTACGTCTTTGGTGGTGGCAATAGTATCACCACTATCCTATTGCAGAAGGACAATGAAGATAAAAGAGAATCATATATTGCCTTCTATGCGTGCACCTTGAAAGAAACTGAGGTGAAATACTACTCTGTGGAGAAGCAACCTTTTACTATTGTAAAGGGGTTGAATATGTTCTGAAACCTTATATCATGCAACAAGGTGATTTTTTGTGTGTCGTACCCTAGTGTGCAAGAATACATTATAGAAGGTGAAATCATTGAGAAGCGAGCTCACTGGATAACCAAGATTCTCAAATATGACATCAAGATGAAGCCAGTCAAGACTGTGAAAGGAAGGGGTTGTGTGAATACTTGGTGGAGAACAATGGAGCAATTGCTAAGTCTGAAGTCTCGGAACTCGTGCTGCTAAATGAAGATAGCTCCAGAGATGACTGGTTGGACGCTCGAATTAATTTTATGAAAATAGGAAGGTATCCGTCCAACCTCCCCCCATTTAAGAGGCATTTTTATCGATTGCAAAATAATGGTTATGTACTCTTACAGTGAGTTATTTTTAAGAGAAATTTCAATGGTATCTTGCTAAGATGTGTAACTGAAGAGCAGTCAAAAAGGATATTGGAGCAGTATCACAATGGCCTAGTTAGAGGTCATTTTTTCAGTGAAAACTATTGTAATCAAGATCCTATGTGCTGGTTATTTCTGGCCAATGTTGTTCAATGACTCATAATCATTGGTGAAGTCTTGCAGTGAGTTTTTTTTTTTTCGAAAAAAGGAAAAATGGTGCTATGCCACTGAAACCAATTGTGGTGGAAGAGCCATTTGTTCAATGGGGTCTTGACTTCATTGACATGATCAATCCATTTTCATTAGCCGAACACAGGTGGATCCTAAGGGCAAATGACTACTTCACCAAATGGGTTGAGGTTGTACCATTGAAGAATGCAATAGAGGCAAAAATTGTAAACTTCCTGGAGGAACTGGTAGCTAGGTTTGGCCTACCAAAGATAATTATATCTGATAGTGCTAAAGCTTTTCTCAACTCCAAAATGAGTCAATTTGCACTAAAGTATGGAGTCTTCCTAAATACATCTTCTAACTACTACCCACAAGGGAATGGCCTCGCTGAATCTACAAATAAGAACCTCATCAGGCTGATCAAGAGAATAGGTTTAGAACATCAAAGGGAGTGGCATAAACACCTCCAGACAACACTGTGGGAAGACCGTATCATGCCAAAGAAAATATTGAAAACATCTCCTTACAAGATAGTATACGGGAAGGAGGCACTATTGCCAATTTCTACGGAAATCCCTGCAATCCAATTGCTCAAGTCTCTTGAAATTGAGTATAATGGAGCAATGGAAGAGAGGTTTTTAGAATTACTTGACGTGCAGGATAAAAGAGAGCATGCTCTCGAGGCGATGATGAACCGCCAACAGGTGGTAAACATATGGTTTGACAAGAAGATGTCTGACCAAGGGCTACAATGTGGAGACTTGGTGCTCAATTTTGACAAGCGCGGAGCAAAGCCCGATCAACATGGCAAGTTTGATAGCCTTTGGGAAGGACATTTCAAGATCACCCAGTGCAAGCAATACAACTCATTTGAGATAGAAACTATGGAGGGTGAGACCTTGGGTATTCCAGTTAATGGAATACATCTAAAAAAATTAATTGATTCAACTTTTGTGGTAGTGTGTAAATATGTATATATTTTTCCCTGCTTTGTTAGTTTTGGGTTATTCTTAGTGCTTTCTTAGATTAACAACCACATTGATGCAAAATTTTAATACAAAATGAGGAAAAGATCCAGAATGTAGGAAAATTCGCATATTGTATTAATTACGGGAACATTTACATTTGTATACATATTGATCAACGAGGCCCTTGGGCATGTTTGAAAATACAGATATAAATATATTTGCTGACAGTGTGGCAGAATTTGTCAAATACAAAAACAAAACGAAGAGATCTTTTTCACATTTCTTCAAGCATTGGAAGGTCCAACAATAGTAGCAGGAAGCGCATGGTGAGGAAACACCATCCTCTCAAATTTCTCGTACCATTGCACCTCATGGAAGGGTTCAACATTATGCATTCTCATCAAGAAGTGGCAGGTGGCACGAACCTTGCAACGATGTTCCTCGTGGGTTTCAAAATCAAAGCGACACAAAAAGGGCCTAGTTGGCACATGTCCTCCTTCCTCGAGAAGTCGGTGCAGGTTGCTAATGGAAGGAACTCCACGGTCAAACTCAACAGCTCTCACCACATTATCCAACCCTCTGAGGTAACATTGGGGAAAAACCATCTTTGTAAGCTTCAGAATCTTCCGTTTTGAAATGTCGATGTCCAACAGGGAAGCTACAAAGTGTGAGCTGGTGCTAGTATTCACTATGTACTGGTCCTGGTACTCCATGCAACCTTTTCCTAGCACCCATTTGATGGATTTTACATACAAAATATTTTTATGCCAGTCACACATTTTAAATTCCTACACCTAATTTTTCCTAGAAAAGTGTCTTGGGTCTTCTTGCAGACCAGTCTAATTGGCATTTCCATATCTACTGCTATTCTAGCTAAATAATAGATTACTAAAGATGTACTAGGGCCTAATTGCTAATAATGCTAAGTGCAGGTGTGGATTAGCAAGGATGCCAAGGGTCCTATTTATAGATGGATAGGGGCCTCCCCAATTAAGCAAGGTATGACTACGTCGGAAGAAAATGGTGTTGAGGAGCCTTGATAACCAGTATTGCGGTGTGTGAAATAATGGAGATAATAAGATACAGTTGCAACTTGCTTAGTTTGAGTTTTTGAAATAGGCACGAGAGTGAGCCATTTGTCAACATAAAGAATTATGCTATCTTGATTAAATCAAAAAAATCTTTAAGATGAGGTTGTTGGTTGATGCGCCTGATTATGATCAAGTAATCAATAAATGCAAAGGCTCGCGAAAATATATGGCGTTGTTGATTCAGTGCTTTTTCCAAGAAAATGAAGAGCCACTGTATGAGAGGTCATATCTCTTAAATGTGTAGAGTCTTTTGGTAGTTTGGTGATCTCTTCACATGCTCGAAAAAGAATTAGTGGTGCATGGTGTAACTAATGTGAAAATATGGCATGTACCCTTGCTAAACCATTTTTCTCAAAAATCAAAAAGACGAGTTGGAGCGCACGGAGTGAATTTATCGTGTAAGCTTGACAAAGTGTATAACCGTTTGAATCATTTGCAAAGAAGAAAAATGTTCTCAAAAGCTAAGTTGCAGAGTTTGTAGAGTCCTTCAAAACTACAAGAAAATGGATGAAATTTCAGAGAGTTCAACATAGGTCGTAGGCACTGAGAGTATTCAAGAACGAAGAATTCTTGCGCCTTTTGTAAATATATATGCCCAAGATTCCTATGCTACCCCAGGTATTCCAGCAAAGCCATCTTGGGCCTATACTAAGCCAGTGGACCAGAACGTTTTAAGTGAGGTTTCTCTTAGAAACCAGGCTTTGATATCAGAAGATTGGGATAACATTCGAGATCCTGAGTTATCTCAAAACCCAAAAGCTTAAGGGAGGCTGCATGTGAAAAAATGAAGAAAATTACTAATCCTTTTCATGGATGTTTGTGGAACTATGGGCTTCCCCAGTACATGGTTCCTTTGGTGCATCATTGTCTAGAGTTGTGGTGGCCTACGCAAAAATTTTCAATGCTCGAACAGGAATCATAAGCAACCAAAATTTTAGGGTGGTAATTTGTCCCCGGGCCCTTCAAGATATGCTATGCATTCCTTTTGACTCTCTTGAGAATATTGAAGATTTTGATATTTCCAGACTACAAGGTTACTAAAGGACGCTTCAGATGGCGCAACAATTCTATAACACCAAGATGGGTCAGCTGTTAGATAATTTTGTCCCTCCTAGCTTCCCACTTGGTCTCGCTACTTTTAAAGCAGGTTAAACCTCTGTCTTCTCCATGTTAGCATTGGTGTGTGGATTAGATATATATAGGGAATTTTTCAACTTCCAGATGAGTCTCAGATTTATGCTGAAAAAGAATGCCATGCCTTCATTGATGGACTTGCAAAAGTCATAGTTGAAGGGATGTGCCGAAAAATGGGGTATTTTGAACCCGGTTACAATTTCAGGTATCCCTCTTTCTTAATCTACATGATTTTGCATCAAAAATCTTGACTATTTCTAGCAATATATGGCCCTGGCAGCATTTGATGAACATGGCGTGAGAAGGCCTGTCTCGAACTAGACTCTTGTCCTATCAAAAACTTTTTGATTACTACACGTTTTCAGATGCTTTCCTAGCTCCAACTTTGCGAGCTTTGGATCACAATGGAGGAAATATGTTTGTTCACTTGACATAGAGCAAAATATAATGGATGAAGTGGCTTGTACCACCTTATGATTGGTTCTTCGGAATGGATTTCACAATGCTCCATATGCAAGGTTTCATCTAGGAGCCTTTCCGGCTCCCGCATTTAATTTCTGATAAGGTACTATCCCTCAAAGTTTTTAGATAGCTATGCAACATTGAAAATGATTACTGGGGAGGGAAACATCTAACTTCCCATTTAACGCTACCACCCATGTTCGGCTCTGTATTGTTGGTAAAGAAAAAGAGCTCAAGGGTAAATAGCTTTGAGGTTTTGAGACCCTCGAAGAAATGCAGATGAGGGGAATGTGAGATTATACGTCGGCCTAGAGTATATTCCTTCCAGCTCAGGTCAATCGCCTTGGCTAACCTTTTATCATATAATGGTGAAGTCCAAAGCCCAACCCCAATCACAAAATAAATCAATTTTTATGCAGCCAATTGAACAAGCTCCAGTGGAAGCCTGATAGAATTAAAGATTTATGGATGTATAGGCAGGAGATAAAAATGACTAATGGATTCTTCCAAGAGGTGGACTCGAAAAACATGTATGATGATATCTGGTGTCTCGAGCATCCAAACAGTGAAGACCCACCTAACCCTTCGAGTTCTTAGAAGTTCTGTGAGGTGGAAAGTGTAGCTCCAGAGCATGGAGAAGACGTAGCCCAAAGGGATCCCATAGTTGAAAAAGATCTTGCACAAGGAGCGACAGTCAGTAGAAAATAGTCACAACAAGAGGACTCTCTGAATAAATAGATGTCGAAACCCACTAGCTCCTCTAATCGCGGCGTGAAGAGGTCGAGAAGTTTCGAATGCCATCGAAAGGTTATTTTGGATCTAGATAGTTCTCTAGAGGAGAAAATGCCACAAACAAAGGAAGCTAGAAAGGGAGAAGAGTCGTTGCATGAAGAAGTGGTGGTACCTGCTGCTAGTCTTTGGGAATCCTAGGTATGTATTCCCCCTTCTTCCCTATCTTCTATGTCTTTGGTCTCCTCCGCGTCTGCCCCTCCTCCATCCTTCACGCCAGTTGTTCCTGTCACTAGTTACCCAGGGTAGACCAATATTATTTCTCTTGGGGGTCCCTTTCCATCTCCTACTATTTCTCCTGCCCTTGAAACACAAATGGTGGCACGTCCTGACCTTCTAAGTCAAAAATTTGTATCCCCGAGACCAAGTATGTCTATAAGTGATTCCTCAACCTTTCTTCCCTCCATGTCTTCACCATCTCCGAGCAGTCATTTTATCCCACCTTTCTCCCTAGAAATTATTACGAGGCCTACCAAATCCGTTGATACATTGAGCACGTTGTCTTTCCCACTAGCAGTTTCTCGGGAGTTCCCTTTTGCTGGCGGGCTAGGTATTTCACCTCAGGAATATTTTTCACAGGTGGATGCAAACAAAACTACCCAGGTGAGTCAAATACAATAAAGGAGGGAAAAGGATGCAAGCAGACAAGCGTAGCCTCTTTTGTAAACCGTTTTCAACAAAAGCCAAAATTCGTTGATATTTGCAAATGTTACACCCAATGTGATCAAGCCGGTTGGGGAAATGTTTCCAAGAAATTATTCTATCAATATCGTAGGGTTGGATTTTTTGTAGGCTCATTTGTAGGATAAGGTTGAACTAATGGAGGAGACCCAAAGGGTGGTGACTACCGACTTCCTCAAGTTGAGTCGCCAGATGAAGAAAAAGGATGAGCAAATGAAAGAAATGAAGGGAAAGGTGGATATCTGGGCAAACAAGCATAACGCCCAAGAGGTTGAAATCAATTTCCTACAGAATGAAAAGAATTATTTTGAAAAAAAAAATCAATGAGCTTCAAGCTTTGGGCGTGGAGGTTGTTCTGACCCTACGAAGAGAAATTGAGTAGTTTGGAGTGACGAAAGTAGCTGTCCATGATGAATTGAAGTAGGCAAATGATGGCATGAAATAAATCTGACAAAGTACTAATGAGGAAGTAAATGAGATGAATTCCGCGTTGGAGCAGGAAACTGAGAAGCAGAGGCAGGCCGAATTGCCCTTGGGAGAGAAAGAGAGAAATTTCTACTCTGAAGAATCGGTTATCGGCCCTGGGGGGAAGCATTGCAGAATTGAGGATGGATCTGAGTAACAAGGCTGCAAAATTGGACCTTTAGAAATCCCAACCTCATGCACGCCAAATAAACCCACTGGAGATTTCTAAGGAGCTACATGCGTCATACTAGGATAACGTCAAAACATTGTGCCTTACACTCCATCCCACTCTCAAATTTATGGTGCAAGCAACCAATTTATGTATGGTGGTTAGCAAAATAATGCAATATGTGCAGGAAATGACTTTTGATAAGGTTTCAAAGGCTAGATAGCTATTAGGAAAATTGTATACAGCTTTCGATGAAGCGTTGAGCAGTGTAGGGATCGAGGATTGAACAACGGTGACCATGGGCATAAATATTCTCATCTATATGTATGAAGTCGTCCAACATGTGGGAGAGTGTAGGGCCAAGCTAACCTAGATTACCGGTGATATGCGAGCAAAATTTTCTCGCTTAACTTAGTGAGGGTTTCCATTGCCCTTCATTGCGGATCAAACGGTGGCAGGTATTAACCACATCATTGCAAAGATCAAGGAGAAGAAGCAAGATCTGTCTATTTTCCAATCCTTTGATCAATCTCCAACTACCAAAAATATTGAAAACATAGTGCATCAACTGGCGCAACTCTTTTTCTAGCTTGAATTGGAGGCA
Source organism: Sequoiadendron giganteum (assembly GCA_007115665.2). Taxonomy (NCBI): domain Eukaryota; kingdom Viridiplantae; phylum Streptophyta; class Pinopsida; order Cupressales; family Cupressaceae; genus Sequoiadendron; species Sequoiadendron giganteum. The sequence goes on from CM021109.1 coordinate 584,727,880, forward strand.
AAGGTATCTAGTGGGTTGCCTTTTAAGGCAATAATTGATTTAAACATGGTACATGAAAATCTGCGCCAGCAAATGAAGTCTGGACGTTCCTTCAAATTGCCCTCTCTCGGCTTTGATCAGTTGTGATAGAGTTGGACTGGTCTGCAAGACCAAAGTTTATGGGGTTCTCCATTCCAAAGGCGAAATGCCCTCGTGAGTCGCCAAACTATGAATGTTTGTTCAAGCACCACTTTTTCCTTCGTGGTTTCTTTTCAGTTCACGGCTTCGCCTTTTTTTGTATTGCTCACAGCTTCTCGCTGGTCACCACGTGGCTTCCTATCGGAGATTTCTATTGGACTATATGGTTTTATTTTGTCGAGCTCTGTTTTCTTTACGTGTGGCCTTCACTTGTTTCTTTCTGAGTTGGGCCCACATTACGGTTTCTTTTGTTGGGATTTGGAACACGTGTCTTCTTATCGAAGCTTTTTGTTGGGCTGTATAGTTTTCCTTTTTCCAAGCTCCGTTTTCTTTACACATGGCGCCCACTTGTCTCTTTCCGAGTTAGGCCCCCACTATAGTTTCTTTTGCTGGGATTTGGAACACGTGGCTTCCTATCAGAGCTTTCTCTTGAGCCATCTCACCTTTCCATATTTGGGCTCCATGTGTTTGACATGTGGCGCTCGTTCCTGTATCTGTTATCTTGGGTTTGACGCCTGTGTTGTGTGTTCTTTTCTTTGCCATGTTTCCTTTTCTACTATCGCGTGTTCTCTTTTGTTGTTGCGTAGTCTAGGTTTCTCAAGGAACGTGCTTGTTGGTGCAATTCTGGATGATATTTTTGTTGGTGTCAGCTCAAGAAGATCTAGATCGTTGATGGCTTCCCTTAAGCATCTTTCTCATAGGGCTTTCAAGCGGTGGACTGGCTTATTTAAGCAATCTTTTCCTTATTTTATAGGTTGTTTTTATATAGATTTAAAAACCTTCCCAAGCACTAGGAATGAGCCTTTTGTAGTGTTTTCTACTAAATTTGAACTTGCAGATTGTGCCAATTAATTTGGCCTTTCTATTTCATGCATTCAATGTGACATTAAACTGTGCTTGTATTTTTTGGAGTATATGAATGTCTGTCTCAAGCTTTTTTAATCTTGATGCAGCTTAATAAAATACATAGCATGTTGCTACTCTTCTCTATTGGTTTATGTTGTATGAGTAATATTATGCAAAGAGTGTGATGTTCGTATGTTTGCAGTGTTGGGAAGCATCTATTTGATAAACAATAGCTACTATTTGAGACTTTTTCTCAACATTGTGCTTAGTTATTTCTCTTATGATTTGGTGCATCGCCTTAGTTTAGGTTTGATTATTTCATGTTACTCTTCTCACCCTTTACCTCCCCCCCATAAAAATAAAGAGTCAGCTTCGATAAAACCCGAAGGTCAATTAGCTACGCACACAGGTCCCCCAATAGCTAAGTTTCCCATAAGGTTATTGCCCCTATAAATTTTTGCATCAACACTTACCATCCCTAGGGAAATGTTCAAGCTGAGGCTTCAAACAAAACCATCCTAAATATTCTCAAGAAGCCAATCAATAAAGTTGTTCGTGAATAGCATTTGCAATTGAACCTTGCATTATGGTCCTATAGAACCAGTATCCACACACCTATAGGTTCCACACCCTTTTCCCTAGTCTGTGGAACTAAGGTTATCCTACCCATCAAGGTTGAGCTCCCATCACTGAGAGTGTCACTACAAAATCTAATTTCTAATGAAGAATATAGGGTGTCTTGGTTGAATGAGCTAGAGCCATTGGATGAGCGTTGTCTTGATTCTTTGAATCATTTGTAGGATTATTAGAACAAACTCAAAAGGAGCTATAATAAGAAAATCAAAATTCAATCCTTCTAGGTTGGAGATCTTGTACTGAAGGAGAATCAAAAGAACATGTCAGATCCAAAGAGCAAAGGGAAATTTGAGCCTAATTGGCTATGACTGTTCATTGTCACGGCTAGTTACAGTTTGAGAGGATATCAATTGTAAACACTTGAAGGAGAACCATTGCAGGAGCTTATCAATAGCTCACATCTCAAAAAAAATATGCCTAGGCTTGAAGGGTATAGATCCAAAAAAGGTTGAAAATAGTAAAAAAAAAAATTTGTCCTCTAGTCAAAACCACTTCGGTAGCACTTTGGGCAAGTACCTTGGTGAAAACCTGGAAAACAAGTGCCTTGTGTAAATAATCACTATCCATCCATCATTGACTCTTAAGATTATCCTACTTTTCCATCCATCACATTCATATTTCATCCTATTATCCTATTTATTCCATCACCCATCCACATCTGTATCACAATTGGATATTGAGTAAGTATCATATTCCCTTTAGTACTACTTGGCACATTCCTAAGGTCAGTTTGTCCTGCCTATATCAAGGTAGTCTATCACATCACACTAGGGGAATTTTTCTATACTTGCATCAGATTGGGTTCTTGTATATCCCTTTAAGGTTATCTCAAAAAACCTAAAAAACAATCGCAAAATCACCATAATCTTGTATAGCCAAAATCCAAAAACATCTGAAAATTTGTATAGTCAAAAATCAAAAAACATTCAAAATATCTTCAAAAATCCAAATAATCCAAATCACATCAAAATCCCTAATCAAGTCTAAAAATTCAAAAAAATTAAAAACATGGTTGTCGAACTACGTTGTCTCTAAGCCTGAACTTAGGCAAGGCCATCATCAATGCACCTCTAAGGAATTAGGTCAGTATTTAGGAGCCTATCATAATAAATTGACAATCCATCAAATGTTCATATGTCATCAATAAATGGTTGTTGGTCAAAGTCAGTCGAAATATGTCGTCTCTGCATGTATAACGTAGGCAAGGTCGTCACTGATGAGCCCGTGAGGTGTTAGGTTAGTTTCCCCTTAGGTCTTGGTATGAATCTCATAAAAAAAACATTTGAAAATTTTGAAAACCAAAATACATTGGAAAACATTCAAAAATCCTAAACAACTTCGAATATTCTAAAAACCTAAACATTCACATACACCCAAAAATATAAAAAACAACATCAAAACATTGCAAAACATCAAACACATTGAAATATTCCAAAAAATAAAAAACCACCCAATCCCATTTCGCTTTCACCCACGATAGACTTCCATTCATAATAAATTGATCATCGCTTTCAACCTTTGGTAAAACAAGTGGAAACAAGTGTGACCATTCGTGAACTAAAAACCTAAATGTAAAAATCTAATTCTAGATCATGAGTAAACAATTCAGTGATGTTTGTATCAATGAACTATCAAGTAATTAATCTTAGTCAAAACATCTAATAAAATGTGCTAGGATGCACCCTTCCTACAATTGACATCATCACCAAAAATCACCTTAGTTATGTTACTTCGGCAAGAGATATGAATAACATTAACCGTTTGTTCATCTTGATATTTTCTTATGATTTATCTTATTGACCCATTCCAAGGATCTCTCAATGATATCTATCAAAACGATTTAGAGAGAGAGGAATGGAGAATTTATCATTATATTTCATTTGTTGTGCTTGTGGGATGTTCTTGTAAAATAACCTTGGCGAATACTTTGTTTTTTGTGTGTAGGGAGGTCATTTTGAATAAATTGTTAACTATTGAGTATGCTTTGGACTGAAATGTTCTAAACTTCTAAACTACATTCCAACAAGGTTTTCATATGGCAGGTGTGAGTAAGGATGATCCTATCTATTTTCACAGTCAAACTACATTGCATTAGATACCATGCCTTCCTGGTTATCGATACCTTGATGCATCATGTCTATATTTTATATCAAAAATAAGGAATGAAATGATGAAGTATCCCAATCCCTGAAACAATAAAATCATCAATCTCGTCACCATATCTAATAAAGTCTCAAAGAATCATAGGGTTTTTGGACTTCTAAATCAATCTCAAAATCAATGGTTAATCCATCCTTTTCTTCTAACTTCTTTCCACACTAACATGGTATCATGATGGTTAGCAAAAATAATAATGCATCCATCCTACATCCACAAACCATCAACATTCATACATCTTGCATAATCATATCATAATCACCATCATATCATGGGCATAACATCACTGCATAGAAAATACACAATAATAAATGCATCCATCTCTTAGCATGAACATTTTGCATCATCATAACATATCATATAGAAAATATATTGAAAAAGAAAGAAAATCATCCATCGCGTTGCATTCATATCATAGACCATACATTGCATACATCATAACAACACATCATGAATCATAAACACATCCATAATATAAACATCTGCATTCATAACGTAACATATGCATCCATACATAATCATAAAGCATCAAATAAACCATCACATCATAGAATGTTGCATCAAATCATCTCATATATATATATATATATATATCTCAAAATATGACTATCATAATACAAAATCTGAGTCAATGTGTAATCAAAAGTGAGTATACTTGAGGCTATCAAAATCAACCAATGAACGTATATACATAACATATTAGGGTTATACATCAAAAAAGTGTCTATAAGTGTAGAGTTATCCCCTACTCTGTATGTCATCGTGATGGGACTGATCCTGGTGACCAAGCGAAGGTTTCCAGTGGTCGATACCCAAAGGCTACTGGCAGATTGAGGGTGAACCTCCTGAGCCACTAGGAGCAACCTCGTTCCTCCGTGAGAAATTTGGTTAGTGCCAATATTTGGGCACCTCTCTATGGTACAATGTCTTGTAGTATGTGGCCTCAGACATGGATTTCCTATACAAATTCACCGATACAACCTATCCCTATGCCTATTGAGTAGTAGCCTCTAGTTGTTTCCTGTGCCTTGTCTCCTGGGCTAGCTAAATGATCAGCTCCTACACTTGCTACCTCTCATAGTCACAGTCCTACAGGTAATTTGGTCCCTCTCTGCAATTAGGGCCTGGATCTACGTATCACAAGGATCAAGTCCCTGTGGCTGCGTTTGTGGTTGTTGTTGTTGCTACTGATGTTGTGGTGGTCATGGTGATTCCTATTGTAATGGATGAATCAAAGGAGGTTGCCTAAGCACCTTTCTAGCCCCTAGCTATTAACCATCTAGTTGGTTCCCTTCACAAAGCACTTGTTTGTTGTTCCCATCTCGAGGAGGCTACTATTATGCTCGACCATGTCCTCTACCAGGTCTTTGTCCCTTGCCTCTCCTAGGAAATTGTCCCCCTGTCAGATCAATCTGTTGTATTGGGGCATGCTAAAGAAACCACATATCATAAGCAAGAGTGATCCCTACATCATACAAACCACCAACATATACCCATGGTTGTGGGACAAGTGCTTTGAAATCATCTATGGCCATCTGTGGTGGGACCTATTGTCCCTAGACTATCTCTCAGACAGTCCATGGAAATATGTCCTTGTATGTGGTTTGCACTATGTCATGCACCTTGCCAAACTGCCTGGTCACCCGGTTAGGTAGGTACCTCTCTACTATGGTGTGCTTGTGGCCTAGGATGTATCTAGTATGGTGAGCATAAAACAATTGCTCTTGGTCATCGTACCAGGGATGGGCCTAGATCCATAGCCTCCATTTGAAAATATTCATGTCATCAGTCACTCACCTCCAGTAGGCAATCCATGTGGTACCTATGTGTTGTAGGGTGGTCATGGTTCCATATCTATAAAAATGGGATTGATCAGGATCAGTGTCGATAATGTAATAATAGGTTAGACCACAACAATGTGCTCCCATTCCCAAATGTGTAGTAGTGTGACGTAAACCCATATAGCGCGCCCTCTTAGGTAAACGACCTTATGTATGTCATGGTATAATGAAGTGAGTATAATGAGGCCCTAAGCATAGAGATTCATAATGAGGCGAGTATAATAGGGCCCTAAGCATAGAGTGTCATCCTCTAAACCATAGAGTGTCATCATCGATGGCCATTTGTGGTAGAACCTACTATCACCAGACTATCTCTTAGACAATCTATGCAAATATGGCCTTGTATGTGGGTTGCACTGTGTCTTGCAACTTGCCAAACTACCTTGCCACTCGGTCAAGTAGGTACCTCTCTACTATGGTGTGCTTGTGGCCTAGGATGTATCTAGTCTGGTGAGTGTAAAATAGCTGCTCCTAGTCGTCGTACAAGGGATGGGCCTAGATCCATGGCCTCCATCTAAAAATGGTCATGTCATTGATCACTCATCTCTAATAGGAAATCCTTGTGGTACTTGTGTTCTTTAGGGCAGTCATGGGTCCATATCTATAAACAATGGATTGATCAGGATCAATGTCAACAAGTGTAATAATAGGTTAGACCACAACAATGTGCTCTCATACCCAAATGTGTAATAGTGTGATGTCAAACCCTATATCCCACCCCCTTAGGTAAATGACCTGATGCATGTCATGGTATAATGAGCTAAGTATAACGAGGCCCTAAGCATAAAGTGTCATCCTATGAACCATCCCTACCCAAGCGAGTCCCCAACCGAAGTTAAATCCTTTGCCTCATCTATTAAGAACTAGTACTCTCAAGATCAAAGCTCTGATAACCAATGTCAAATCTAGCACTTTCCCTCTATACTCTCACAAGTCTATCTAGTGGTTGTCAACCTAGATGGTGTCCACCCTGAGCACATCAAAAATCACACCTTGGCCCACATTTTTGTCATAGATCACCCTCTCCCCATGGATTGAGACTCATAGAATGTGGCACACATCCTCTAGTGCAATGGTTGCATCTCTAGTGGGAAGGTGGAAGAAAGAGGTCTCACTATGCCAACGTTCCACTAGTGCAGTCATCATCGCTAAATGTGTCCTAATATTTGGCATGTGAGCGACAAATCCAAGTCTGATCACTCTAAGGAAAAAGTTCTCATCATCCCCAAAATGGTGAATGTGAGAAAGAATGCTAGGTCAATGCTCACAAGACATGAGCGGTTGAATTATCTCCTGCATGCACGAAGAGAACAACATCAAATTTGCTAAAAAATGACAAAATTTGGAGTCTAAAACCCTAAATCAACAATTGTGCACCAATTTAACAATTGTGCCACTTTGGTAAACTACAATTGTGTCACGTCAACATTCAACTGTGATGTTGGGTAAAAATTACTCATTGCGACTGTTTTATAATTGGGATGCATTTTCACAATTGCGACGCTAGACTAAAATTGAACATTGCACCGCTATTGGACAATAGCAACGCTATCTTGCAAATGTGACCCTAGACCTAAATTAGAAATTGTGATGCATCATGAAAAATGTGTAGCTATAGAATGTTGGATGTTGCTGACATGTGGTTGTCATTGATGTCAACACTATTGGCATTACTACATTAGAGGTTGTATATGTTGAGGATATTGAGAAAATTGTAATAAAATAAGTTACAGGTTGTCAGTGGTGAAGTGAAGTTCTATATGTTGGCTAGCTCAATATGTCAATGATCAGAGGTTGTGGATTAAATGGTTTTTTTTTTAGCATATCTAGTTTATCCACCAAAATTTTCAGAGATCCACATGAATATTTGATCGAGTTATGAGTATCTGTGTTCTGACAGTTTTTTTGTTGCTTCACTTGGTGTTCATGAAAGAGGATGATGTAATTCTAGTAAGTTCAGTTATCGCGGATGCTTCTCTGGTGATCTATGATTCTTGTGGATGTTTCTAGATTATGTTCTATCTATGTTGTACATCCACATTGATCTTTGCGCTCGCGATTGGTGATTTTATTTTGCGTGTTCATTATTTTCATGTTCATGGCCGACAGGATGATTGTAGCATGTTGTGGATCTTTGAGGAATAATTAATGAAGATGTTTTGTGTTTGAGGATGTTGCTTTGGGTAAATACAATTTTGTGGCCGACATTGGTTGATTCGCATTGATAATTACTAATTTTTTGGGCCGACAGTTTGTATTCATTTCATATTTTAATGAAGTTGACATGTAGATGATATTTTCTTGATTGTGGATATATATAAGCGATTGCTTATATCATTTGAGGTATCAGTGAAGAAAAGTGTTTGATTCTTGAGTGCAAATAATGTTCTAATCATTCGAATGAAGAATTTAAGTGTGAAGAAGTGTGGGCAGAGTTTATGTGCCTAACCAGAATTGTAATCAAGCATTAGCAGATGCTATTTTCTTAGTTCAAAATCTTCAGATGGATTTAATCTAAAAGTAACTATAAGATAGTGTGTCTTCCTTGGGCAGTAAGCCTTTTTATTTGAGCAGTGAGCTCTAGGCAGTGTGCCTGAATGCAAGTGCATTCCTCATTTTCTATACTTTTAACAGAGTATAAACTTGTGGATTAATCTCCACCGTGGTTTTTCCCCTGACAGGGTTTCCATGTAAAAATATTGGTGTTATGTGTGTTTCTGATGTGGTGATGGTTTTTTCTTTCATGTTTATTTATCAAATCTGAGATTAAGTACAAGTAATTTTAATTTCTATGAAAAATTATTCACCTCCCCCCCCTCTCAGGTTGTCTTCCCTTGTGTTGCCAACAATAGGTATCAAAGCAGGTTCCTTTGAAGAAGTTTAATAGCTTGAGGTGATCCAGGATGTCAACATATAAGAAGGATAGTCTAAGATTTGATGGAACAAATTATTCTTTGTGGAAGACTCAAATGGAGTGTCATCTGAGATGCATTGGTGAACCTTATTGGAACATTACAAAGAATAGATACATCATCCCACATAATGGTCCTTCCACTGTAGGTGAGATTAAAGATCTTGAGTACAATATCAGGGCTAAGGAAGCATTGTTGAGTGCTCTAACTAATTCTGAGATGACAAATATAATGGATCTGAAGACTACTTATGAGATTTGGAAAAAGTTGGAAACTTTGTATGAAGGTGATACTCATGTGAAGATGGCTAAGCTATAGAGTCTGAAAGGGAAATATGAAACATTGAAAATGGGTGAAAATGAGATTGTTGCTTTTATGCAGAGAGTGAATGAACTAGTGTGTAATATCAGATGTGTTAGTGGAACATTGGATGAATCAAAGATTGTAGCTAAATTGCTTAGATCCTTTCCTACTGCATACAAACACAAAGTTGTTGCTATTGAAGAGATCCAGACTGTGAAAAATGTAACCAGAATCATGTTGATTGCTAAGATTGATGCTTTTGAGTTAAGTGAGTTTGGTGATTCTCTTCATAAGATAGAATCTACATTCAAAGCTACTACCTCCAGAAAAGATAAGCAGAGATATGATCTGGGAGAGAGTTCCTCTAGAAGCTTGTCCAAGTATGAGCAGGAAATGAGAGAGAATGAAGAAGAAGAAATAAAACTAGATGAGCTTGAAGAAATTCTTGTCAAGAGGCTAGCCAAAGGAGAAGGTAAGTATAAAGGTAAATTTCCTCTTAAATTATTTTCATCCAATAAGATAGGTAATTTTGCCTCAAGGAGTCCAGAAAGAATTCCTAACCCAAGATCTAACAAGCCTAGATTCCAAAGGAAGTGTTATTTTGCTACTGATGAAGGTGTGACAAATGATGAATCTAATAAAGGGAATGTAAGTGAAGATGAGTTTGTATTCATTGCTATCAAGGAAAGTGATCTAGTACCTATTGAATCTGATAGTTGCATGAATGTGGAGAAAGCTCTAGCTACCAGAATTGAAGAAAAAGATGAATGGATGATTGACAGTAGATGCTCTCACCACATGACAGGTGATAAAAGTAAATTTGTGAGTCTTGAAAAGTATGATGGCGGTGTTGTAAGATTAGGTGATGATACAGTCGTTGTAATATGTGATAAGAACAAACTAAGACTCCAAGGTGTGTAAGATTGAATCATTCAGAAGATCAGATTATAGGTGATAAGAACAAAGGTGTTCAAACTAGGAGAAGAATTGCAAAAGAATATTGTTTGATATCCAAGACTAAGCCAAATAATGTAAATGAAGCATGCAAAGATGAACATTGGATGGAAGCAATGAAAGAAGAGCTACTGCAAATTGAGAAGAATGATACATGGACTCTTGTTCCTAGACCTAAGGACAAAAATTTAATTGGAACCAAATGGGTCTTTCAAAACAAACTGAATGAGCAAGGTGAAGTTGTTAGAAACAAAGAAAGACTAGTATGTAAAGGATATTCTCAGATAGAAGGAATTTACTTTGAAGAAAATTTTGCACCTGCTGCTAGGATTGAAGCTGTGAGACTATTTCTTGCTCATGTTGCTTACAAAAAATTCAAGGTTTATCAGATGGATGTCAAGTCAACATTTCTAAATGGTGAACTGGAAGAAGAAGTGTATATTGAGCAACTCAATGGATTTCAATTAATTGATCAAATAGATATGGTTTGCCAGTTGAAGAAAGCATTGTATGGACTTAAGCAAGCGCCAAGAGCATGGTATGCCAAATTTGATAATTACTTGCTGAAACTTGGATTTAACAAAGGTATTGTTGATAGTAATTTGTACTTCAAGATTGACCATGATAAAAATTTGATTGTTGAAGTCTTTGTTGATGATATCATTTTTGGAGGAGATGATAGTTTTTGCATGAAGTTTATTGATGAAATGCAAAGTGAGTTTGAGATGTCCATGATTGGAGAAATGAAATTATTTTGGGGATTGCAAATTACTCAGTTAGATAAAGGGATTTTTATATCTCAATCCAAGTATGTGAAAGAATTGCTAAAGAAATGTGGTATGGAAGATTCAAAGATAGTTGGTACACCTATGGTGACTAGATGTAAGTTGATACAAGGTGATGATTCTTCTAAAGAAAATCAAACCAGATACATATCCATGATTGGTGGATTTTTGTATTTGACTCAAACTAGACCTGATATCATGAATGTCATATGCATTGTTGCAAGATTTCAAGCTGGTCCTAAGGAATCTCATGTGACTGTTGTGAAGAGGATTTTTAGATACTTGAAAGGGACAATTGATTTTGTCCTATGGTATCCTAAAGAAGATGATTTTACTTTGAGTGCTTATACCGATGCGCATTGGGCAGGAGATATGAATGACAAAAAGAGTAATAGTGGTGGTGCATTTTTCTTGGGAAAGAAGTTGATTTCATGGTTAAGTAAGAAGCATAATGCCATTTCTTTATCCATTGTAGAGGTAGAATACATTGTTGTTGATAACAATAGTACTCAAGTATTGTGGATGAAGTAGTTGTTGAAAGATATCAGAGTTGTGTATGATGAACCTATTGCTATATTTTGTGATAATTCAAGTGCTATAAAAATTTCTAACAATCTGGTGCTGCATTCAAAAACCAAGCATATATCTATCAAGTTTCACTTTTCGAGAGACAACGTGAGTGACAAGGAAGTCAGATTGGAGTATGTGCCTACTAAGGAACATATTGTAGATATATTTACTAAGCCCTTGTCTAAGGATAATTTTGAGTATCTTAGAGGGAAGCTAGGGGTGATTACCCCTCCTAATCAGAACTAAGATGCAATGACTTGCATCAGTCTATGCATTTCATAGTCATATCTTGATTCGGATTGATGTTGTGCTTGCTACTCAGGGGGAGTAGTCATATGTTCAGAAATATGGTTTAGAGCTTGTGTGGAGAAATATACACATTATCTTTGTCATTGATGTCAAAGGGGGAGAAGAGTCATGTGAAAAACTATGAATTATCTGAGGAGAAGAGTCAAAACCTAAGGGGGAGAAAGTGTTAAGAGAAAGTTGTGTTGATGGTGTTTTTCACATCATGTGTTGTCATCAATGCCAAAGGGGGAGATTTTTCGATGTTGCTTACATGTGGTTGTCATTGATATCGACACTATTGGAATTAATGCATTAGAGGTTGTATATGTCATGGATTTTAAGAAAATTGTAATAAAATAAGTTGCAGGTTGTCAGTGGTGAAGTGAAGTTATGTATGTTGGCTAGCTCAGTATGTCAATGATCAGAGGTTGTGTATTAAAGGGTTTTTTGTCGAGAATATCTAGTTTATCCACCGAAATTTTTAGAGATCCGCATGAAGATTTGATCGAGTTATGAGTATCTATGTTTTGACAAAAAAATTTGTTGCTTCAGTTGGTGTTCCAAAAAGAGGATGATGTAATTCTAGTAAGTTCAGTTGTCACATATGCTTCTCTGGTGATCCATGATGCTTGTGGATGTTTCAAGATCGTGCTCTATCTATGTTGTACTTCCACATTGATCTTGTGCTCACGATTGGTGATTTTATTTTGTGTGTTCAAATTTTTCATGTTCATGGCCAACAGGATGATTGTAGCATGTTGTGGATCTTCGAGGAATAGTTATTGAAGATTTTTTGTGTTTGAGGATGTTGTTTTGGGTCCTCAAAATGTTGTGGCTGACATTGATTGATTCACATTGATAATTACTTATGTTTTGGGCCAACATTTTTTATTCATTTCATATTTTAATGAAGTCGACATGTAGATGATATTTTCTTGATTGCAGATATATATAAGTGATTGCTTATATAATTTGAGGTATCGGTGAAGCAAAGTGTGCGAGTCCTGAGTGCAAATAATGTTCTAATCATTCGAATGAAGAATTTAAGTGTGAAGAAGTGTGGGCAGAGTTTATGTGCCTAACCAGAATTGTAATCAAGCATTAGCAGATGCTATTTTCTTAGTTCAAAATTTTCAGATGGATTTAATTTGAATGTAACTATAAGACATTGTGTCTTCCTTGGGTAGTAAGCCTTTTTATTTGAGCAGTGAGGTCTAGGTAGTGTGCCTGAATGCAAGTGCATTCCTCATTTTCTATACTTTTAACAGAGTATAAACTTGTGGATTAATCTCCACTGTGGTTTTTCCCCCTAATAGGGTTTCCACGTAAAAATCTTGGTGTTATGTGTGTTTTTGATGTGGTGATGGTTTTTTCTTTCATGTTTAATTATCAAATCTGAGATTAAGTAAAAGTAAGTTTAATTTTTGTGACAACTTATTCACCCACCCCTCTTAGTTGTTTGCCCTTGTGTTGCCAACATAGCACAATTATGCCACCGATCGCAATAAAGGTGTCACAATACAATGACGCAATTGTCTGCCTAACTTTGATGTGTAATAAATGCATGAAAATGTGAAAAACAAGAAAGGTTTTGAAATGTGTACCGGGGGTCCTGAGTTGGTAGGTCACTGGTACTCTTGCACCCTATCTGTGAGGTGCTAGGGAAGTGCAGGATCAACCATCATCTCAATGTATCAAAGCAAAACTGGCAACAATTCTCTAAAGGCAAGTGTGAAAATGAATTGAAAATGACCCCTCAACCTCTATTTAAGCCTAAACATTAGGGCTTTTTGCTCTAAATAGGGTAGGAAAATGGGATTTTTAATCCTTTTAATCAATTTTTGAGCTATGTAGCTTATTTCGAGGCATTTTTTAGGTTTCTAAGCATGTTTTCACATCTTAGAGCTTATTTTATGCACTTGAACCTATGTTGAATCTTTGTCGCAATCTTGACCTAAAAATTAAAATTTTCGCTTGATCTCCCGAGGGGGCAGGGTACTAGCAAAAATTTTTGCTAGGGGAATAGTGGGGCATCCAAAAAATTAAGAATTTTTAAATTTTTTTGATCTAACCAGTAGCGTTGATCCGAAAAGCGTCAATCTTTGAACCAATGTAACAGGTACCTCGCTTCCAAAAGGGGAAAATGTAGAACTTAAAATCATCTTGATCGTTATTGCATATCTAAATTTGATTATTAACACTATTTTCGTCTTGAATTACCTTCTTTTTTTACTATTTAATTAAATAATTTTTATTGTTTAATTAAATTTATCATTTTCTCCTATTAATCAAATAATCAATGTTATTTGGCTAATTCATCCCCTTTCATACTAATTTTCATCTTATTTAATTAGGTAATGTGAATTATTTAATTAAATTTCTTATGTCTTCTCATTTAATTGAATGCCATTAAACCCCCTTTTATTAAATAAGTTAATTGTTTAATGGAACTCCTAATTTCCTCCATCATGCACAATTAAATGATGTTTTAGTTATTTAATTTTCTATTTTCTCTCATCCTCCCACTTGCAAGGGAATATTCCTTTGTAACTAGCTCTCTCCAATGGAAAATATCTTGTAACAACTTCCTAAATTTTACGAAGTGTGCTTCTTCAAATCAATGATACCCATTGATTAAAATAATTGATCCTAGTCAACTTGCATTCTCATCCATTGATTGGAATCTTTGAGCCATGCCAATTCCTCTTATTAATTTTCATCCATTGATTGATCAAATCAATCTTGACCATTGATTCAACTATTTCTCCTATAAGTAGACATCATTTCTATGAGAAAAGGATCCACTTTCATTTAGAGTAACTACACTATATACTAATTTTTAGAGCATTTTCCATTAGCATTTTATTATTTAGCATCCATTTTAGCATATCTTTCATCTATTTTCATCAATGGAATCCATTTTGAAGGCTTGTTTCAACGAAGGGATTGGGAAAGGGTTTACATTCCTCATCAATGCAACACCAATCCATCAATGGGATGAGGTTTGATCCATTAGGTTAGTTTCCATTATGCATTTCTAGTTTGTTTCATGTTTAATTTGGCTTCTTTGTTTGATGTTTTCAAGAATTTCATTGGGAGCTTAACTTAACTAGTTAGATCTTGGTTTATTTCTTGTGGATCAACCATGTTTAGCTTAGGTTATGATCATGCTCACAAGTTCAAATGAAATAAAGTTATTAATCTCTTCTCAATATTGGTATATTGTGCCTCCACTAACTATCTTTCTTTGGTAACCTTGAGAATCTATTTTTCTTCTTATGAAGCCACATATAAAGAGGGTTGGTTTACCTCAAAGTGAAATTTATTTTTTTACACCTCTCTTAGTATTTTATCTCACAATTTTACCATGTGCCTAGGCATGGGAGGAAACCGACATTGTATGTGTCAACTTTAAGAAAATGTTGAAGGGAAATTTTGAGAAAGGTGAAGTCTATCTTAGTACAGAGAGACCATGGTGGTTGATGTCTGAAATTCAAAGGAATTCCTAGCATTCATATTTTCAATACCAATCAATGCCTTTTTATGATTTTTTTGTGAAATACACATGATGCAGAGATCACTTTTGTTGTTGTCTATTCTAGGTACTGCATTAGCAATAATAAAGTAGTAAATGACTACTCAAGTTTTCTTTCTAATAACATGACTTTTAATTTGTAATAATCTAGGGAACTAGACATATATTTTCATTACAATGCCTTTATTATTCTTCACATGATACATTAGTATAGACCCACCTTTGGGTGAGGTCATGCTATGTGAAGAGTGTGTGAACCCCACATAGTACTTCTTTGACCACATTTTTCCTTCTTTGAATGTGCACAATACCTAAGTACCAAAACTTATGTCCAAATGGGTACAAACCTTGATCTTGTAGTGTTTCAAGGACTAAAACATCCCCCCTTCACTTCCATAGGAATTTCTAGATATTTATTTAGAAGTACACCACCACCACCCTCTACAATCTATCTCAATGAAGATGTGAAACACTAGCTCACAAAACTGCCATACATACTTGATAAGAAATATGTTAAGGTTGAGAGGCTCTAGAAAATGAATGACACCCCAATGGATGTTACTTTGTCTCTAGTCCCCAACTCTTCAAATTTAAAAAAGAATTCAACAAGGGCTCTTCTTAGACTATGTGAAAATATGTAAATTGCAAGGCTAGGGACACTTTCCTCCTCCCAAAAATCAACACATCAATGTTGGTATTTTTATTTAGGGCGGGGAATATTGCAAGTAGAAGAACAAAAATAGAGAGAATAATGGGCACAATAGCAATACGTTCCACAACTAACATCACCTTAATAGATTGTAATCTCTCTGCATCAACAGGTTCTAGTTTCTAGAAAGAAAGAAAAAAATCCCTTGTTTGTTCCCCACCCATTGCACCTTCTCTCATAATTGTCCTAGTTACTATGCCCCCACTTTGCACATCCTCCAAGTCTTACCCATGTATCCCCTCAAGTACCCACCCATTCTTCCCCTATCAAGTTAGAAGTGTTAAAAATTCTCCTTCTCGTTCACTTGACCCCTCAATCTATTAACCCTCATCTTCTTCTACCATCCCAACAAAGTACTTTCCTCTTGCCCCACATGGTTATATCAAATCCAATAACCCCAAGTTCTTGTTTGAAGATAACTTAGTTGTTAGCATGTTTTTAACATAATTTTTAATGCACCACTTCATTACAAAAAATTTATTTTCCTTCCATTATGATTGATATCATAATTGAGTAGCAAGTTGATGGAGGTGTCTAGATTATGTTGGCCCCAATCAAATTGATTGATGCTAGCTTAGATACCTCATCTTTAGCCTATATCCATACAATTCTCAAATACATCACATGTAACTACCATAATCAACATGTCATGTTTTATGCTCAAACACATAAAATGAAAAATTTGAATGTTGTTTCCCTCACTACACAAACTACCACCAAGAATTCCATTAAGGATATGAACATGACCAATGACTAGGAAAATATGCTTCAATGCATCATCACAACTAAGGATGCACATATTTTGGTATAGGGCATTGCCCTTGAGAATATCAAACATTCCTAAATGACACTCCAAGCCAATATGTAATGTGAAATTGACTACATTCATGTTCTTCAAAGTGATATTGTTAATGCATGCCCAAATACTCATCTTACTATAACATAGCCATCGATATGTTTTGATTCTTTGCCAAGCACGTTGACCATTTTGAAACTTGAAGGTCCTTTACCTTTTTGGCTTCCACTTCTCATTTGATGAAACTATTGAATTATAATAATCTCTAATACATTCAATGGAGGCAATTCAAGCTAACATGACCATGTAGCCCATAAAAAATAGTGGATTTGGCAACCTTGTGAAGCAAGTTTGTAAATATTTTGGCACTCATAAAGGTTGACTACAATAATTTTGATAGATATGTTTCCTACATACACTTTGTCATTACAATGCTTGTCAAATGGTAGATTATGTTCAACAAGTACTTAGCGCACAATACAACTACATTGGACAAGCTCTAGCAAGAATTTGAAAGAGAGCATTTGATCCCAAAAGAGGTCAACTTTGTTAGTGCATAAATGAAAGACCACTAGGCTTTGATAGAATCTAATTTTACCTAGTTTCTTGGCATCCTTAAGTGAGTTCACCAAACTAGTGCATATTAAGCTACAACATATTCCTGAAACCTAAAAAAAATTACATGCTTGGTTTCAACTTTTATAAGAGCTATGATGATTTGGAGGATGATGATGATCAAACCACAATGAAGGATCTTCTTTGCAACATCGATACTTTTTCTCCACAATTGATTTACATTGTAGGATGACATTGTAGAATCAAGATATAACTTTGCCAATTGGACCAAAATTTGGCTTGTAATCCTATCCCAAGCTCTCAAATCCTTAGGTCTTTACCACAATTCTATCATTTGTCTAGCTTAAAATTTTAGATTGTAGGTCTCTATTACAACAATCAAAATGTTTATCACATTGATTTCAAAGAAAGCCTTAATGTCTCTCAATTTCATTTCAATTTACCTATTTTATATCTCAAGTAATCCATCTCACTTCTTTCATTCTTAATTCCTCATATATCTAACTTTTGAATTTCGTTGATTTATTATTAATTGTAAAGCATTTTTTATTTTAATACATAAATTTTATCTTTGTATTATTGGAGTTTTAGATAATATTTTTATAAAATTTTAAATAATTAAAAAACTATATTACATCTATACATAACTAAAAATAATGATTACAATTCAATAAATATATATAACAAAAATAAGAAAAACCATCCACCAAAATACAAGTCTAGTGGAATGGAATCCCTTTATATTCCATGATAGAGGGCAATCTATTTTTGGGTCTATAGATGGCTTATAGTATGAGACTATCCCATACTCCCAATATGGAGGAGGATTTGATTCTATGGATGACTTATGGTATGAGACTATTCTGTACTCCCAATATGTAAGAGGATTTGGGTCTATAAATGACTTATAATATGAGACTATCTCGTACTTCCAATATGCAAGAGGATATGGGTCTACATATGACTTATAGTGTGAGACTAGGGAAGAGGACCCAATAGTTGAGAACCCTAACTTCACGCTTCTCAAAATCCTACGTGGAAATTTCAAATCACTCCCATTTTTTTACAGCAACTTACTTGGCAAGTCCCTTGATTATAACTAACGTTTCAAGGCCACATCATCAAATATGATGCCACATTAGCATGCTTTTTGTTAAGGTGTCCAAAAAGGTCCCCAAAAAAAGTGAGACGATACTTGTGCATCTACATCATGTTTTATCGGGCGCTCATGTAGCATCACATGATTTGTTGCTTTTTAGATCTAAAGAATACATTTCATTTAATTATGGGTAGTCATCATTAACACTAACAACTTTAAAGTCACAACTATTGGTCAAATAATGTTAAAAATATCGAGCATTATATAAACAAATGCTATCACAACTATTGGAACATGCTCAAATAGTGAGTCCTTTCCCCTATATGGTCCTCCCAATATGCAAGAGACATCTAACTATACTTCTAATACGATATGTGCATACCTTACCCCCTCAATATTTGAACATGTGACCACTCTGTCAAAAATACAAATTCATCTAAAACCCATAAATCAAAATACAAGCCAAAGCTAGTGTTAAGGCTCTGACTGAAACTTCAGTTCAAGTCCTTGCTGAGTAGGCACACAATCGCCCTTCTCCTGCAGTGATGCCCCCATGAACACAAAACTTGCACCAAACTGACAGTTCTTCGCTGTTCACAGTCAAATGGGCATGCAGAATTGTGCTCTGCTCCATTCATGGACGACACGCCTTTTCACAACATAATTTACTGTCAGTGTACGTTGCTCAAGTGATAGACAACTGAGTTTACGGGGCAATGTGGGGAAATTCATCCGGCAAGTAAATGACAGAAAATGTACCTCTGTAGGCAAAACATTGCTAATAACAAGAACTCTGAAAAACCGTCATAAGTACCACTCTTCTCTTTTCTCTTCTTGAAGGGACTGCTCGGTCTGCTCAGTGGAAAATACCCAACGCCCTTCACGTTGGAAAACAAAAATAAAACAATAAAAAAATTACCTCAGCCCTGGGCTACGGAGATTTGGGTATTGATCTCATCTTTCTCTTATGTCGTTATTGAAAAAACTGTAATCATGAATAATACAACTGGGTATGATTGTATTTCCAATGGAAGTTCACATGTTCTTCCAAGGTGCTAAGTAGTGTGACAGTGAGGTCAAAACCACAAAGGCTTTACTGTCGGTTGAATTGATTAGGCTAAGCCCATTTCTTAAATTTATGCTGTATTGGTGAATATGAAGATGGGGATTTTTACATTTTAGGGTTATCGTTATATTGTAGTGTTATCAAGTTTTCACAATTCATATTGTTGTTAATTGATTTTGGATTTGATTGTGTTGGAATTTTTACATCAAAGTTTCGGATCACATTCTATGATCTATTGTGAGGATAATAGAGTTGGAGGAGAAGAAAATTTAGGCAAATTTGACATTAAGTAATGTCATTAACTTATTCCCTTTGGGTAAATTTGCATAAGTGGGTCCTTCAGTCTGTTTAATGTAATTATGGTGTGGAAATTTTGGCCTAAACAACACACTCTAAGCGTTGACTCTTTAAGGTGACTTGTCTGAAATCACATTAATAGGTGGGCCTTATTAGAGAAGTTAGTGTGATTTCAGATAAGCCACCTAAGGAAGTCAAAGCTTTGAGTGTGATGTCTAAGCTTGCAAAGTGTGGAAGGTGACTAGAATGATACTAAAACAAGCTTGAAATTTTATTTTGAAAGTCTACGAACAAATAGTTATATATGAAATTACTTCTCATTTGATAGATGTGTTCTAGCTAAGTGAGTTTGTAAATAATATAATTGTTTGTTTGATTGCTTGTTGTTTTGGTTGAATAACATCAAAATAATCTCTTATTGCTAGGCTCAACTATGATTGGGAGTTGTGCATGACATTAAGTTCAATGGTGTCTATAATGTCCCTTTTTTGGGTCCCCTTGCTTTGTAGTTGGTGCTAACTTCCTCGGTTTGTGTCAACATGTTCAAAGGAGTATATTGATGTTACCATCGAGCTTTTGTGGGTTTTTTTAGTTTTTTTGGATCTTTCTAGCAAAGTTGCTATTTTTAGCAGTGGCTATCTTTAGTAACTTACTATTTTTAGTAAGTTCCATTTGGGCTTCCATTTGGACTCACTATTTTTAGCAAATTGTTATTTTTAGCACTTAGTCTCGCCTCTATTCCTCTTTTAGTCAGTGAGTGCTTTCTAGTTATAGCCTTAGCGAGTTCTAATGTTTTTTGAGGAATATTTTATTTTACCACTTAAGTTTATAATGTTGCTTTATAACTTAAGTGAGGGGGCGTGGATTCATAAAGTGTACCCCTTGGCCTAGTAAGGCGACGTTTTTAAAAGAGGGCCAATGTTCTTCCTTGTTTGGTGCCTAGAAGGGAGGTTGTTTATCATTTTTTTAAGGCTAATGTAATGCCTCATAAGGTGGGACACCTAGTTGGGACTTAATGTTACTTTTAAAAAGAAAGAAAAAAGTGAAATTTTTGGAGGTAAAAAGTTGGATGCCCCTCTTGGGGTAATTTCATGTTATTTTCAAAAAGTTGAAATGGAGGGAAATGAAATGAGAGTTGCCTTAATATGTCCTTTTAAATATGAGTTTGAGCTCTCATTTGAGCATCTTGGCTTTTGATGACATGATATTATGTTGCTAGATTGTTTCCAAGTTGTCTACATTTGTTGGTTGAGGATGAAAACCCTCTTCTTGGTTGCTAGTTTTGGAGGTGAAATATCCATCATAGTTGGTTAGAGTGTTGTTGATTGCATTTTAGGGTTTTTTGGAAGTTTTGGTGAATTTTGGAGGTAAAAATATGATATATTTGGTATTTTGAGTTGGGTTTTAGATTTTTGGCTTGGTGGGTAGTTTATGTCATTCAGAGTGAGTTTATAGCAGATTCTCATTTTTTTAGTTCTTATATAAATTTTTGAGGTCTAAAACTTGTTATTTCTGACTAGCTGGAAGGTACAAAATTAATCATATCTTTGTGATGTGTAAGAATCTCTTTTTGGGTATTATTTCATTGGAAACCTCATTGTTGGGCACCCCATGGTGACTATTCACTTGTATTTTTTGGTGAATTTTTTATTTTACAAATCAAATCGCCCCTCCTAGGGAGCTACACCACTTTCCTATATTTTGGATTTTCATGTTTGAGTTCTAATTTGCAGCTTAAGGGGACTATAATCTATATTTTTGGCGGTCTTAATTGTATCATGTCTGTTAAATGTGAAGAGACAACTAGAGATTGATTACCTCTTGTATTAGCCTCTTTGTGAGAAGTTTTGGGCATAAGTTGTTCATTCTATAATTGAAAGGATGCATTTTATGGACTACGAATAGGTCTAAAATTTACCTCTTAATTTGAGTTTTTAATTGTGAACTGTCTCCCTTGTTATCGTACTTGAAACTATCTAATTTTTGATGATATGCAATGTATTACAATGATATGTTACTTGACAATAAATGCAATGAAAATGTTAAATAAAACTTGGAAACCAAGCACTTCTATATCCTTCGTCTTGTTCTCAAGAAAGCACAAAACTAAATTTTTTGTTAAGGGGTGTTATTAGAGTGTCTATAGCATAACTAAAGGATGTTTTCTATGGATTCTTATAAATATTGCGAGCCTAGATTTGTCAGTTTAATTAAAACATCTTTATGGTGTGCTCATAATGTCCTAGTATTACGTGGTTTCTAATTCGGTATCTCTTAAATTTCTAGTCTAAGCATAATTGCACTATTTACTATACTAGTTTGGGCCTCCATAACCAAATGTTGAAGCCTTTAAATCTATTTCTCTATCACAAGTTTAATAAATCATTTTGACCCAACCCATTAAACAAATTCGCATTGAGATTGAACTCTCCAAAGAATACCATTGTAGTATCATCTCTTGTTATACTTTAACTGCTTCACTATATACCAAAGATAAAGAAGCTAGAGTAACAAGAGCTCCCACAAATATGGAAGTGAATAGATTGAAAAAACTAAAATAAGTTTGGAAAAAAAATTCCTTTGCTTGAGAGTATGGGGTTTCGAGTATGTTATGTAACTTTTGAAATCAAGTATTGAACATTCTCATGGACTCATGAGGTTGTATATGAGTAGCTAGAAAATGGTAGTACAACACCATTGGATTAATGGAGAATTTGAAGTGGTTAAGGAGCATAATCTCCATCATTCCAATTTCTAATGGACACATTTGACAAGCCAAGAACCAATTATAAGAAAACTCGTCTAATGTATTTGGAAATAATTCATAGGCAACATCTTCATGTTGAATCTATGTTCATATTACTACATCCTTAAAAATTTGGATATGTTCTTCCACTATACTGATACCACCCTGAACATACTAAGGATAGAAATTCTCCATATTCTTCAATAAATTATACGTATAACCAAGATTAGCTAAAGAGTGGTATCCCACACCAAGCTAAATAACAATTTGTGGGTTTTGAGGGATGAAAAATGGAGTGATAGGAAACATTGATTTTGGTGAAGAATTAGCTAAATGTTTTGTAGTGATATAAAGCCATAATTCCTTTAAGATGACAAAAATACCTAAATAACCACACTTGCTTGATCATTTTTCACATAAATAGTCACGCAACAAAGAAATCACATTTTGAGGAGAAATTAACTAGGAAGAACCATGCAACAAAACTACCATATGCATTATCAAGTACGATCATGTTCTTTCACAAATTTGAATTTATATGGTATTCAATTGAAACACATGGAATTTTTTCAAAAACTAGTTGAATTACATAAAATACATCAAGACAATATAGCTCGCTATTTAAAAACCTAGGAAATTATTGTTTAATAACTAGGAAAAATCTAAAATCGCTTAGAGAAGAAGGGCTTCTAACCTTTATTCAATGTTTTAGTTGATATTATACAAACATGACTCAGATATTATTTTTAGTCTCAACATCTTAAGCACTAATAATAAATACAAGTTTAATCAGTTGTTTAGACTTAATCCTCATTTCATAATACTAAGGCCCCAAATGACTATCATTTAATAAAGGAAATAGAAATACTTCATTGACTTAAAGTGGTAGGTGGTCATGAGGAAAGGAATTCCCCTCCATGAGAATAAATTACAAACATGTTCTAGTTTCCAATCTCATAGGTCAACACAAATTCCTTATTACTCACATAACATAAGTCCTTTTGACTAATTTTCAAGAAATGTAGCTTAATGTGACTATATTAGCTCAAGTGAACATTATATTATTTCAACTATTATAGTCCAATAACATCTCTTGACACTCAAGATAAATTTTTCAAGTTACATGTAATCTTTTTTACATAATCTTTCACCTTCTCATATTATTATAGCTTCTTTTTTCAATCACTTTCATGCTAAACTTCATGTATACAAGTCATAGGTTTTTCCACTTCTATCATACTACTGTGGACCTTCTTTGAATATTCAACCATGTTAACATAATATGTATAACAAGGATATTCATCAAGATAGGTTGATTTCAAGCACACCTTGCATAATTAGTCATTTATATGTCTTGGCATATAGGTCTATCATTAGGTATATAAAATATATCTATCTTAGTTTTTCATATTAATGCTCATGTTTTCCAAGATATTTTCAAATCTTATCCTCATTTCCTTAACAATATGTTGCTTGATCTCAATGTATATTGTTTATTTTTTAGGGCTTCATATCATCATCTTGCTCCTTCACTTTAGTATATAGTTTTCGTCCTTTTCAAAAATTAGACAACTCCTTTGTTAGGCCAAAGCTCTTCGATTTTAAATTTTTCATTTTCATCCTCCTTCTATAGTCTTAGATCTACATTAAATAATAGGACCACATACCAATTTTTTTTTAAAAGATAAATAATTAAATCAAAACAAACATTATCTCTAAGGTTTACATTAAGTCACAAATGTATGAACCAAAAATCCATGTCAATTATGATTTATGTATTCTAGATATATAGATAAAAAAGTAGGTTGTAATAATGTTAGCTTATTCTAATTTCAAATCTTTATCTTAGTATACACAATTAAATATCTACTTCTCATTTGTGTAATTAATTTAACAATATCCAAAAGCTATTGTAATGAAGTTACTTGAACAAGGCAAGAAGTTTAAACAAAAATATGTTACTTGTAATACTTGATAATAATAAGCCACTTTGAGGGGCAAACCTTCAAAATATTTAATACAAATTAAATTTGCAATATGATTATAATAAATTAACTAAGTTACATCTTATATAACATACTTGTGACATGGATGCCACCTAGACTAGCTTAACTAACTACATAAGACTATATAAATGATAATATAATTTAATTAAGGGTTATGGTAATCACAAGCTAGTTGATATCCCCATGCACTCTATAGCTTGGTGGCATAGTATGCCCATTCCCTTAAAATAAACATGAAGCACAAAGTACCATTATAAAACACGTGTTACGTCCCTTCAAGTGTGTCATCCCCTAGCACTAAATGCACCGCATCTAAAAAAAATATTGATGTTATTATCAAGGTTTAGAACACACTTTATCACACCATAACATTATATGGCATTGTGTAAGGCATACAACACACATTTCCAATAGTGTATGCATGTATACATCTAAAATATGGGTGGTGTTGAGAAGCACCTTAGGGAAATAGCTAGTCTATGGAGGGAAGTATGAAACTTACTTGATATCAATTCAATCTACATTATTAACAAACAAATTTAAATATACACAAACCAAAAATTCAAGTTTCTTAGATGATAGTTAACTATATAGTATCCAGTTATGTAAAAATTAATGCAATCCCTTGGTCTCCATATGATACAATGAAAACGAGATATGATCAATTAATTCATTGGTTCCTTTACTAATGGCCTAGGGCTTGTATTTAAGTACCATGTCTCTAATTTTAATTTTGAGACAAGTATAGTCAGACTATTTAAAAGTATCATATTAAGTTAGTAGTAAAAGAGATTTAAATCTTGATTACAAATTTAAAGGGGTGATCTAATCTAGGGAATAGATCCAAAACCAAGGTCAATTCTAGGGGATAGGAATGGCTACAATAAGGATTGGCAATTGGACCATTTGAAACAAGAAAAGGTTGATAAGATAATGGGTTTCAAGTCTGGCTCAATTTATGTATAAAATAGGACAAATCAAGCATGAGTACATTGCATTTATGAAAAAAATTAAAAGTCAGTAAAATAAGAGCAAAATAGCAAGGTGTGCACTTTTCTCATCTATACTAATCTATTAATATTTACATAATTTTTTTCGAAAATAATTTTCTTATAACATAATTGTCATTCTTCCTCTTTCAAAAACAAGGAATAATTTTTTATTTTTTTTTGTAAAGCTAAATTAAAATTTAATAGCATTAGTATAACTAAGAATTAATTTTTTTTAATTAAGTTATATCATAATATGCTCATTATGTGTAATTGATAAAATAATTTTGAGACTCTCAACCCCATGAAAATAACCTTTGAATAGAATTATTAATCTTAATTTTGATGGTGCCTCTAGAGGTAAGCTAGGGCTAGTAGATGTCAAGAGCATCGTCAAAAATTCCTCAAGACATTTCTTAAGAAGGGGTCTTTTTCCTAAACTCCAAAACAAATAATGAAATAGAATTAGAGGTTCTCAAAGGTATCAATATTATGGCCTCGTGGAATGAAGGAAACTAATCACATAGAGAGAAATTTATGTCATTATTGTTGGATTGGTCAAAGGTGCTCATATTAATTGTCCAAGCTAAATAATTTCCTTTTGAAATCATATAATTTGTCCCATATATTCAAGGATGCCATCTTGCTTCATCACTTTAGGGTATGTAACAAGGTTGTGATCTTTTGACATAGCTCCCCTTCTCAACCTTGGTAGGAAATGAACCAAAGGAATGGGAGGGTAGACCCTCCATTCTTTGTACATTCTTATATCCCTCATGGAGAGTTCTTACCCAATTTTCTTTCCCCACTGTAGGAGGGTGTTTATCTTTTTATTTCATCCTCTTTGATTACAAACTATGTTCCTAACCCTTGAGGATTTATACCAAATGTTTAGGCTTGCACTCATCACAATGGGTGTTTATGGCCTCTTGAATGTAAATTTATGAGGAAGGATGATGATTTCCAATGTAGGGAACATGCCCTCTCTAGCTCATGATGCATGTGAATGAATTTATCTGGTAGAGATAAGATGATTAACTTCCCCATTATTTTTGGTGGATTTTTTACTATTCACATTCTTATTTTGTAGGGATCTCACACATCAATCTTTGCAACTACCAAATATGCAAGCATGCAGTGGTTGTTTGTACAACTACCTTTATAGAGGTGCAATGTTAAATCAAAGGCTTAGGAACACAATTTTTATTTTAGATTTAGAGAATTCGAAACTTATTAAATTTGTATTTTGTCAAAGAAATATTGGTAACGTTAGGATCCTTAGAACCAAGGCTTCCATTGTTATTAAATTCAAGAGAAATTGGAGGCAAGGGATCCAAACCTAACCACAAAGAATGGCTTCTCAATATGATGCTCCTTGAACTAAAAATATTGTCATTTATAAGAGATTTGATGAGGATGGATTAATAAATTTTTGAATTTTTTTTTAATTAAAGGATTTATGAAACTCTCAATTTTTTATTTTTTATTTTAAAAATATTAATATTTAAAAAAATATTTTTAAAATTTTATAAATGTATTTTAAAATATATAAATAAATTAAGAAAGAAAATGTTTAAATTAATTAAATCAAATAAATTCGATTGATGTTAATGGTATTATAATATAGATCTTCATAATTTTATAATGAAAATAATCAAATAAAATTTGAACAAATAAATATTAAACTATACTTTCATAATTTTTAATTTAAAATATTTATAATTGAAATAAAATAGTTTATCTTTTTAAAAGATGTAGAGAGAAATTTTTGTCATAGTGTTCAAAATGAAAACAAAAGAAATTTTTCATATGCTATATTATTAAATATACAATGATTATTTTAAATAAGAGATTTATTAATAAAAAGTGTAAATATTAGAGAAAACATATATAGATAAGGAAAATTCAAATAACATAAATACAAAATAGGAATTTAGAGCTTAATAGCATTAAGGGATGGAGTGTAAATATAATACATATATAAATATATGAAATCCAATTAAAATGATTTATTGTTTTCATCCTATCAACATATTTTTTAAAATAAATAAAATTTGCTATTATTTGTTCAAATTTAATGTAAGGAAAAAAAATTAGGTTTGTTAAATTAGTTTTATTTTATTTTATTGCAATTATAATTTATGGTTTAAATTAAAATATTT
Organism: Sequoiadendron giganteum; assembly: GCA_007115665.2. NCBI lineage: Eukaryota > Viridiplantae > Streptophyta > Pinopsida > Cupressales > Cupressaceae > Sequoiadendron > Sequoiadendron giganteum. The sequence goes on from CM021109.1 coordinate 584,755,330, forward strand.
ATAATAATTTCACAAGTGTATTATTAAAAATAGGTCTTCAAAAGTTCAAAATAAAAAAAGACTAAATATATGAAATAAATAATTTGTTTTGTTTTATTGATTATTTTTTAAATCCATACAAAAATAATACTTTAGGGTATGTGTAAGATCATCATGAAAAAATAGGTTTCATGAAATTCAATTTTTCTTTTTTTAATCTTAGTATGCGAAGCATAGAATGTGACGCATGTTTCAGATTCAAAAAAATGTGATACTGTTTGAAAGTTATAGATGTTTCGGATTCAATGAGGACTTTACTCGTAATTCAAATAGAAAATGAATAATAATAATTTATTAAATTCAAAATAAAGAATAATTTATATTGGTGGAAAGCTGAGAATATCTTTCAAAACCCTTTTCGCTTTATCAATGAGGACTTAGATATCGCCACTTTTTGACCCATCATGATCTGCACATACCCTTTAAGTAAAAATAAAATAATTCTAAAATTATATAGAGTACTTTTTTTAATACCAATGTTAAATTTTAATCACTATTTTTAAAAAATACAAAACATTTTTTTTAATAATTTTTATTTAGAGAATTTTTCTTTTATTAAATCTATATTTTATTTATAATTTAATAATAAGCTTAAAAATATAGTGAGTGTAGTGAATTTTGTTGTGTCTAATTTTAAAGTCAACAATATAATTTTATTAAGATCAAAATTTAATTTCATATTAATTTACCCTCCTACCTCACAATAGAAAATGATTATTATGATTTATATAATAGTGCTCATGTCAAGCCAGAGTTGAAATTTGATTGAATGAATTAAATGCATTAGATATGTAATTTACTATATATATATTACTGATGCAGCATGAAGCAATAGAAAGAAAGATAAATTATATATTTGTAGTTATTTAAAATAGAAATTAAATGTGGATTATAAAATTGTTGTTCAAATATTTTAATTATATATGTTCATTAGCTAAACTAATAAAGGAAATTGAATGCATCTAGTAGAAAATGACTATATGATGTATGTAATAGTGTTCATGTCATTCAAGTCATTAATAGAGATGGCATTTTGTTCAATGAATTAAATACATTGGACAAGTAATCTACAAAAAAGATAAAAGATTTTTTTTATTTGCACTAATGAGATTGTTGTTCAAATATTTTAATTCTATATGCTCATTGGCTAAACTAGTAAAATAAACTAAATATTTTTCTTAAACAAGAACTAATAAAAACAAAAGATGCATTGCTAGATAGAGTAGTTGTTGCATGATTTGATTTCAAATAATCATGTGTCTATTATAATGTATGTTGTCCTATTTGTGGACACATATTGAGTAAGTATAAATTTAGACCATGTAAATCAGGTCCATTCCTTATAATTTTGGTTTACAACAAACATTACAAACAAATTATTGTTTCATATTATTTAAAACGATTATTGAGTTCTTCTAGAAGTTATGTGACGATTTTTCTAGATTTTGTTAGATAAGATTGTATATATCCTATCAATAAAGTTAATATTGATTGAATTTGTTGGGTGACATATCTCACCATAGATTTGCACATACTTTTAGATTTATATGTCTTTTCAATATCATGATATATACAACATTATTCAATATTATTAATACGATTGAAATTCAACTATTAAAAAAAAAATGTATTCTAAATCCAATGAATTTTTTTTGCCACCTATCATGTCTATAAACGAATTCCAAATATTTTTCATTATAAGTAGAAATATATTTCAAATTAATATATTTTGCCACCTATCCTATCTATATAACACTATTCATTCTCACTCAAAGCATTAATAGGGTTCATAATTTAACCAAAAAATTTAATGCATTACAATTTCTTTTAAAAAATTGAATGATTTATTTTCATTGTAAGTAAAAATACCTTTCAATTTTATTTTTTGCAACTTATCATATCTATAAGAGTATTATTTGTCACTCAAAACATTAATAGGATTGACAACTTAGTAGAAAAACTTAATGCATTACATTTTTTTAATAAACAATTTCTTTTTATAGTTGCTTCTAAAATCAATCAATAAAATATACACAATAATGTCAAAATGTATGACATATACAATAGTGTTCATGTCACTCAAGCAATTAATATAGTTGACATTTGATTCAATGAGTTAAGTAAATATAGATGTATTTTAGATATATTTTTTTAAAAAAATTGAATTTTGTATTGAGTATTCTCCATATGAACCAATAAAAAAAAGATAAATTATTTTTTTACAATTATTTAAAATAGAAAATTAAATAAAACTGTAAAAAATTTGCTTGCAATTATTTAAAATAGAAAATTAAATATAGACTATAGAATTTTTGCTCAATTTTTTTAATTCTATATGATTATTGACTAAACTGATGAAATAAATTGAATGCAATGGATGCATAAGTATTCCACAAACTAATCAACTAATCAAGTGAACAATACAAATAGAATAAAATAATTTTTGAATAAATAAAATAGATCTAAATTAATATTTCTTCACTTCTTTTTAGATAGATTTCTTTAATTTATATATATATATATATATATATATATATATATATATATATATTTTTAAATGAAATTAAATATAACTTTGTATATTGTTGATAATAAGTGAAGAAAATATAATTTGATAATATCTACAAGATCAAGTGATTTATAGGATCATGAATTATAGTAAAATAGCACTATGCCAACATAATTAATAACATATGGGCTCTACAAAATATCCTATATAATTTTTCAACCCTTCTTGACATCAAATCTTTTATTGTGGATCTCAATCAAAAATATTGTTATTATGACTAACCTAATCTCTTGGAATAAGGTAATTAGGTTGTCAACTTCCTACTTCATACAAATGTCTCCACCAATCTTTTGTTGCAAAAAGGACATGTTCATTTCCTACGCTTCCTTAAGTTTTGTCTACCTACCAAACTCACATCTAAGATGATGCAACCTCCATGATGTTATGTAATCATGTCTTCATCACTCCCTTGTTGAAAAATAGGCATGTTCATTACTTGCACTTCCTTAAGTTTCATCCACCTACCAATCTCACATCTAAGATAATGCAATTTAGTCCTCAACTAGACAATCAATATCTTATATAATTTTCCAACGCTTCTTGACATAAAATCTTTTATTGTGGATCTCAATAAAAAATTGTGTTATTATGACTAACCTAATCTCTTGGAATAAGGAAATTAGGTTGTCAACTTCCTACATCATACAAATGTCTTCACCAATCTTTTATTGCAAAAAGGACATGTTCATTTCCTATACTTCCTTAAGTTTTGTCTACCTACCAATCTCACATCTAAGATGATGCAATCTCCATGATGTTGTGTAATTATGTCTTCATCACCCCCTTATTGAAAAATAGGTATGTTCATTACTTATGCTTCCTTAAGTTTCGTCCACCTACCAATCTCACATCTAAGATGATACAATTTAGTCTTCAACCGGACAATCAACATCTTCACCTTCTCTTTAATTTCCACTCCTATGTACAAGTTTCTCCATCATAATATCATGTGGGTTTAAACTCTTTGACATAGTATGTTTTCTTCTAACTAATTTGTTTTGTCAACATGAACATCTTGATTTTTTGTCTCACTGAGTTATTTAGTTTCTCATTAGCGATTGGGCACTTTGCAAATTAATGTCTCATTTACTCCTCTATTTGTTGTTACGCTGCAAGTTAATGTCTCATTTACTCCTCCATTTATTGTTACGTCGCAAATTAATATCTCATTTACTCCTCCATTTATTATTACGTTTTATCCATGTATTCTTTTTTTGATTGAACTCTTCCTCGATCACCATTTTAGATCAATGACTAACTTAGTATCTAAACAATTATCAATGCCCCCAATACTTAAGATTCCTTCCATCTACCTCCATTTATAATCTAACATATTACTGCCCTAAACTTTATTAAGTACAAAACTTTCCACCCCTATCTTCATTCTTTTTGTGCTCCCTGTCTTCCAACAGCTTCAAGCCCTCCATGGATTAAGTGCCCCATAATTACATGAAATAAGCTGTGGGGGGCTCTGCAAATATATACCTTAAAAAACTGGTTATTTACAATAAGCTGTATTTCTGAAGTCTGTTCAGAGGGGACACAGTCCACCCAAAATTGACATTTCTGCAAAATCAGATTGTGTACGTTAGTGAAATGACAGGCAATCTCCCTCGTGCTACACAGCGTAAGAAAACAAATTTTACCTACAACCTGTACAGCTTGCAGTTGCCCTACACTTCTGATAAGATGAATAAGTGTCGTCTCTTCTCATGTTGAAGGGACTGCTGGGGTTGGTATAAAATGTTCCCACCTTCACCCATCAACTTCCATCCAATTCAGCTTTTAACTTTTTTTCTCAGGGTACTGAATGATGTACAAATATGGCATTGATATTCCAATTATTTAGTTTGGTTGGTCCATACCTTCATATCTGAAGGCCATTTTTGATAAAGGATGTTTATGCTATTGATTAATTTAAAGGTTAAATATATTTTTTTTAAAACTAAAATTATGTAAAAAATATTTGTGAAATCTCATTTTCTTTGTTCATCTAAATTCACTTGTAATGATTTGATTTTCTATTGCTAAGAATTATGAGACAAACGGTCAATTTTAAATCTTACATGTAAAAAGATTTTGTTAATAAGAAAAAAAGTTAAAAGATAGACAAACATTCTTTTTAAAAGATTGGGAACCTTTTTGAAATGAAAAAGGCACCACAAAATCCTTCATTTACTTTATTAGCACATACATAGAATTGGATTGTAACTAGTTTAATAGGTACATTATTACAAATTGTGAGACAACAATTACTTTTAAGGTTATATGACAGAGGAAATACTTAGGTATTGTCCTAAGCTTATGTTCCAACAAAATATGATCTATGCCTTATTGGAAATAATCAATAAATGAATAAATTCATCATATCTGAATAAAAAATGTTGAGTATATGAATACTAAACAACGATTGAAGTACTTATTTGTTATATCTTGAATAGAAGATTCACTTGACAATTAACTTGTTGGTACATTGTGACTTGATCAAAAGCCAGAATCTAAAATGGAAAAGTGATCATATGACTAAGATGATCTTGCATAGAGAATCTTATTGTTGTAGACTAGGTTGTGATGTGCAGTCTTGTACTAGATTATGTAGTGTTGTGTAGTCATGTCCAACCTATGTGGCTTTATCTTTTATCAATGTGAGTTTGATGTTTCTACTTGCCTTCACTTCTATACCTCCTTTTTCTAATTTTTTGTTGTGCTCAAAAGTATAGTGGACCTTTCTTTGAGGCGAGGAGATGAACCTTAGGCTTGTCGCTATTGTAATTAAGCCTCTAGAAGAAAGTACAAGTTTGCAGTCACGTCAATCACAAGATAAAAATACAAAAGCTTGATGCATGGATGTATTAGTGTAGATGCAAAATTTAACTTCGGATGCTTTATAATTAAATATTTTTTTAGAACGATTGTGTGATCTCCTTGATGCTTGTTAAGTGCCTAAAACTGTTTACAAATACATATCCTCAATCACTTCATTAAAAAAAATTAATATGTGAATTGATAAACAACTCAATAAAAACTCAATGAAGGGTAACCCAATCGTATAACTTTTTCACCAAATCCTAGAAGAAAAAGAACAATTTTTGGAATTATTTACCTACAGGCCTATCTCCCAGTTCTGATCAGTATTTGATGATTTACAGAAAATTAAATAAGAACCAGACCATTAACTTTTTTGTGTTGACAAATAGTTAGCTCAAAAATATAAGAAACATTACAAGGATTTCAATCATCTCAGAGCCTCAGTATATAAACTATAACACGCCCTCCTAGTCCCAATTCACGAACCAAAAGATGATTAAAAGAAGCCCCTGAAGACCAATAAAAGAATTGGAAAACTAACAAGCTCCCACAATCCTGTTCAAATTTTGATTCATTATTGAAGATTAATCACTACCAGATTTAGTGTTTATGGCATGATAACACTGCTAATTATGGTTAGTCGTTGCCAGCTAGGAAAAGAGAAATGTTTGAAAATGCAGAACTTAAATTTTGTTCTTGTTTAACTCAAAATTTAAAATAGTGATGGGTTTTCTTTGTTATAACCGGAGTTAATGAGAGAGGGAGAGGTTGCACTTCCAACAGCAAGCTGCTAACCCAAATATGTATGAAACCATAGCATATTTCTATCGTAAATGAGATTTCATTCTCCAATTTGTCTATTGGACTTACAACATGATAAGAGAATCAAAATAAATTAAAAAATATTAATAATATTTGTTTTTGGTGTATATGATTAGTTTAATTTGGATTGTTCTTGTATCAAATATATCGAGTAAGTTGAAAATGTTTCATGAGTTTGGAGTTTGAGGAATATTTTACAAATCTTAGAATTGAGATTCTATGTTTTTTTTTAGATCCGAAGTGTCCTTTTGTTGGCTTTCTTACCTCTCTTTGTTAAACATTTGTCATTTATTTTCTTACCCCATTTAGAATCTACCACCATCTCTATCTCCTCATACTCTGAACACATATTTGATTTGTTGAATATTGGTGAGGTATTTATTTCTTCAAGATTCTTTTTCAAATCTTCTCTCACCTCTTGGTTTTACTTTTGCATATGTTCATCAGCTATCTCCTTTGATCTATGCCCCTTTGACAACCTTGTGAAAGGATACTCAACACATCTCTCTGAAAAATTCTCCACCTTCCATGGAACTTCATTCATCTTAACCATTGTTCCATCTCCCTAGATTTTGTCTAAAAACAACTTTTCTAAGTTCAAACACACTATGGAATTAGTATCTACCTCTCCATTTTCTTTTAACGGACTCAAATTAAAGCTTCTTCCATCCATCATAATGGCATAAGTATTCTTCCTTCCATCATATATAGCTTCTCATCAATCAAACTTCCAAGGCCTTCCTAAATTCCTAACAAGGCATGATAGGCATCCGTAGGCATAACTTCACATTGGATCTCATCTTTTTATGAACCAATTTGCAAATTCACTAAACACTATTCATTTACTATCAATTAAAACTTCTTTTTTAACCATTAGACCTACTATATGGACTAGAATGCTCATTTTATTTAAAACCAACTTTTCTACTTTTCATTAGAGACTAGGTTATATGTGCTACTGTTATCAATAATGACTTTACAACACTTACCTCTAGATTTGCATATAGTTTGGAAAAGACTCCTCTCCTTTGCAATGGCTCATTCTCATCTATAACTAGTTTCATCAAAAAAAAATTCAACATAAGAGCTTCCCCTTGCTTCAGTTCCTTTGAATGTCTTGGTGATGCAACACCTTCTTCATCTACTTGAGTTAGGTGGTTTCTAGCAATGCCCCCCTCTACTAAATTGTTTAGATGTGTTTGTGGACATTCAAATTCCCTATGACTAACTTCTCCACACTTGTAACAAGCTTCAGGGAACTCTCCACCTCTTTCTCTACTATTGTTGCTTCATCCTCTTGTCAAATACTCTTTTCCCCTTATGCCTTGCTACTAGGTCTACTTGTTGCCTTCCAACAAGGGACTTTCCTCTCCCTCTTGAATTATTTTATTCCTTGTTCGCAACTTATTGTTGGAAGAATAAAAAGTTTGTCATTGATGTGTTTATTGGCAACATGAGCATGAGCATGTGTTGAATTGGTGTTGTCATTGATGTCAACATTGTGATCAGGTATGAAGATCATTATGCAGACCATTTTGTATAGCTTGAGCATGTATGAAGATGGTTATCCAATGTAATTTGTAAGAAGGTTTGATCTGTGCAGTCAGTTAAAGTGGTAAATTGGTTGTGTCAATACAAGTATTTTTGTGTACAAGACATTCGGTAATTCAGTCCACATTATCCACTGTGTAGAATCTTTCTCTACAGCTAAGGAAATTTTGTTGGATGTTAGAGGAATTTAAATCTAGACTTCCACATTGTTTTGGTCTCTGGAGTAGAAGTTATGAGTGACAAAATTTTGGGTCTGGCAATGATAGCACGGTTACCAGTATAGTGTGTATGTTTTGATCAATCTGCAGCTCACCATGGAAGAGTATTTGGTCTTGCGGATTTGTGGGTTTGTTGGCAGTTGTCAGTTGCACCTATGTTCCAAGTGGCATGAATTTCTGAGGTTTGCATGTTTGTTTGTGGTTGAACATTTGATGAATTTTGATGTTAGGTCATTACCGATGTCGACCTAATAATTTTTGGGTATTATGAAGTTTGAATAAGTGTTGATACATTATAAGGATGCTACTATAGGTCCAACCCAACCTATCTTAAGCATTACAAGTTTGAATAAAGGTGTGAAATGTCTATGATTTATGTGTTGGACTGACAAGGTATATTTTGTATGATACATCTAATTAGACCGACCTAATTGATGTTATAGATGTTTGTGGATGAAGTGGATATATGTGTAAGATCCTTTTCAATGTTTTAGATAAGAGATATATAATGTGATGTGCAGTTGATGCAAACAGTGTGAATGTAATGTGAATGCATATCATAGCAGAGTGTTAGAGTAGAGTATGAAGTGTGTTGACTCTATGTATTGAGCTTCAATGGAATTGTAATTCATGCATATGATAGATGCAATTGTAACAGTTCAAATTCTAGCTATGAGCCACCACTCTCTTCTATATTTTCTTATTTTTGTGGGCATTGAGACCACTAGGACAATGATTCCAATAAGATAGTGAGTCCACCTGTAGTAAGCACTTTTTTAATATCTTATAACTAGTTAAATATATTGTAAGCTAATCCTTACCGTGGTTTTTCCTTTTGATTTTCCTCGTAAAAATCTAGTGTTCATGTGTTATGTGATATTGATGGTTGATTCCATGCTTTATTTTCTTACTACAATCTAAATATGTTATGTGGAATGAATGTTTAAATAGTTAAGTGGTTTCAGAGAATATTGATTCATCCCCCTCTTAGTATTCGGTGTGTTCAACAATTGGTATTAGAGCTTGGTTCCTTGGAATAAGCTTAACCGCTTAGGGAAGATCTTGTAGGTTGAACACATGGCTCTTATAATATATCCTACTCCTCTGAAATATACTCCTACTATTGGATTCATAGAAGAAGAGTGCATGGTTGACATGAATGGAGAACTCGAGATAGACCTTGAAGATCTAGAAAGGACTGAAAGTGGGAACAAAGATCTGAAGGAAAATGTCAAAGAAGCATATGAATGCATTAGAAAATTGAGAGAGAAAATCAATAAGTTTAGAGAAAGGCATAAGGAGGCTAGTGAGCATTTGAAGCAAGCCAATAAAATAAATACCAGTCTAAAAGTGCAAGTTGAAGAAGGAAAAATAGTTGAAGAATGTTTGAATACAAAGATGAAAAGAAAATCTGAAGAATGTTCAAAACTTTTAGGAAAAGTTGTGACCTTGATATCAGATCTTGAGAAAGAAAAGATTCATGAAGAAAAATTCAAGATGAGTTCTACAAAGCTTAATGAAATTATTGCAAACCAAAAAGGATCTAAAGACAAAGAAGGATTAGGGATTGAGAAAGGTGAAAGCTCAAAGACAAATCAAACTCCAAATTAGACTGAAAAGAATAGTGAGGACAAGAAGACCAATGAAAAATAGGTCTGGAATCAAAGGAGATACTTCAAAAGACCACCTATCAAACAACAAAATTTATAAAGGTACTCATATTTTAATGGTTTCTATTACTTGCAATAAATTTGGACATAAGACTATGGAATGTAGAAGCAAAATGAATCAGAATGTTCAATATTTTCTCAATCTATGCTTTACATGCAATAGATTCAGTCATAAGGCTAATCAATGCATAAATCAAATGTTGAATGGCTATAACAATGGTATGAGGTTTCAATCCTTTAGTGGCTATTGTTATGCATGCAATGGATTTGGACATAAAGATAATCAATACTGATCTAGAATGGGTGGAAGTAAGCTTGTTCAAAATTTTGTCATATGTTACAATTGCAATAGTTTGGGACATATTTCCAAATTTTGTAGAAGCAAGAATGTGAATAAGAACAATCTAGTAAAGAAGAATGATCCAATGAAAAAGGATAATCCAGTAGAGATGAAGAAAGAGATGGACAAGATTTGGAGAAATAAGGAAGATAGTGAGATTAAGTCTGAGTCTATACCAACATCTGGTGCAAAACATTTCTCTGGAAATTAAGAAGAAAGATTTGTCTTAGGGGGAGCATTAATAATAGAAAATTATTTATCCCCTGCTAGAGAAACGGTGTTGATACTTCAACATGTGGATATGAGGTGTGGGTCAATATAATTGACCTGCATTGGAGAAAGAACCAGTGGAAAATATTTAGTTGCAAAAGTTTGTGGAGCATTTGAAGTTAGTTGTGCATACAGTTAGGGTTTTTACCATCTTTTCAAATTGTGTATTCAATGCAAAATTAGGTTAGTTCAAAATGATTTATAAGTGATTTCATACATAATTTAATTCATTTACAAATGATCATTTGAGAAGAGAGGAGCAGTGAAGGAGCGAAGTGAAGTGTTTGAAGTTTTTCATAAGTTCTTGTGTAAAACCCTAATCAAAAAGTGATTAAAAGGTATTTATAGTTCTATCTTGCCCTAAGTTTTTAAAGTGGTTTGAATTTGTTGCATAATGTATACACCACAAGCTGTAGAGGTAGTGGATCATACCCGACTTAAATTCAAGCGGCATCCCAACAAATCCCTAGTGGATGATCCAGATGGTGTGTTTTCACACATCCCATATGGGGTTTTGCACACAGAAGACGTAAGGGTTTATATACATACAAATTTGGAATAATATGATAAAGGTAAAATGAGTGATGTGTGGGTTAGTGAGCTTACCGGAGACCACTTCAAACTGAAAATAGAATTTGAGAGCTTGGTAGGGAAGAAGCTTGATGTGTGGCATTATTTTCCCAACTTTAGCCATGGTGATGCATATGTAAGATTCACTTTAATCAAAATCCATGATAGATTTATCTAGCCTGACATACCCCACTTGATCAACAAAGAGGTGATTAGGGTTGTAACAGGTTTATGCTCAATCAAACCAATTCCAACATTGAAGCCTATGAAGAATGAATTATTAATGGAGTTAATAGGAGTGACATATGGAAAAAGAGATTTAACAATAAAGAACATCATAAATTTGAAAGCTATGTATGCCTCAATGATGATAGGATACAAAACTTACTTCACCAATAGAAAAAATTTAGTATCAACAATCACCATCAATAAAACATATGAGATGGTTGAGAAGGGTGCATACTATGATCTATGTGAGTTGATGAGACTACAACTTTTGGAAAATTTGTAGAAGATAAAGGACTCTAAATATCCCTTTAAGTTTGGCACTTTGATTATTTGTTTATTATTTTACTTTTTGAATGAGGTTCCCGGTACAAGGAACATTGTGTGGTTAAAAGATAGACCTATAGCCCATCAAATCAGAGACCACATCAAAAGGTTAGGTGATGTGGAGACGCAAGAAGCTGCAATATGGGGATTTTTGAAGACCTTTTAGAAGAACATGTAGACCAAAGAAAGGATTCCTTAGAGCATGGTAGATAAGTACAAGAATGACATCACATTCTTAGTGACAAAAGACTGTTACATCATATAGGTTGTTGAGCCTAGGGCCATTTGGATCCCAAAGATGGGATATAAGATTATAGAGGAAGAAATCACTGGCTCAATTGACTTTATGCTGAGCAAACCAAAAGATGCATCTAAGGAGAGATACAGTACATATGAGGAGAAATCCATGGATGTGCACATGGATCAGAGGAAAAAATAGATAAAGAAGGCTGTTGAGAAGATGAATGCAATAGTTGTGGAGGCAATGGGCCTCACAAAAGAAAAAGTAGAGAAGGCTAAATCCATGTCTGGCTCATTGGGAGTATCATCAAGTGTTAGGAGATATGGTAGAACAACTACCACTCCTCTAGTTTCCCCCAAGTCCTCTGAGACTAAGCTTGTAGTAAGAGAGAAAAGGAAAGAATCTACAAGTGATCTGATGAAGGAGAAAGCATCTCCGACAAAGCAACAGAAGATGCCTGTAAAAGAAAAGGCCACACTGACAACACAACAAACTAGCCTTGCAAAGAGTAGAGTAAGAAATAAAGATAAAAGGGAAAAGTATATGGGTGTGAATGTTGATGATGATGAAGAAGAATAAGAAGGACCACAATTGGTCTGAAAAAGGAAATTTGAAGCTTCATAAGGTGAAGAAAGTGCAATGAAAGTAAGGATTAGCATTGTGGATACAAATGATGAAGCAAAAGTACAAAAATAAAAACAAGCCTTTATGATCCACACGAGAGACAAGAAAATAGAGTCCAACAAAGAGAATAAGTCACTCGATGACAACAACAACAACAACAACAACAAAAAGGCCAGTAAGGACTCATAGCCCTATAAAACTTGATGCCCTATTTAATGGGATTGTAGAGCATGAAATTCTAGAAGAGACTGTTGCACTATATACTACTATTGATGAGGTGAATAAGGATACCATTGAAGAATCAATTGTAAAATACATTATTTATTTTGAAGTTAACATGAAGAATATTGAAAATAAATTTCTTGGAGAGTTGAGGGATGTACTGTATGCAAGGAGATAGGAGGTAGTTGATGAAGAGGAAAGTTGAAATCTTTTTATTTGGATATTGATGATAGTCTTATATAAGTGGAAGAAAATGTTATAAAGGAAGGAGTTACCGATGCAGAGGACACTATAGTTAAATATGTTACTGATAATGCTCCTCTAGTAGGAGAAAACACCACTATAGAGATAAAAGATACATAGGCACAAAAGGAGGATACACCCACGAGACATAACTCACCTCCTTTAGAATTAGAGGCAAATGCAAATGATGCACAAGGAAACCCAAAGATGAATATGCCTCTAAATAGCACTGAAAATTTTGAGGATGATGCAACGAAGGTTGAGGAGTCACCAATAAATGTTGAGGTTAATGAAGAAAAAGTAGAAATTAGCATTGGTGACAAGGAAAATGTTTTGGAGAAGAAGGATGTAGATTAAAAGATAGTTGGAGAATCTTTTGGAAGTTCTAGAGATTTGTTGAAAAACTTGTTAAGCATGCAGCTCTAATTCCAACCCATAATGTCTTCCTAATTACTACAAATTCCGATGCAATAGGGGAAAGTAGACATGGACATAATTTCTCCATTGCATGAGCTTCAATTGGGTGATGCTTTTCATGTTGAACTGCCCAGAAATAAATTTTAAAGACACATCAAAAGAGTGCAGAGCTTATTGATGAAGTGGTGAAGATGTTACAAAAAAGCATACTCGGTGCTAACATAGACAACTCCTTATTTGGTATGGAAAATCTGAAGTTTTTTCTTGATTCATTTAAGGAGTATTCAAGTGGTTTGAAAGAAAAAATGGAGAAGGAGATAGAAAAGAAAATAAATGATAAGAGATTGATAGACATAATAGAAAAGTGTGCCTCTGCACACAATAAATTTTAGAATAATCTCAAATATGTTTAGGATTGTGTTAGGAAATCCAATGTACTATTCTAGTTTTTCAAGAAATGGCTCAGTTCCATGACGAGTATTAAGATGAAATGGACTCTAATGAGTCCCTAGTTGAAAAGGTATCTAGTGCCTATGATCCAACAGTTGATGTAAATGGAAGCACATAGTTAGAAATTGAGAGCCTACATGAACAATTCGTCTAGTTGCAAGAATAAAGAGAAAATATTATTATGTAGTTTGGACATCTTAGGGAATTAGTAAGTGCAAAATATACACCTATTTCTAGTGCCTTGTTAAGTGCAGAAAGAGGATCAAATTTAAATCTGGTACGTTGCTCTCTAGATGATGGAGAAGAACTCCTTATGGAGTTTGAAGCTCAAAGTCGCATGCTTAGCACAATCAAGAAGGAATTGGAAGAAGGGAAGAAAGTTTAGCAAGAACATCTTGCAAAATTGTAGGTGTCAAATACTTCTTCTAGTTAATAATGTATATTTTTTTTATTATACATTTATGTTTGTTGATCAGACTTCATTGTATATATATGGATGGTTGAGATAATTTCCAGTGAAATTTTTGATTTGATTGATATAACACTATTTTGAATTTGGTTACTCTCATTTATACATGTATACATAAGTCAAGGGGAGTATGTATGTAAAGATTTTGTGAGTAATGTCAAAGGGGGAACAAATAATAGAACATATATGCACCCATTGCCCTCAGTGTCAAAGGGGGAGAATAGTTTTGGAAAGAAATCTTGGCATGTTTCCATCAATGACAAAGGGGGAGATTGTTGGAAGAACAAGAAGTTTGTCATTGATGTGTGTATTGGCAACATGAGCATGTGCATGGGTTGATCTGATGTTGTCATTGATGTCAATATTGTGATCAAGTATGAATTTCATTGTGCAGGACATTTTTTATAGCTTGAGCATGTTTGAAGATGGTTATCTAGTGTTTATTTGCAAGAAGGTTTGATCTAGTCCAATCAATTGAAGTCGTGAACTAGCTAAGTGTCAATATTGGCAGTTTTATGTACAATACATTTGATAATTCAATCCACATTGGTCCACTATATAGAATCTTTCTCTATAGTTTTATGGAAATTTTTTTGGATGTTAGAGGAATTTAAATCTAGAATTTCACATTGTTTTGGTTTTTGAAGTAGAAGTTATGAGTGATAAAAGTTTGAGTCTGGTAATGACAGTGGTTACCAATATAGTGTGTATGTTTTGATCGGTTTGCACCTCACCCTGGAAGATTATTTAGTCTTTTGGATTTGTGGAAGTATTGACACATGACAGTTGCACCTATGTTCCAAGTGACATGAATTTTTGAGGTCCAAATGTTTGTTTGTGGTTGAACAGTTGATGAATTTTGATGTTGGCTCATTATCAGTGCTGACCTAGTAATTTTTGAGTATTGCATAGTTTGAATAAGTGTTGATCCATTATAAGGATGCTATTATAGGTCCATCCCAATCTATCTTTTGTGTCATAAGTGTGAATCAAGGCATGAAGTGTGTATGATTTATGTGTTGAGCTAACAAGGTATATTTTGTATGATACATCTAATTAGGCTAACCTAATTGATGTTATAGATGTTTGTAGATGAAGTGGATATATATGTAAGATATTTTTTAGCGCTTTAGATAAGAGATATGTAATGTGATGTGCAGTTGATGTGAATTGTGTGAATGTAATTTGAATGCAAATTAGTGTAGAGTAATGAAGTGTGTTGACTCTATGTATTGAGCTTCAATGGAGTTGTAATTTATGCATATAATAGATGCAATTATAATAGTTCAAATCCTAGCTGTGAGCCAACACTTTCTTTTATCTTTTCTTCTTTCTATGGGTAGGGAGTCCACTAGGATAGTGAGTCCACCTATAGTGAGTACTTTTGTAATATCTTATAACCAGTTGTATTATATAGTGGCTAATCCTCACCATGGTTTTTCCCTTTTTGGGTTTTCCATGTAAGAATCCAATGTTCATGTGTTATGTGATATTGATGGTTGATTTCATGCTTTCCTTTCTTACTGCAGTTTGAATTTGTTATGTGGAATGAATTTTTAAATGGTTAAGTGGTTTCAAAGAATACGGATTCACCCCCCTCTCAATATTTTGGGTGTTCAATACTTATCTTTCACTTTAAGGCAAACTAATATGCCTCCTCCAAAATATGAATTCTTAACATAATCACTTCATACCAAATATTGAATCTCCACCCATTTAGATATCTTCCTACTATCTTTATATCCATTACATAGTATCTTGATTTGATTACCACTTTATTGAACTATTATGTATATTACTTTACACTCTTTTCCTTATGTAGATTAAGTTTTGAAGCCTTTTTAATAACCCCAACTCAAGCTCTAGGAATAAATTTCGTTTTAATATAGCAACCTTAATATTCCAACAGTTGATTCTTATTTCCAAAAAAAAAACTATTTCTCTCTATAACTCTCTCCACTAAAGGGATGCATGTGCCTAAGATTGGTTTCTACCATCTTCACTTTGTGAGGATCTTTGTTGGTATGAACAAGGATATTACATAATTAGTGTTCCTCCTAGGTCCTATTCACATTAGTCTAGTTAAATTTACTTAGGGTTCATGTATAGGATACTTATCACTTTATGTCTTATAATATTAAGACACTTGTCATAATATTATGTTATCCTATGTCTCACCTTGGTCTATATAAACAAGGTTTCATAACTCACATGAATTGTGCATATTCATTTTATTTTTGTTATTTGATAGGAATACAATTTTTTCTTGTCATATTAATCTTCTCATTTTATTGTGCTCTCCATTAGGCATCCAAATATTGGGTGGATACCTTCATAGCCAAATATTAAATGGTATTGTATAGTAGATTGAATGCCTTTAGTTATTACTCTTGGAAGATCTTTAGTGTAGATCTTGGTGGATCTTGAAAAGTTGAGTATGTTTTTCTCTTGCGTCAAATGATGACTTGAAAAATAAAAAATAAAAATTGATAGAAATACCAAATTCTAGAGGGGTTCCTCTTTGTGGATTTGTATTACAAGTCTATTTTAGAGAATGCTAGTACAAATCTGAGCCCATCATTGAGTTCAAGGTATCCAAGAAAGTTAGATTAGCCTTTTGGGCGAGTACAAAAAGATGGGGGGCCAAATTGTGGCCAATTTTTTTTAAAAGTTATAATAGCTCATAATGTGAGTGTATTATAACACGAGCACATTATGGCTTGGTGTGCCAAGCCTAAGGCTCAACCACATCGAACCTATTTTGTTCTCACATTATAACATGAGCGTAGAATAATACACTTGCGTTATAAGCTATTAAAAAAAAAAAGGAAATCAAATTCATTTGTGTTGTGACTATTTTTTCTGCTACCCATGGCCAAAATCCTTTCTCTTGCATGCTTGTGTTCTGGGAGGAGACAAATTTGTAATTTTTTCATCAATTTGTTGTTATTTCATCACCAGGGTGCTGCCACGTCAATGGGGAGGTCGAAGAGGTAAGGATTGTTTGTTTTTTGTTGTGAATTTGTTAGTTTTAGGTTGTTTTTAATATTCATTTGTTGAATTTGTAGGAAATTAT
This sequence comes from Sequoiadendron giganteum, assembly GCA_007115665.2. Taxonomy (NCBI): domain Eukaryota; kingdom Viridiplantae; phylum Streptophyta; class Pinopsida; order Cupressales; family Cupressaceae; genus Sequoiadendron; species Sequoiadendron giganteum. The sequence continues at coordinate 584,772,481 of CM021109.1, forward strand.
AATGATCTTGGAGACCCTCTTCAAAACCCTCCTAAAAATCCTCAACAATCAGAGCAACAACAATATGAACAAAATCCTCAAGTTCAACAACTACAACAACAATCTCCTCCACCAATCCCTCAACATCCTCCTGGCACTCAACAAAATTTAATGGGTGAAATTGAAAACAATAAAATACAAATTGAGGAGGTAATCACGAGGTTGAACGATCCAATAGGCTCAACCATGCAAAGAAAAACACTTGCAAATTCACTTAAATAAATGTTAAAACATGTAGATGCAATCAATAAAAAAGGTCATTGGCAAGCTAGGAGGTAGGCAACTAGGAATTTTTACCAGGATAAATTATCATATAAAGATCTAAAAGATCTAAAAATTATAAAATTAGATTTGTGCTCATTATTCACCGACCCACACACAAATCAAAATATTGGCCTCAATGTGAAGAGGTTTCCTATCCACTGGTGCCACCGCCAATGGATTAGGAACTTTTTTTGTGATAGGTGGTACATGTTTTTGATTACCCACTATGCAACAATTACGAAGTCCCACAATATTTCCTGAGGAAACTATACTGTGAGTTCATCCTGAATAAAATCTTGAATTATTTTGATATGAGGGACTTCCAGGGGAGAGGTGGGGGGTTGGCTCAAGATAGACCCGGTGCACAATAGGATTGTAGGTGGCAAGCAAGACAACCTCTCACTAGGCCACCTCATGAGCACATCAGTATCCCTTCCATCACGAAGGAGAGTGTCGAGGTAGACACTTTACAAGCCATCAAATCTTTGACCTAGAGTGTCATCCAACATGCCATCCCTATACTACAATGCCATCCAGGGGAGTCTTCGAGTGGTGGGCTTCGATCCCATATGTGTCTGGCTTGTGGGGAAACTTGTTCATATGACCCCACCGACACTTAGGAGGCTGCTACGCAGGGTACGTCTGCAACTATGGAGATGGCGAGGGCAGCTGACATTTTGAATGAGGCTTATGGCATCGATATTCAAGTAAATTTTAGCATGTTCATTGAAATTTTAGGGCCACAGTGTTGATACTAGATACATCGTCCCTACACCTACTTATTACTCCACTGCATCTACTATTGAGGTATGTAACTAGTAAACAATTATAAATTTATTACATGTTAATAGCGTTGTTATATGAATGGTATTCTAATATCTGATTTTGGAAGTTGAATAGGCTAATATTGGAGGTTTCGAGAGAACACCTCCTAGTGCTAGTGGATTTAGATAAACCTATATGTAGGTAATAGAATAAAGAGTTTAAATAATGAATTGTACTTAATAGATTTGTGTAGTTTATATTCATATCATTGATTACATTGAATTGCACACCTTTAAAACTTAAAGCTTTACTTCACATTCCATAACCAATAACTAGATGTTGATAGATGACCAAATTTCAACTACAATATAGTTGTTTATAAATTCAACATAAGTAGTGATGCAATTAATTCACATAGCTTAAGTAATAATTAGGAGCAGCTTCCAATTGCATTTGCTTGTCATGGCATTCCATGAGACCGCTTTTTACTAAGGAATATTTTCAAACAACTCATTGCCTTGTTTATGCTATGGATTCTTGAAAGAAATATATGAAAGAATAATAGTAAGCAATAGCACAGACAAGGCAATGAGTTGTTTGAAAAAATTCCTCAAAGAAATGTGGTCTCATGGTGATGTTCATCACCATGAAACTCAATTTCTTTGAGGCATTTTTTCAAACAACTCACCACATTTTTTGTGCTACCACATTTTCCATACATGTCTACCAAAGCATTTTATCAAACAACTCATTTCCTTGCTACTATGGCTAAAAGCCTAAAAAAGTTGTTTTCCAAAAAACTATGGATGCTTGGAAAAAATCTATCAAAGCATAATAGTAATCAATAGCATAGACAAGGCAGTGAATAGTTTGAAAAAATGCCTTGAAGAAATGTGATCTCATGATGATGGAATGATATTCCATCACCATGAGACCGCATTTCTTCGAGGAATTTTTCAAATAGATCACTACCTTTTCTATGCTACCACATTTTCCATACATGTGTACCAAATCATCTTATCAAACTACTCACTTCCTTGCTACTATGGCTAAAAGCTTAAAATAGGTGCTTTCCAAAAAACTATGGATGCTTCAAAAAAATCTATAAAATCATAATAGTAAGCAATATCTTAGTCAAGGCAATGAGTAGTATGAAAAAGTGCCTTAAAGAAATGTGGTCTAATGGTGATGGAATACCATTCCATCACTAGGAGACCAAATTTCTTTGAGGCATTTTTTCAAACAACTCACTGCCTAAATAATAGAAACTAACCCTTTAGCCAAAATTCCCCTCCAAATTATTTTAGAAGTCCTCATCCTTATCCTCAATTTACCAATCCATGGAACCTTCCACCTTTTATTCCACTTGTTCATGTCCCCACCCCTCCCTCTTCAAGTCATGATCACCCTCCATCTCATAACCAAGACCACACTATACCATCCACCCTATCCCAACATAATACTATAGAGAAGGCAATGAACTGTTTGAAAAATTGCCTCAAAGAAATGTGGTCTTATGGTGATGGAATGCCATGACACATTTTTTTGTAATGGCATTACATCACAATGAGACCCCATTTCTTTGAGGCATTTTTTCAAATATTTCACTGCCTTCTCTATGCTACCAGAATTATCGTACATGTCTACGAAATATTTTTATCAAACGATTCACCTCCTTGCTGCTATGGGTAAAATCCTAAAAATAGGTGCTTTCGAACAAGCTATGGATAGGGAAAATAGTAAGCATGATAGTCAAAAATATATAGTTTAATAAGTACTCAAAAATTTTGTTCATTATCTCATACATTATAATCCATGACATGGATCTGTAGGAGTTGAGAAAATACAACTTCACAAACCTCGAAGATCATCTGCATGCAAATAACATGTCACAAAAGAAGAGATGGAGACAAACAAGAAAGGTTCTTTGAAAACTGAAAATGTATATATCAGAGAGAATGAGAGAATGAATTGATATAAAATACAATGGGATCAATCCTTATAAAAAAGAGATCATGCAAACCCTAATAAAACTTTAATAGGAAAAACCCTAATAGAAGCTCTAATAGGAAAATGTCACATTATGCAAACTAACGTGAAATCTTAAGAGGGGAATAAAGGTAACTTAATCAACATAATTAAGTTAAAACCTTTACTCTAACACCCCCCCTTAAGATCAGCAACAGTGCAGCTACAAACGAATGCAAGAAAGCAAAGGTAACTACAATGCAGGAAGGCAAACATGGGTCCCGACAACTAGGCCAGATCAGGTACCCAAATACAACCAAATCTCTGTAAAATGGAGAAATAGAGAAAACCTCATGAAAAAAAACTCTACTCCAAAAAGAGATGCAGAAAGCCAAGAATAAGAACATCACTGAAGCAGAAGAAGTTGCAAACAACTGTCGAAAGATGACTGCTATGGTGGTGAAGAACCTCTACTGAAGATGGAAGATCCCTTCCAAGGTGAAACCAAGGAAGAATTAGCACGAACAATATAATAACCCCCCCATAATACTGAACTGGGAGAGCCTGACAGATCTACTAAAATGATGTGAAACACCCTGTAGTGCAGGAGGAAGAAGAAACAACATCTAAAAGTGTGCAAGATAGCACCTGCAACTGAAAAAGTGGTGTGCAAAATAAAACACACATGCATGAGGTTGGAATCATATGGATCCATTGTCTTCGTGGAGGGACACTCACTGAACAAAGGTGTGATGGCAAACAAAGGCAAAATACACAACCCCCAATGGTATGGATTCACTGTCATTGTGGAGGGATACTCACCGGACAAAGATGTGATGGCAAAACAAAGGCAAACTACACAACCCCTCATAACACTTTACAATAACAGTGCGGGTACAAAATATGGCACAACCTTATGTGCAAAATCCCAAAAGATGCAGGTACAATAGTGTGGCACTTTATCTCAGTGCGTTTACATAAAAGATTATTTACAAATGATGCTCAAAATGTCCAGAAAAGGACAAAAGCTGGAAATACATGAAAGACAACCACAAAACTGGTTGTAGAATGCACCAACAGAAAAATGAAGTGATGAGACCCACACCACTATAAAGTTGATAGAACTAGCTTTTCGAGAACATGCAAAACATGCATAAATTAAGGACAATATGCAAACTTACTGCATGAAAACAAAAAAGAGTGCATGCACAAACCAATGTTCACATCTGTCTCCATGATGAAAAATAACCTTAAATTTGTGTAGATAACCAAATCTAAAAAAATGGTCTACACCACTATGAAGTGCTCGAAACTAGCTTTCCGTCAATATCACATTTGCCAAAAATGGACACCATGGCCAAAAGTTATGAATTTTTCAAAAATTGAATTTAGCTTGCAGGAAATGAATTTTCTAGTAAAAAATGTTTATTTCTAACTTGATTTTTGGAAAATCTGCTTAGTTTTTGTAGACAAAAATAAAAACCCAGAAATACTTTGATGTTAGAAACAAAACCCAGAAATCGTTTCTTGATCCAACAAACAAAATATGAGAAAAATGATTTTTTTTTTACTTTTAGACAGGAGAAAAATGATGTGCGCCATTTCTTCAACAATGATTTTCTCCATATCTGTGCAAGATATACAAAATCTAAAAGATACCCAGTTCAAATTTCGACACTGGCTACAAAACCCAAAAATTGTTTTTCCTACAAATGAGTGAAAACTATATTTTTGAAGCAAAAATGATGACGGCTCCAATAAAAAATGGCTTGCAACAAACCCTTGTAGCTCCAAAAATCTTCAAAACAAAAATAGGAAGCAGTAGGTGTGGAGCTCTGATACTATGTAGGAGTTGAGAAAATACAACTTTACAAACCCCGAAGATCACCTGCATGCAAATAACCTATCACAAAAGAAGAGATGGAGACAAACAAGCAAGGGTTCTCTGAAAACTGAAAATGTATATATCAGAGAGAATAAGAGAATGAATTGATATAAAATACAATGGGATCAATCCTTATAAAAAGGAGATCATGCAAACCCTAATAAAACCCTAATAGGAAAAACTCTAATAAAAACCCTAATAGGAAAACATTTAATAATTAATATAATTATTAAATGTCACATTATGCAAACTAACGTGAAATATTAAGAGGGGAATAAAGGTAACTTAATCAACATTATTAAGTTAAAACCTTTACTCTAACATCGCTATTGTAGTTTTCATGATTGAATAATTTGTTATTTTATTTTTAGATGTTGGAAGTGGATACACCTCTAAATGTTCATAGGTCAATGGAGCTCGGTGTTTCATTTGCTATAGACTCCTCAATGGCTCTCACGGAGGAGGTCTAAGGAAAATTACTAAATTTCAATTTACATTCGTTGTTATAGTTGTTAGTTAGTGAAAAATCAAACCATTATTTATTCGTAGTTTAATTTCTCTTTGGATGGTTTCTACAGGGCATCAGCATGCCACAACATGGACATGTGAATATTTCCCTCGAGGAGAGAAATCATCTACTGGCGATAAGTGATTATTTTGTTAAATATATCATTTTTTATAATGTAATTTTTATATATTAATGTCTTTACTTATTATTGTAATAGATAAAGCTTGACCAAGAACTAAACTCTAGGAGGAGCACCAATAGCACTCATCGGCCTCAGAATAAACAAGTGATAAGCCTATCACCATCCTGTTGACAAGAAAAGAACAAGAATTTATTTCGAGAGGATGCAGAGCAATGAATTTTGATTCTAGAGCCCTTTGTTGTATGTCTATATGGCATTTTTGTACATATTTTGTATTGGATATATTTGACATTGTATGCCTATATGAAATTCTCGTAAGCCTATATGACTATTTTGTATATATTTTATACTTATATCAATATATATTGATGTATGCCTACATGTCTATTTGGTTAATACAATTTTTTTTTATCAATGGTGTCCATATTTGCATTATAAATCCATGGTTCAATAGATATGAGTTATGTGTATTCAAGTGTATAATTTACAACTTATGTGTATACTTTGTGACTTACATGTATTCCAATGTATACTTTGTGATTTACATGTTTTCATGCGTATACCTTGTATTCATGCATATACTTTGTACTAATTTGTGTCTACTATGTATTTGTGTGTATACTTCAAAACTTACGTGTATTTGAGTACTTGTGCTTCCCTTATTCACATGTATGCTTGACTTATTCACGTGTATACTTATTAATTGGTTATCCCTATCATTGATCATTGTTGTCCATCATGGTTTGTCTTGAATATTTACTCATTGATGTTGAACAACTTTATTAGTTGATGCTAAACAACTTCAATATTTCTATGAATACTAGTAGAGTTACAAATTATAAAATTGTAGAAATTGAAAAGAAAAGATTAACTGTAAATGAATGCACTGATTATTAACTTGATAATTGATTAAGAATGGGTATAATATATATATCAAGAGATGATCCTTCTAGAATGGCTACTACCAATTAGAAAATAGGCAAAACATTCTCAATAATTTGAAAGCAATAATCCACCCAAAATTGCAACGAGAGATAAGGCAAATGAACCCACATAGGCATAATTGAATAAAGAATAGTTCACCCTTCATAGCTTGGTGAAACCATCGCCAAACTTAGAATATCTTAAAGATAAAGAAGAATTGTGATCTATATAATATTAAGTCAGTTGAACGTAGCTCGAAGCGATTTGGTGTGTTTGGGTGCAAAAGAGGACCATGTGTAGCATAAACGTACCCATTTGAACGCATTGGAATAGTTCGTTTGGTCACACGAGTTGTAGAATGAAAGTTGTACCACTTTACAACTTTACACTGCTTGCACTTTGCAACTTTACGCTACTTGCATTTGACACTTTTTCTATCAGGTGAAAATTGGACACCATAGGAAAATGACTTTGAGATAAATAAAACCAAGAGTTTATTGTAGAGGGTCCCAACGCGATTTCATAGGCTCAGACAAGGAGTTTGTAAGTGTCACGATTTCTGAGTAATATATTGTCAAAGATTGCTTCCCTTTTGCACTTTGGACCCTTAAGGGATCGAGCCAATTGAACGTAGCTCGGAGCGATTCAACGTGTTTGGGTGTAAAAGAGGAGAATGCATAGCGTAAGCGTACCCATCTAGACGTGTTGGAACAGTCTGTTTGGTCACACAAGTTGCAAAATGAAAGTTGCACCACTTTGCAACTTTACATTGCTTGCATTTGACACTTTTTCCATCAAGTGAAAACTGGACACAAGAAAACGACTCTGAAATAACAAAAACTAAGAGAGGCTATTGTAGACGGGCTCAATGCAATCTCATAGGCTCAAAAAAAGAGTTTGTAAGAATCACAGTTTATGAGTGAAAACCCATCAAATATTGCTACTCTTTAGCAGTTTGGACCCCTAAGGGATCAAGCCAATTGAACGTAGCTCAAAGTGATTTGACATGTTTGGGTGCAAAAGAGGATCATTCCTAGCGTAGACATACCCATACGGATGCATTGTAATAGTTTGTTTGGTTAGATGAGTTGCAGAATAAAAGTTGCACCACTTTGCAACTTCACATTGCTTGCATTTGACACTTTTTCCATCAAGTGAAAACTGGACACAACGAGAGAAGTTATTGTAGAGGGGACCAACGTAATCTTGTAGGCTTAGACAAAGAGTTTGTAAGCATCATAGTTTTTGATTAATAGCACGTCAAAGATTGCTGCCCTTTTGCACTTTGGGCCATTAAGGGATCAAGACGATTGATGTAGCTCAGAGCGATTTGGTGTGTTTGGGTGCGGAAAAGGACCATGCCTAGTGTAAATTTACCCATCCGAACATGTTGGAATAGTCCGTTCGGTCACACGAGTTACAAAACAAAAGTTGCACCACTTTGAAACTTTACATTACTTGCATTTGACACTTTTTTTATAAAGTGAAAATTGGACACCATGGGAAAACAACTCCAAGATAACAAAAACCAAGAGAGGTTATTGTAGAGGGGCCCAACATGATCTTTTAGGCTCAGATGAATATTTTATAAGAATCATGGTTTTCGAGTAATAGCTCGTCAAAGATTGATTTCCTTTTGCATTTTAGACCCTTAAGGGATCGAGTCAGTTGAATGTAGCTCAAAGCAATTCGGGGTGCTTGGGTATAAAAGAGAACCATTTCTAGCGTAAAATTACCCATACAGACACATTGGAACATTATGTTTGGTCATACGAGTTGCAAAAAAAAGGTTGCACCACTTTTTAACTTTACACTACTTGCATTTGACACTTTTTCCATCAAGTAAAAACTGGACACCATGGGAAAACAACTCTGAGATAACAAAAACAAGAAAATTTATTGTAGAGGGGCCCAACTTGATCCTGTAGGGTCAAACATAGATGTTGTAAGCGTCGTGATTTTTGATGAAAAGTTCGTCAAAGATTTCTGCCCTTTTTCACTTTAGACCCTTAAGGGATCGAGTTGGTTGAAGGTAGCTTAAAGCAATTCGGTGTGCTTGGGTGAGAAAGAGAACTATTCCTAGCATAAATGTACCCATCTGGATGTGTTGGAATAGTTTGTTTGGTCATATGAGTTGCAAAATTAAAGTTGAACCACTTTGCAACTTTACACTGCTTGCATTTGACACTTTTTCCATCGAGAGAAAACTAGACACCATGGGAAAACGACTCTGAGATAACAAAAATTGAGAGAGGTTATTGTAGATGTGCCCTACATGATCTCAATGACTTAGATGGAATTCCCGTAATTGACATGATATCTAGGTAACATGCCATCAAATATTTTTTCCCTTTTGCAATTTTGTCTATTAAGGGATTGTGTTGCATGAATTACAAATGTTTGAGGGCAAAAATAAATTTCAAAATTTGAGTAAATATCATTACAAATGTTTATGTGAATAGATGGTATGCTATATTGATATTGATATATAATCATTAGGTTGATTTTTTTTAATAAATGATTTTTTTATAATAAGTTAGTCAATTGGTGTTGGTTATAATAGGGAGAGAATAAAAGAAGAAAAATAATGATTGGTAACCATCAATGGTTATTACACTCACTATATTAATAATATGATTTTTATAATAAAATGAGATTTATTTGACTATCCTAATTCTTTTGTTTGTGCTACAATTGTCTAATATGCTTCATACATTGTTCTGAAACCCAAGTTCTTGTAGTTGTAGGCATAATGTTTTCTCAAAAATATCAAGTGGTAATACGAAATCATGAGTAAAAAATATGATGTTTATAATAAAATGATATTTATTCAAGGATTCCTTAGGTGCTCCATTCTCACAGATCTTTTACAATGCCACTCATACATTCAAGATTCTCTTATAATTTCTACATCATAGGTACTCATGATGAGGTTAAATTCAAATGAATAACTTGAAATTCCCTCACTAAGCTTCACACGCTCTTTTATAATGGCTTCAAATCATAATTGAGATTTGTCAAGATCATCAAAACAAGGATGTTGCATTTATTTTTTGGCTGAGATTCTCTTGGATGGCTCATAAATCAACATTTTTTGTAAGGAGACACCAATAAATTTTTATTAGTTTACTTACAAATAGGCAAAGTGAAAGAAGAAAAATCAAGAGCATTCAAAATGGAAATGAAATGAAAATAGATGGAAAACACTTACAAACAACAAATCCACACCATTTGGTTCCAACTCGGGAACGACAAGGCTTAAATCTTGATGATTCCATTGAGGATAGACATGCTAGTCACTCAACTTAGTCACTCCTAGCCATAAATCTTTATTGGGAGTTCCAAGATACCTATTGCACACAACAACCTCTCATGAATAGAACGTAACCAAAATATTACTTTCCAACCTTTTGGAAACTTGTAACCTATTATAAAAACAACATAATTTAATATTCCACTTAGTTTACTAATGTATTGAGAATATCCTACATTATTATTTTTGTATATTTTTTAGAAAAAATAAAATACCATTGAACTCTATGTCCTTTGCCATGGTTCTAAACATAAAGTGTGTTGCATTTGCAAGTTTGATAATTTCGTCAATCACCTACATACATGATATAAACATTAGATGATAGCATTTGCATCATAGTATTGGCATCATACAAATTATTGTGCATACAAGTATAAATTAATAAGAACCAATGTGCATACTTACAAATTAATCCAACAAACCATCAGGGTCTACTCTAGTCTTTATTGTGTCAAGTATTGCCTCATAGTTAGACTCACAGACTTTCCACAAGATCTTGTTCAAAGGTCTACGCCCATATTTGGTCAAACAAACATTAAATTTCATGAAAAGGTTCAAGTAATGAATAATCTTTTGATGCATGTCAAAGTCCTGAAACAACCAATATTTAACACTCTTATGTGGGTACCTTCTATGCCACATTCCAGTAACAACAACTGATCCTGTAGGGTATTCGATGTTTTCTCCATCTATGACTGGGGCCTCCAATTTCTTTTTGGCCTCAACACAATGACACGAGTAATATTTTGTTCTCTCTTTATTGTCTTCATCTGCAATAACCGCATAAACATGCCCTGCATTGATATGTGTAACAAATCTCTTAAAATTAGTCAACATTACAAATACACTACAAAATAAGATAACAATAGGAATTTAAAAAATTATGTAAGTAGATATATTACCTAGTTGAACTAGATATGATATTTGGTCAAATTTAACCGATGAATCCATTTGTGTTAGTACCACTGTCATTGGAGGGCGATACATGTGAAGTGGGCTAAGATAACTTAATGACCATTTCTCAACCCACTCCTTTGACTCACAATCATCCTGGGCTTTCCTTGTACATGAAGAACAAAAGCATACCATCTTTCATGTATTGATACTCCATGAACTAGCATTTGAGCTAAGGAAAGAGTTTAGCTCACTTGACCCTGCCAGTGTACAACAATCCTCATATGGTGCAATATTAGTATCATCAATCAACCAAAAAAAATACGAATTGAAGATGTACCTTCATTACTCGGACCCATCAAAGCATTACACCACTTGATGATTGATTTTACATCTTTCAACTTTTCATTTTACATCACCGTGACACCCCATTTCTATGAGGCATTTTCTCTTGTTGCCCCTACCTTGTCAACCCTACCGCATTGGCAAGCTAGTGAGCTCACTAGCTTGCCAATGCTACCACGTTTTGCATACATGTCTACGAAAACATTAATGTCAAAAAATTCACATGCCTTGTCCATGCTTCCATTTTGAGCCTATCTTTCTATCAAGGCATGCCACATGACCACATTTCTTAAGGCATTCCATCCATAAATTCATGTGAGCATTGGCAAGCTAGTGAGTTGACTAACTTGTCAATGTGGTTGGGTGTACAAGGTAGGGGCAGCATGATAAAATTCCTGATATAAATGGGGTCTCATGGTGATGTATGAGACCCCATTTATATGAGGCATTTTCTCATGTTGCCCCTACCTTGTCAACCCTACCGAACTGGCAAGCTAGTGTTTTGTCAATAGAGATGAAAACCAAAATAGTTTCAAAGATCTATCAATATAGGAGGAGTATATTCCAATTTTGTAGAAACATGTATGGAAACATTGGTAGCATAGACAATGCAATAAATTTTTGACAAGGTAGGGGCAACATGAGAAACTACCTCATAGAAATGGGGTCTCACGGTGCTCTACATCATCATGAGTCCCCATTTCTATGAGGAATCTTTTCATGCTTCCCCAACCTTTTAAACCCTACCGCATTGAAAAGCTAGTGTTTTGTCAATAGAGATAAAAAACAAAATAGTTTCAAAGGTCTATCAATGTGGGAGGAGTATATTCCAATTTTGTAGAGACATGGATGGAAATTTTGGTAGCATAGACAATGCAATCAGCTATTTGATAAAATGCACATCACCATGAGACCCCATTTCTTTGATGCAAGTCTTCAAATAACTTATTGCCTTCTCTATGATGTTTGATAAAATGCTCTGGTAGACATTTATGGAAAATTTGGTAGCATAGACAAGGAAATTAGTTGCTTGGTATATCTGTTTGACAAAATATCTTAATGAGATGTGTCCTCGTGGACTAGAATGATTGAAATATATGCACAAAATATATTTTCAAGAATATGCAATTTGTAGGTGTAAAACCAAATTCAACTGCATTTTCCAACATCCCCCATGCCTATACCAAAATGAAAGCTTTGGAGAGTGGTATGCACATCCATAGTAAAGGATTGAGAAATGATGTATTATTTTACTTATAAATTTTTTCATATATATGCATGTATAGAAAATGTGGAAGCATGCACAAGGTAAGTCAATTGTTTAACAAAATGCCTCAAAGAGATGTGATTTAAAAATGTAATTGGCAAGTGCAAAGAATTGTGTAATTTAAAATTTGCATTGACAAGATAAGGTTATAATAACAAACAAACAATGAACATCATGGAATATGAAAAATAACAAAATCAAACCAAACCAAACTAGAATGAAATAAAATGTGTAAAGACTTCACATACCTAAAAAACCAGAGTTTTGAATGGAGGATTTATACCCTTTTATGTAGCCTTTGCTTCTTCTTTCTTCAAACTCAACAATTTGACTTTTTCAAAAGCTTGTTCCCCTCCAAACTTCAATTGTATATCACTCTTCAATGGAATTCAAACTTTAATTGATATTATATACCTTTCAACGTGAAAACTCTGCTATTTCATGCAAAGGTGGTGGAATGTGAAAAACTTACATGCACACACAAAATCATCAAAATCCTTTTTTTTTGTCAAAACACGTGCATAACCAAGAGAATATGCAAAAATATGGGCCTTGAGATCATGGGTATATTGAGTTTTTATCCGTTTTTAGAGAAAAACAAAAAGAACTCGTGTTATAATGTGGGTGTGTTATGTCTTGCTAAAATAACAGTCATATCTCTACTACTTCAAAATGCACTTGCATTATTAGAATTTTGATTTTTTATGTTTCTTTTCTCTCTTTATCTCTATCCCCTACCCTCTACCCTTAAACCATCTACCCTCTATTTCCCCCCCTCTCTCTCTCTCACTCACTCCTTCTATCTCTATCCCATCTACCCTCTACCCTCTATCTCTATCTATCTCTCTCTCTCACTTCAAGTCTCTCTCCTCACTCCTTCTATCTCCCTCCCCTCTACCCTTAACCCTCTCTCTCTCTCTCTCTCTCTCTCTCTCTCTCTCTCTCTCTCTCTCTCCCCACCCTCTACCCTTAACCATCTACCCTCTACCCTCTCTCTCTCTCACTCACTCCCTCTATCTCTCTCCCTTCCCTAAACACTAAACCCTTAAACCATAAACCCTCTACCATCTACTCTTAACCTTGTACCCTCTCTCTCTCAAGTCTCTCCCTCCTACCCCCTCTCCCTCTTTCAAGTATCTCTCTCTCATTCACTCACTCCTTATATCTCTCTCTCCTCTACCCTTAACCCTTAAACCCTCTACCCTCCACCCTCTCTCTCTCACACACTCCCTCTATATCTCCCTCTGCCTAAACCCTCTCTCTCTCACTCTCTCTATCTCTCTCCTCTCCTAAACCCTTTACCATCTACTCTTAAATAGCCTCTCTCTCTCTCTCTCTCTCTCTCTCTCTCTCTCTCTCTCTCTCTCTCTCTCTCTCTCTCTTCTACCCTTAACCCTTAAACCCTCTACCGTCTACCATTAAACCCTCTCCCCTCTCCCCTCTATCTCTCTCCCACTACCTCACTCTCTCTCTCAATTCTCTCCCCCTACCCCCTCTCCCTCTCTCAAGTCTCTCTCACTCACTTTCGATTATCTCCTCTATCTCTCTCCTCACCATTAACCTCTCTCTCTCTCTCTCTCTCTCTCTCTCTCTCTCTCCTCTCTCTCTCTCTCTCTCTCTCTCTCTCTCTCTCTCTCTCTCTCTCTCTCTCTCTCTCTCTCTCTCTCTCTCTCTCTCTCTCTCTCTCTCTCTCTCTCTCTCTCTCTCTCTCTCTCCCTATGTCTCTCTCCCCTCTACCATTAACCCTAAATACTAAACCATTACACCCTCTACCCTAGCTTTCCAGTTCGATGAAATTGGAAATGTTGTGGTTTTTAGACCCATGTTTTCAAATAGACCAAGTTAAACCGTCAACCCTTAATCCCTCAACCCTCAACCCTTAAACCCTAAACCCTTAACTCTTATACCCTCTACCCTATAAATTGGTCCCTCAACCCTAATCCTTCAACCATATTCCCTCAAACCTATACCCTAAACCCTCTACCCTCAATCCTTAACCATTAAACCTTATACCATCTACCCTCAACCCTATAACCTCAACCCAATACCCTAAACCATCAACCCTATACCCTCAATTCTCAACCTTATACCCTCAATTCTCAACCCTAACCCTTAAACTCAAGTAAACTCTCTACCCTAATCCTTCAACCCTCAACCCTAATTCCTCAACCCTCAACCCTCAACCCTCAACCCTTAAACCCTCTACCTCTACCCTCTACCCTCTACCCTCTACCCTCTACCCTCAAACCTATACCCTCAACCCTCTACCATCAACCTTAAACCCTTTACCCTCTACCATCAACCCTCAAAACTCAACCCTGAACCCTTAATCCCTTAAACCCTTAAACCCAAGTAAACTCTCTACCCTAATCCCTCAACCCTCGACCATTAATCACTCAACCCTTAAAACCTCTACCCTCTACTCTCAACCCTCAACCCTTAAACCCTAATCCCTCAACCCCTATACCATATACCCTATACATTGGACCCTCATCCCTAATTCCTCAACCCTATACCCTCTACCCTCAACCTTAAACCCTCAACCCTCAACCCTCAACCCTCAACCCTCAACCCTCAACCCTCAACCCCTATACCCTCTACTCTATACATTGGACCCTCAACCCTAATCCTTCAACCATATACCCTCAAACCTATACCCTACCCTCTACCCTCAACCCTAAACCCTAAACCCTAAACCCTTAAACCCTAAACCCTCAAACCTTCTACCCTCTACCCTCAACCCTATACCCTCAACCCAATACCTTAAACCATCAACTTGATAGGTCCTCAACCCTATACCATCAATTCTCAACCCTCTACCCTATACATTAGATCCTCAACCCTCATATATCTTTGTCCCTCCCTCCTCTTCTCTCCTTCTCTCTATCTCACTTCGCCCTCCATCTCTCCCTCCCTCCTCTTCTCTCCTTCTCTCTATCTCACTTCTCCCTCCATCTCTCCCTCCCTTCATCCCTCCCTCTCTACCCTAATCCCTCAACCCTAAACCCTCAACCCATACACCCTTAAACACTCAACCCTAAACCCTCAAACCCTATCCCTTACACTTTATCTATACATCTCACCTCTCTCCCTCCCTCTGTCCTACCCTCTCCCTCTTTCTACGTACCTTTGCTTAATCAATCCCTAACACTGTCTCACTCCCTCCCTCTATCTCTCTTTATCTCCCTCCCACTGCCTCTCCATCACTCCGTCTCTCTCCCACTCACTCTCTCTCTCTCTCTCCCACCCACTCTCTCTCTCAAGCCTCTCCCTTTGGCACCCTACCTAGGTAACTCTCTCTCTCCCTCTCTCTCTATCTATCCCTCCCACCCTACATATATAATTTACTCTCACTCCACCCTCGCTCTCTCACTCCCTCTCTCTCACACTCCCTCTCACTACCTATCTCTCAAGTCTCTCCCTCTCACCCCCCCTCACACTCTCAAGTCTCTCCCTCAAGCACCCTACCTACATCCTCTCTCTCTCTCTCTCTCTCCCCCCTCTCTCTCAATTCCATCTCTCCCACCCCCCTCTCTCTCCCTCTATCCCTCCCACCTTACATAGCTAAGACCCTCTTAACACCTTCTCTCCCACTCCCTCTCTCTTAGTCTATCCCTTCCACCCCATCTCCCTCTCTCAGGTCTCTCCCTCCCACCCTACCTAGACAACTCTCTCTCTCTCTCTCTCTCTCTCTCTTAAATGTATCCCTCCCTCTAAAGACATACATACTTACATGCATACAAGAATAATACATATGTACATAAAATCCTACATACATACAAGAATACATGTATACATGTACATACAATATTAAATACATACATACATGCATTGATGCATACATACATACATACAAGCATGCATGCATGCATGCATACATACATACATGTCATACAAGCATACACACATACAAATATATAAACATACATTCAATAGAGTAGAATTTAACATAAAGAAAGATGTAACGCAAGCGCGTTATAACGTGCTCGCATTATGTCTTGCTAGGCATGCCTCACGCAAACACAAAAAACCATGTCAAAACTATATATAACATGAGCGCATTATAATGTGCTTGCGTTATATCTTGCTTTGGGAATCCCCTAGCCTTAGGATTGGTATTTTCCTTGAAATACCAACCCAAAGGCTTGGAGGGTCTTCCCAACAACCAAAGACATGTTTTTGCAAATTCTGCAATATTTCACATAATCGAGTTTTTGCTCATCGTAAGGATTGCACGTGTTTCAATGTCGAACAAATCGAGCACCTGGGTAATGTTAGGCTCTCTCTTAGCTATCCAACGATGTAATTTTTTTTACTTTTTTACCATGTTATGCCTTTGATCTATAATTTATTTTGTTTGTGTGTCTCTTTTTTGGCAAAAAGTAGTGTTTGGTGATTTTTTCGTTATAAATTAACCGTTCATCAAAATTTCAAATAAATTACATTTTTAGAAACTAGAGTCCATTCTAATTTTATTTTATTTTAAAAGAAAATTTCAATTAGTTTCCAAAATCTGTAGGGGTAGCACGGCCAAAATTCTATTTTTCAGGAAGTGTTCACTTTGAAAATTAGTAAAAAATCAAATATTCATTAAAAAATTATCAGAAAAATCATGCATCAACTACGTACTGTTAGCTAATTTATCACTAAAGAAATTTTAAAAATACTAAAAAAAGATGTTCACCGTGCTAGGTACGCACAAAATTTGCTATGTTATGTTTTTCTAACAAAAATAACACCAATTTACATGCATCCATCTTTTGAACCCCTTAATCTCAACCATTTTCAAAATAAATTATTAGTTTGGAAAGTAGGCTTGAAGCACTACGATCCTTGTTTTTGTTGCATCTCAAAATTTTGAGTGTAACTATCCTCAATTTCACGTCTGAGGTCGGTATTTCCTGATTTTAGAAAAAAAGTGGCCACTTAAGCCCCCTTTTTGGCCCCCCATCTTCTTGCACTTACCCTTTTTATTTGTCCAAATTATACATGTGAGGCTAGATCTAAAAAGGTTTAAATTTGGGAGGTGGTTGTCAAATCTAGAAGGTAGCTACAATTTTGGATTGTTTTAGATCAAATTTAACCCTTCCATTGCATGTAGAAGGCCCAGGAACCTAATGATCAACTATCAATTCATAAAAATTGAATACTTTTTCCCAAATCCATCAAGAAAAAAATTATCTCCTTGGTCATGAGGATTGCACCATCAAAATATTCATAGAATATTCTTTGTGCTTGCATAAGCATGTGTCGATCTATAGTACAATATGATTTTTAAATTAAAAATATTTGGTTTTTTTTAATTTTAGAATTTTTTTAACATAAAAAAATATCATGTAAGGCACTATTGTACCCTACATATACATGTGCTAGAGACTACAAGATAATAAATACCCTTAACCAATGCAAGAGTGTTGTGAGGTGTGAACCCCACACACTAGCCAACTCTCTAATTGTGGACTAGTGATTAAGAGCACTAGCACCATGCCAAACTCTTGGCTAGCACAAATAACACTGACAAAATTATATCTTAGCATGAATGCATTGGATAGGTTCTTGAAAAATAGTTTTCAATCATGTCAAATCACGTCCACATATGAATAGAATTTTTATGAGAAAATCCAAAAAAATTGACGAATCCTAAGTGGTTTTGAGGCATTGAAAGAGGATTTGACAATCAGGAAAATATAACAATGAAGGTAAATTTTATTAGTTGTCGGTTATTGATGTCAACATGACATCAGTAGGTCAACCCTCCAATCCAACTTCAAAAGGCCATAACTAAATCATCTAACCTCATTTTTGTGAGAATATATTTTGATTTGGGGTAGAAATTTTGTGAGCTTTATGGTGGTGTAGATAGTTCTTGATCTTGGTGGTTTTTTTCAGAAATTTTAGATAATCACAAATGTTGCTAAGTAGTTCTTATTTTGGAAAAATTTCCAAGGTTTTGTTTGGGCTCATATAGTAACATGTTTTAGTGATTTTTTTTAAAGATTATTTCTTCTTATAGTTTGCAATGATGTGATTAAATTGATCTCATTTTTAAAAAAATGACTTCATTTTTGTGGCCAAATTTAGTATTTTCATGTACCAAGATCAAAACCACTTCATTTTCTTTGGAAAGTGGCATAGGTTATCACACTAAGCATAATGTTTCAAATCATATATTATAGGGGGGTCATTAGTTGAACGAATTTAGGAGGAAACCTTTCGTGTGGTTGTGGTTGCATTCCTCTTGATTTATGTCCTTTCTCTCTTGCTTCATCATGGAGAAATCTTTGGTTCCACTTATAACACATTACAAATATCCTAAATAGAATATAAAATGAAAAAAATTCTAAGAGTTAAGAGGTTGTATAGGATATTTCATGGGCTTGATGGTGAACCTACCAATGATGAAGTTAAAAGGCATAAGTGGTCGAATAGTTGTGAAGAATACATTGGCTATAAATGTGTGGGTATATCTCTTCTTGGTTGTTGTTTCACATTGAGAACTTGGATACACCTATGGCTATGTGGAATGCATTGTAAGAATTATTTGAGAAAATAGATGGAATCTAAGGATATTTTTTAGAAAATGAATTAATAATTCTCAATCTATGTAATTTTGATATCATAAAAGACTTCATCATAAAATTAAATTCATTGAGAACACATTTGAAGGATTGTAAATTTGAAAAATTAGATATACAATTGGTACTAGAAGTGTTCTCCCAAAGCCATGACTTAAATATTTAGTTTTTGTGTGTACTTTCTATGCTACAAAGAATGCCTTTGGGAGTGAGTTTAAGATGCCTTATTTTGAGAATTTTTTTATGCAACTCACTAGGGAGCAAGATAATATTATTCAAATGTGCACCTTGAAGTATTGAAATTCACAAGCCTTAATTTCAAAGGATGAGAAGGATTCTAATGTGAAAGAGAAGAAAAATAAAAATCTTAAGAAGAGCACACAATCAACATCTACTTCTATAGAAGAAAATATTTAAATTCGTCTTCTAAAGGGGAATCATCTAAGAAGAAGAAGCCTACTTGTGCATATTGCAAGAAGGTTGGACATGAAGAACATTATTTTTATAAGGACATAGATGAATTGAAACAAATTATTTAGAAGAACAAAATTGGTTTTCCTTCCAGAATGTCTACTTTAGCTTCTGCTTCCAATTCAAAACAATCAGAATTCAATAAGGAAAAAGGTAATACTATTCGAATAGGTAAATACAAA
Source organism: Sequoiadendron giganteum (assembly GCA_007115665.2). NCBI lineage: Eukaryota > Viridiplantae > Streptophyta > Pinopsida > Cupressales > Cupressaceae > Sequoiadendron > Sequoiadendron giganteum. The sequence goes on from CM021109.1 coordinate 584,792,023, forward strand.
GATCAAGCTCTTTGTGCTTCTATAGGTCATGGATCAAGAATATTGCTTCTAGATTCATGAGCTTCTTATCATATATGGCATCTTCATGTTCTATGTTCTCTTCTTTTGAGCCTTGTGGTATGCCACCTATTTTAATGTGTGATCACAATTACATGAATGTAATTGTGAGGGGATTTATTGATATTAGGTATGGAACTTTTAATGATGTCTTGTGTGTACCTCATTTTTCAAAAAATCTCCTTTCCATCTATCAGATCACCCATATTGGAGCAAGAAAGATTGTGGAATTTACTCTTGATTCAATTATAATTAGATATTTGGAGAGTAGAGAGATTACTACGACTAGGATAGTTGATCATGCATCTCAATTATACACCTTTTCAAAATTTGTTCTTGATGAGGGCTTTGATCATTTGGATTATGATCTCACTTCTAGTGTGGGTTTTTATTTTGAGTGGGTCATCCTGCAATACTTGGTCCCAAACTTAGGACATGAAAAAATTGGGAGGGAGCGGCACATATTTCTTCGAATACCTTTGTTCAAATAATTTATTTGAATGAAGGTCCTTCAATCGAACATTCTTATTAAAAAATTTCTTTTTTTAAAAAAACACCTTTGAGTGAAGATTACCTCCAGTAAAAGGTATTATTTTAATGTTTTTTTAATAGCTACATGAACCGACAACTTTGTTTTGTTGGTTAATTTTGGTGAATATATTATAGTGAAGCAACTAGAAGGTCTATTAGCGAAGGGTGACCTTTGTTGTTGCGATTAGGTTCGGGCGAAGGAGTGTTCGAGCTAAGGTGAGTTGTAGGACCCACCACCATTTTCACATTTTCATGGTCTCTTATCTACTATTTGCACATTTAAATGACTTGAAAATGTAAACCAGGTAATAGAAAAATAAAATGATGAAAATACAAAACCCTAATAGAATATTAAAATGGTGAAAATGCAAAAACCAAATAGAAAATTAAAATGGTGAAAATTTAAACCCTATTTGCACAATTTCATGGTGAAAATTGTAATATTCAATAAAATTGAAACCCTATTTGCAACATCTATTAGAACCCTATTTTCAACCTCCCTTGAAACTCTATTTGAAAAACATTTAGAGAATTTGTTACCAAATTTGAGAAAATGAAGGTAAGCTTTGATTTAAGCACATTTTCATCTATGGAATTCAACTTTATATTGAACCTAGGATTCAACTAATAAGCTAAAATATAGAGCTGGGTGTCTAAAGGGTTTATTTCCAATAAAGTGAAATTCCTCATGAAAGGTTACTTGATAACATTATTGACTCTCTTATGTATGCTCACCACTTTCTTACCAAACTACAACATAAAGGTGGTAGTGAAATAAATATTAGCATTCCACCACTCAATCCACTTTGAATCCATTAGATTACATGGCTCAAGGTTCCATATATGAGCACAAAAAGATGGATAGCTATTTTATGAGAAAGGAGTGACATGTTGTATAATTTATCCCAAGATAGAATCTTACCATGATAAAATATCCACACAAATAATTTGACCTTGAAAATCCTTTGGAAGATCAAATTCTATTCCAATGATAAATAGTTCACATCCATGCAAGGTTTAAAGTAAGCTTGTCATAATCTAGTTCCACTTTATAGATACTATTGGTGTAACATGCCCATTGTTCTACCTAGTAATTTTACTAAGTTTTACCCACAAGTGGACAGTTATGCTACTAGCATTATGAGCCATAAATTTTTTATTTTCTATTGAATAATATATGCATCATTTGAAATACAACTTTATCTGTAATTTCCATTGCATAAACAAAGAATCATTCCAATAATATAAGTATGATTTAACTTTACATAGATATATTCAAGAAAATATTTCACTATTAAAATTTCCATATAGATGGACGTATGATTATATTTGTAGCTTCAACAAGCTATCATAATCTAGAACTAAAAACTATTGCAGATGTCCTAGCATTGGTGCATACATTCTAAATATCCCCTTTCTTTGGCGCATACCTTCTAGTTGTCTCCAATACTGGCGTGTGCATCCTCAATTATTGAATTAGAAATACCAATGGTGGAGAATGTCCTTCTCCCAAATCTGGTTGCTAATTGCATGAGGAGAATCATCACTCAAGCACTTTTCTGCCAACCATGGACTAATTGTGGCCCCCCACACATCTACCAAACTGGTAGATGGCCCTACCCTTCGATGAAGAGATTGGTTTGGTAACCTCATCCTTCCAATAGCCTTTTTTAAGCATAGTGATGTGTCCTATATATCTAGAGCTACCATAATGTCTACTAGCTCATATATGATTTCCCCAGCCTAGAATGTATATTGGATCACATGGTGAACTAGCAATGTAGATAGTGGCTACCTACACTACTTTGGCCAAATTTTCATCACCTAGTAACTTCGAGTGAGGTTTTCTAAATCACCACTACCATTGCTCGATTTGTATTTGACCATTAGTATTATATTCTAAGGTTATCCCCTTTCATATGGATTTATCCTAACCCCAGGAATAACCTTCCCCTTAAATCATATCTAAAATACATTGCTACAAGTATCCCAAAGAAACTCTATCTTATATTACATACATATAGTATTGACGTAAGATGTGTTGGAAATAGGATGCCATTTAATTGCAATCCTAAACATTATTTATTTTGTGTATCTCCTAAGTCCTTGGAATGTGTTCAACAACACTAGGATTAGGAAGAGAATAATATTTGATGAAATAATCATGTTAATTGACATTTGTAATTAATTCTAAGTGTTAGGAGCATGTGGAGATTCCTTGGAGTTAGCTCCTACAAAATAGGAGCACACGGGAGCACACATGGGAGGTGGGATCCACCTTGGTTCAGTTAACTAGTTGGTGAATTGAGTACACTTCAGAAATGCATCCTAGGTTCCTACAAAATAAGGATTTTGATTTATGCATGTTGAGTACCTATAAAATAGGGTTTGAAGTTCAATAAAAGTTTAGTTGAAGTTCAGTTTAGTTATCTTCAGTTAGTTTTAGTTGAATGCTAGTTGAATTTAGTTAACTTGGAATGCATGGCTAATGACTTGAGTTGCATGACAGATAACAGGGACTACCTTCAGTTAACAAGGGATGACCATTCTTACATGAATGGTGTTGAGAAATACTTTAGTTAACAAGAAATGACTTGGACCCATCTTGGGCACCCAAGTTTGCTTCTTGGAATTAACTCCTTTGCATGATGAGATATTTCAGAAGGCTGAGTTAAGTGGGCCCTCTTTTGGGTGCCAACTTTGAGTATAAGCTTTGAAGATATCTTCGTAATAGAGGTTGAGTTATGACTTTAGTTTGGGATGCCCAAATGGATGAAGGAGAGGATTTGACATTGTTCTTCACGATATAACTCTACTTGCAAGAGATAGGCGTACCTTTTAGGGATATTGAGCATTATAATCGTAACTCATTTGGAGTTTACAATGTTGATTAAAGCCTATTTATCTCAAGCAAGTTGAAGAGATTTATTATCATTTTTATTCAAGGTTGTGAAGAAATTTTGGTGAAGGAAAAATAGGCATTCTCAAGCAAGAATTGGAGCTATTATAATCTACTTCAGAGATTGAATAATAGATTAATTCTTGGTGGAGTTTTTTACCTGAAAGGGTTTTCTCCACGTTATATGCTTGTGTAATATTTCTAATAACCTATCTACTTCTTCTATCAACTTTTGTTTACATTCTACAAACAATAAAATGGATTAATCAGATAATCACCCACAAAGAATCTATAACAAAGGAAAAGCATATTTAGATCAACAATATTAAAGTTTTACAAAGTATTAAGCTAAGAAAACTCCTCAATTTTCAACAAGATGAACATAAAATTATAACATTAAATGAATCTATTTCAAAAGTACAATCTTCATAAGAGAAGTCTTCATTCAAGAGTGTAATCTCAACAATAAATGACTCCCATCAAAAGTATAAACTCATCAACAAATGACCTCAATCAAAAGCATAACCTTTGAAAATAAATGACTTCAATCAAAAGTATAATATTCAACAATAAATGACTTCAATCAAAATTAAAGTCAACAATCAAGTGAACAATCGGATTATATAGGTTAATCTCACCCTCTTTGCTTCAATCAATAATCAAGTAAACAACCCTACCAAAATAATTTATTCTCAGCCTAAGGTTTCAATCAAAGTAAAGTAATGATCAAGTGATCAATCAAGTATAAATTATTAATATGGTTTGCATGAAATCACTTCCTATTGACATCATTATATCTATCATACCATCATTACCGTTGTATTACCAAACTCACTATCCATAGAGGTTTACCTAGCATTATAAGCTAACAAAGTCAAGCTATCTCAAGACGTCAAAATATCCCACATTTCACATTTCACATTTCATTCTACATATATTTAGTATAGACTAACTATGTATAGTCTAAATAGAAACACCATCGTAGAAATTCCCCTATAGGGTATACAAATGTATTAACCTAATTTAGAAATGTTTCACCAAAGCAAGTAATAACCAAGAACATGTAAGCATAACAAGCTTCTCAACAAACATAAAAGATATTATTTTCAAACATGACAACATAAATAAATAATATTTCCAATTGATAAGTAGGAGGTTTCTTCCACAGCGTGTCAAATTATGATATTGCTATCAAGATTCAACCGTGTAGTTTGACTCGATAACTACACAGTTGAATCCTGATAGCAATATCATAATATTTGCAATCTTAATAACAAGGAGTATAAATCAGCATGCATGTTTAAAGCTCCAATCGATTATTCTTCCCTCCTAGCATATTGGTTCAAACTCTCTTGCAACTTCCACTATGAACAACCCAAATACCTCTTCTTGATTCTCTCTAGATCTCTCAAAAAAACCAATGTAGAACAATATACAACTCTCTCTCAACTCTTCAACTCACTTAGCACAAAATGTTACAACATAATAACCCAAGAAAAATTAGATTGATAAGTGTAACAATTGGTAGAATGGGAACCTCTATTTATACTAATTTGTGAGCAACTGAAGGCTACAAACAAGTAAGTATCTATGCCACCTTTCATCCTCATGCAACAACTCACTCATAGGTTTGCAACCAATTGCAGTCCTCACCATGCAAATGGCTTAGTTGACTTGATATTTGGGACATTAAGCTCAAAACAGGTTTCCTAATTTGAATTTCATTTCAAAATGATGCCAAGTTTGCACTTGACTGAGTCTACACACTTATTTGCAGGCTTATTTGAATTCAAAGACTTCTTTTATATTCCAATTTCTAACAAATATGGCACCACCTCTTATCCTTGACGCCACCTTCATAGGCTTGGTTTTGACATGGTTTACAGGATTCATAATAACATTAACTATATTTTAAATTTTTTACACAGAAGCACTATATGTGCTTTGTTCTATGCTTTGAATTAGTCTCTAAAGACTTTCATGCATTAGCTTCATTCTTTTAAATGTTGTGCCATATCCTCTATAATATGTGCTTTGCTATCTTTGACTTATTCACTCTCTAGACTTAAGTGTTGCATATCTAACTTATGTGCAACCTATGTGTTTTATTCTCAACGCATTATTCATGTGCTACTTTGCATTTAAATCTATTTTTATTCAAATCTCTCTTCTTATTTATGCATTGCATAAATTCATGTTTTGTTGGTTGTATAACACACACACACACACACATATCTTTACTTTATGTGTATTGAATACTATATGCGCTAAGGTTTCCTTATAAAGCACTTATAATATATGTCAATCAAACAATATAAATAATATATATATTATTCATATGTATATATATTATACCTTTTATAATATATATGTATATTATATATATATATATATATAATTATATTCCCATGAATATTAAATGAATTGCTTGCCAATAAAATATATATATATATATATAACAAAATAGTTATATATATATATATACACACACATATATGTATATTAATACATATGTATATACATTTCCATTCAAGTAATTATATATGTATATATTAATATATGTATTATATATTTATCTATAACATTATTTTAATAACCAAACTTAAACATATATATATATATATTCATCTCCATCAATGAATAGATACACAAAATGTGTATATATATATGTATGTCATAAACATGCAAATCATATCCCTATGCATATTATGTACCCATATGCATGAGTTACTATTCATAGACATAAGCATATATATACATTTGATGTATATACTTATCGACATAGATATAAATAAGAACACACAAAGAAGGACTTAACCACATTGTCCCAATCAAGGACATCGAAAACCAAGACCACATAAAACATACTTAAGGCCTGATAGAAGGTTACTTACCAAATCCCTATCCAACTTGACTAAGTTTGACCACGCTAGATTGTGAGTGTCTGAATGTTCAATAAGGCCAAATTAAAGGTTACTAGACCAATTTCTTCTCCTGAGTGATACTCCCCCTCTCTTCCAGAGGCTTGAACTTGTTCCTACATTCATCTTCTAGTACAACACATATGTGGTTAGCCGTTCACATGCAATTCATTTGCAATATAAATATGTTGCATTAATAAATCATCAAATTATTCACATTGCAATACATATTTACTCATCACATTTCCTTTCAATATAGAACATAATCATACCTTCAAAAGTAATAACATCATAATGCACATTCAGTATTACATTCACCTATTGAGCATATTAAAGTTCATGATCTACATTTATCTTCATATTTACTTACATGATAAAGGTAACCCAATGTAATGTCCCCAAATTTATGGATAAGTGACTTAATTAATTTAATTGATTAAGTTGTCCAAAAATTAATAATATTTCTAAAGGATGACTTTAATCGATTATTTTAATTAAATTAAGTGAAATATTATAAAGTCACTTATTTCATGATTTATAAAGTGACTTAGGGAAATATCTAAAATATGACTTTGTAAAAGTCACTTTATATTGTGAATGGTGAAATTAAGTGATTTTAATTAAATCATTTTATAAAGTGATTTGGTGAATGGTGCAAAAAGTGACTTAGGGAATATTTAAAATATTACTTTGTAAAAAGTCACTTATCTAAGGAATGTAAAAATACAAAAAGAAAGGGAGGAGGAGGCATTTGGGACTTTTTGGTAATGAATATTTTCTTCACGGGAATGGTCGATGCTTCTCTAGTTTGGTTTTGGAAACCCTTACAACTCCAATTTCGGGTGTGGAACTATCACCCCTAGTTGGTAATGGTTGAAGGTTTTAAAAAAAAAATGGAGAAATCAATCTATACTCTGAATTTGACGTTTCACAGTTGCTGAGTTTTTGCGGCCTCAAGGAATCGAATCTCAGGCACAATATACATCATTTGGAGGCGTTTCATCATGGGGAACCTTTAGGCGTAGCTCTTTCAGGGGATAAGAGCCTTTTGAAAGCCATGGAACCAAATGTTTTGGAGAAGATAAGTGAAGGACGCGATTTTTGAAGGAGACGTGGTGATTATTGAAGGAGGCACGGCTGTTAGGAACCTGAGGAAGGGTCGTTTTTCCCTTAGGAGTCAAGGTGCCTTACTGAGGAGAAGATTTGTGGCCTTGGAGAGGGTTGAATGAGCTATTCAAGATAAAATGTGGTCTCAAAGAGATAAAATGTGGGCATTAGAAGCATTTTGGGCACTGCATCAAAGTAGAGACTTCATTTCTGGGGACTTCAAGACTGTCAAGTGCATTTCCAGGTCTGAGTCCTGTTTCTACTTGTATTTCAAAGCTTAATATTCACTCATAACTTAGTGATCAACACTTAGCTAACTTCAAATTGAGTCCTACAGCTGTATGTCCATTCGCAGCTCATTGTACACTTGTCCCCTCAGTATTACTATTATTTCTGAGCACTATAAATCCAAAAATCAGAACTTATTCTATCTGTTGTTAATTTCTGAGCTGCGTTACCTTTATCAACTGTATTGTCATTCTCATTATGAGTCAGCAAGGTTACTAAAGAACAGTCCAATGGGATGTTTTCTGAATTGGTATACTTCTGGTTGGTAAATCTGGGCAATCCCTTCTTGAAATCAGTCATTATAAATACTCAGAACTTAGTGGTATTCCAGTTGCTATAGAAATGATCATTGACTCACTATAGTTGCATTGTTGGGTTGGAGTCTTCTTTGTTATTCAATGCAAGGGGAATTTGGGAGTATGCACTTGAATGTATGACAAATGTCATTAGCTGTAGATAATCATTTGCACTAAAGAGTTGCATGAGAAATGTTTGATAAGATACCTAGTTGCTATTTCATTATACTCACATGAATTAGATGCATCGCCAAGTGTTTGTTAAAATGCCTATTGGGTGTAATTTCCGTTTTAGTCACTTATATGCATTTGAAAAGACAAGAACAGTTTGCATATCATTTCAATATCATTGTTAGTCAATCTTGCACTGCTGGGAGCATTCAAAACAGCATTGGCAACATACAAACCCAAAACAAAACAATCTGAAAATTATATCAGCATATTATCAGCACTTCTTAGTTTGCACACCAAGCATTCGACATAATTTCAAAGGAGTCAAAATAGAAAATTTAGATCGAAATTTGCAAGGCTCTTTACAGTGGTATCAGAGCGTTGATCCTGCCAGCTTGGAGGTTTTAGAGGTTGTTTCATTGGGTGATCAACACTCATCTATAGTAGCTATAGCTAATTAATGGTTTTTGTAGAAATGAAGTCTACGCATGAACTCATCGTGGAACTCATGCAAACCTTTTGGGACTATGACAAGAACTTGAATAGGCTTCTACATCATCCGGAAATGTTAGATCCTCTGATTGCAAAGGAAAGAAAAGCAAACACTGATGTCAAAAAATCTATCAGTACAGAGGAAAACGATAAGGAATAAGAAGCACTCCATGTATCCATCAATCTTCATGACAATAGTGAGATGAAGAGCGCCAAATTAGTAAAGATTGATCAGCCACTTGAAGGTATGGATTCCTTTGATGATCCATTAATTGAGCAAGGCATTACCTCACCAACTCTACATAGTAATTGCAAGGAATTAAATTGTGAGTTCAGTGACCTTGAAGATGGTATTGTTAATGCACATGAAGACACCGCAAATAGGACACAATGGTTGTGTGATGGGTGGTCTATAAGAGCTAATAAGGCCAAGATGCTTGCTACCCAAGCAAGGCAACTCTTACAAGAAAAAGGAAGGAGGAATGATTTGGGAAATTCAATTTGGGCATCTACTTTGTATCATGAGGTCTATGACTTCCCTCTTTTAGAGAGATTTTTGAAGGCTCAAAAGAATGATGATATTGGTCACACACTTGATGGACCAGCCACAAGTGTTATATCCATTTGGGAGGAATGGAACATTACTGATTTCAATTTGGTTAGTCATGCATCATCTACAAGGGAAGGACAATTGTTAAGATCATATAAAGCATTTTTCTTGAGAGAGTTGATTAGGGGGATTAGGAGGTTTCTTACTAAGAAGGTCTTGCATTTTGATAATTGTTGGTTTGTCTTGCATACTACACCTTGGAGTTTGCTAGTAAAGGAAAACACAGCAGTTATAGAGACAAAGGATGGGACAACTAAGAGTATGTTCATTTGCTCTAACATGGATGACTTTTATGAAGTTATACTTGGAATGCAATGGTTACACTCTTTACAAAGGGGCATCCAAGATTTACAAGCAATGGAGTTGAGTTTCATACATGATGGGAAACACATTATCATGAAAGCTCTCAAATATACTTTACCTCATCAAATAGCAGCCAAATCAATGATAGTTTTGGATCATGATTTGTTTCATGCAGGCATACATAATGCACGGAAAGAGAATTGTATTGAACTAGCACTTGGTAGGTATGTTGAAATTGATGACAAGTTTATGGATTGGCATGACATTATACCTGATTGGTTTAAGGACAGCAGTCCTATGGTTCTGCTCTCCCATGAGATAGGCATGCTAACACCTTTGGGGAACAGTTATTTGTGGTCTACTAATGATGGCATACAAAATTGGAGTGTTGGATATGGTGAATCTGTCAAAAATAGGGTGCTACACAATCTGATTTGTTAAGTCAAACTTTTGAAGGTGTGGAAGAGACACAAGAGAAGTGTAAAATTCAGCTAGAGAGAGCAAGGAAAGCTAAGTCAATTGTTGGCCAAGCAAAACAACGTCTAGATATGGTTAAAAGAATGTGGCAAGCTGCTTTGTGCGCTCATCCTAGGCCAGCCATTGATGTTGTGCATGAGTATGATTATGAAGATGAAGGTAAATCACTTTTGCAGGAGGTAATAGTTCCATTTGGTGAACTAAACCAGCCTACTCATGAATTTGATGGTGCCTTCTTATGGGGGTACATGGATGATTTGATAGTTTATCTTACATTTGTTCCTTTTGTTAGGTTGGGTCAAACCATTGAGTTGACACCATTTTATATTGATGAGGATTCCATAAGGGGGTGTGTGGATTGTTTTCTAGACTATTCTTTATGGTTTGTTCATACCTCTTCATGGTTGGATATTGAAATGTGTGACTTCAGTCTTGGTACAGCAATGTTGAGAACAATTTATGATGATGGAAATCCTCATGTATCGGTTGAAGGCGGAACTAGTGATAGTATCCTATCTTCATACACTTGGATTGGTGCAAATCATAAATACAAATTGCATACTATTGTTTGGTTCCATGACAGTGAGATAAGAAGGATGGATGGCAACTACAAAAAACATATCATTTGGATAAGCCGAACTGAGGAAAGGCAAAAAAGAATAAAGCATGGGGTCTCTTATCCCCATGTGCACTCCTTCAAAGAGGTTTTAGAGCTGATAAGAACAAACCACTTATAGATGGGTAGAGCTAGAGGCATGGCTATCTAATTGGTGAGGAAATGAGGAAGGAAGATTGTTGAACCTTGTCTACTTTTGAGTAGGCACAATCACTCTTTGCGTAATTCAGAAAATTATTCTTGTATGGCAGCTACTCTGTGGGTACAAGATGACAAGGTAAATGGTGTAGGAGTTGGAAAGGTTAAGGAGAGGGTTGAAGAATCATGCCATGTGGAACCTTGCAGCCTTGTGACACTTAGTGTTGATGACTTCTTTGAGCCACTTCCAACCCGAATCATTTGGGAAGCTGATGAGACATGTCATTTGGTTGATATAATGGAGACTTCAAAATTTTCAGTTGATGGTCTTGCTGATAACACTCATAGTGGACCATCCACACGAAGGTTGCTTTGGATGGGTGCTAAAGGCATCCATAACTCCTCTTTGGTTATTTCACTGACTTATTATAACATGACAGCGATTTATTTGTTTCTTGGTGACTTCATATTCATAGATTCATCATGGTTTAGTGACTGCCCTAGTTGGATTCATATCGCACTCTCTGAATTTTCGTGTTCTACACCAACTATTCAATTTCTTGGGAGTGTGTGGAGGCATGTTTATTTGAGGGGCATTGAATACTTGATGAATTTCCTTAGTATGTATGGGTATGTTGACACCTATGATTTCATTCTTGTTGCTGGCCTGGGTTACAACAATGGTATTTGTGGCCTAGTGGGTTGATCTATGTACACATGGGAGATTTGAGCACCAGTCTCCAATTCGGTACCTTAGAGATTAACATTGGTCATTCTTATTAGAAGAAGATGGGTTTTGCTAGGACTTGCACTTTGGATTTTGGTTTTGATCCAGCTTCTTCTCAGGAGGTTGATGACATTCATGATGATATCCTTCTTACCCCTAAAGAACCAGCTCATTCTATTGTGAATTGTGAGTCTTCTTCTAATGATGGCCATATGGGATGGAATACACATGACCACTCTGGTATCCCATTAGCACGGTCAAGGGAGTTTCACCTCGATTGCATTATGAGGTGTTCTCACCAGCTTTCTTTCGGCCCACATATACAGGATTCGATCACATCCTTAAGGATACAGCGAGATGGGTTGAATAAGAGATGTTCTAGTTCGCTCTGGTACAACTTGTTTTTGACCTTAGATGGTGACTCAGAGCTTGGCACGTCTTCTACTTTGTTCTCTCTTATTAGTTGCTCATTGATTCAGGACTTAGAGACTTGCTACATTTGGGTGTTAGAGGGTATCAAAGTGGCACAACGGAAAGCGATAGGTGTTGGCTTTCCAAAAGTGTGGATTCATGAGATTCATCACCGTAGTTCTGAGATGACAGAGTTCATTGATCAACAGTTGGTAGAGATCCTTGTGCACAATTTGTATAGAGATGATTTTCAGAGTTGGGATCCAGGAGTTTACTTGTTGGGCAGTTGGCTTCACAAATTGATAGGGATGACAGTGTCAGGAGCTTCACCTATATGCAAGGAATGTTGGTTGAGATTCTTCTCGTGATCATTTGGGATCCAGGTGGTGGGAAAACAGGCATAGAGGGTTGTTATTCAGAAATCAAATACTGTGACTTGGTAGTTGCGGATTGCTTGAGGGCAAGCAATCTTTGGGAAGGGAGGACTGTAATGTCCCCAAATTTATGGATAAGTGACTTAATTAATTTAATTGATTAAGTTGTCCAAAAATTAATAATATTTATAAAGGATGACTTTAATCGATTATTTTAATTAGATTAAGTGAAATATTATAAAGTCACTTATTTCATAGTTTATAAAGTGACTTAGGGAAATATCTAAAATATGACTTTGTAAAAGTCACTTTATATTGTGAATGGTGAAATTAAGTGATTTTAATAAATCATTTTATAAAGTGATTTGGTGAATGGTGCAAAAAGTGACTTAGGGAATATTTAAAATATTACTTTGTAAAAAGTCACTTATCTAAGGAATGTAAAAATACAAAAATAAAGGGAGGAGGAGGCATTTGGGACTTTTTGGTAATGAATATTTTCTTCACGAGAATGGTCGATGCTTCTCTGGTTTGGGTTTGGAAACCCTTACAACTCCAATTTCGGGTGTGGAACTATCACCCCTAGTTGGTAATGGTTGAAGGTTTTTTTTTTAAAAAGGAGAAATCAATCTATACTCTAAATTTGACTTTTCACAGTTGCTAGGTTTTTGCGGCCTCAAGGAATCGAATCTCAGGCACGATATACATCATTTGGAGGTGTTTCATTGTGGGGAACCTTTAGGCGTAGCTCTTTCAGGGGATAAGAGCCTTTCAAAAGCCTTGGAACCGAATGTTTTGGAGAAGATAAGTGAAGGACGCGATTTTTGAAGGAGAGGTGGTGATTATTGAAGGAGGCACAACTGTTAGCAGCCTGAGGAAGGGTCATTTTTCCCTTAGGAGTCAAGGCACCTTACTAAGGAGAAGATTTGTGGCCTTGGAGAGGGTTGAATGAGCTATTCAAGACAAAACGTGGTCTCAAAGAGCTAGAACGTGGGCATTAGAAGCATTTTGGGCACTGCATCAAAGTAGAGACTTCATTTCTGGGGACTTCAAGACTATCAAGTGCATTTCTAGGTCTGAGTCCTGTTTTTGCTTGTATTTCAAAGTTTAATATTCACTCATAACTTAGTGATCAGCACTTTGCTAACTTCAAATTGATTCCTACAACTGTATGTCCATTCGCAGCTCATTGTACACTTGTCCCCTCAGTATTACTATTATTTCTAAGCACTATAAATCCAAAAATTAGAACTTATTCTATCTGTTGTTAATTTCTGAGCTGCGTTACCTTTATCAGCTATATTGTCATTCTCATTGTGAGTCAGCAAGGTTACTAAAGAACAGTCCAATGGGATGTTTTCTAAATTGGTATACTTCTGGTTGGTAAATATGGGCAGTCCCTTCTTGAAATCAGTCATTATAAATACTCAGAACTTAGTGGTATTCCAGTTGTTATAGAAATGATCATTGACTCACTATAGCTGCATTGCTGGGTTGGAGTCTTCTTTGTTATTCAATGTAAGGGGAATTTGGGAGTATGCACTTGAATGTATGACAAATGTCATTAGCTATAGATAATTATTTGCACTAAGGAGTTGCATGAGAAATGTTTGATAAGATACCTAGTTGCTATTTCATCATACTCACATGAATTAGATGCATCACCAAGTGTTTGTTAAAATGCCTATTGGCTGTAATTTTCGTTTTAGTCACTTATATGCATTTGAAAAGACAAGAATAGTTTGCATATCATTTCAATATCATTGTTAGTCAATCTTGCACTGCTGGGAGCATTCAAAACAGCATTGGCAACATACAAACCCAAAACAAAACAATCTGAAAATTATATCAGCATATTATCAGCACTTCTCAGTTTGCACACCAAGTGTTCGACATAATTTCAAAGGAGTCAAAACAGAAAATTTAGAGCGAAATTTGCAAGGCTCTTTACACCCAGTAACTAAGAGTCAAGGTTTAACAATTGGCTTTGTGACCACAATCCAAGGAATGCTTCTTATTACTCCAAGATGGTGTGTATTGCTCCTTAAAAATAGGTTGATTTCCCTAGAAGTATCATTTTTAATCCACATGATTGGAAAAGTATTTCCACATTTAGGCATAATCTCACTTTAATTCACCTTATCTACCTAATATTACCATCCTTAATGCCCCACAATCCTCAATCCTGAAGTTGGAGACCTTCAAAAACATAAATTTTCTTAAGAGGTTTTTTTATAAGCTAGTTGTTCTCTCAAAATTAAACTATTATATCATGTATAGTACATATTCTAAAAGATATATCTAGAAATAATATCTCTACCAACCTTCATACTTTTCCATATGAAGGATCCCCTAGGGAGATCATTGGTGGAAATAATTTATTTTTTCTCTTTATTAGCTAGGTATTTAAATCTATTAAAATTCTAGTCTATGTTAGGGATCTACCTTGTGGAAGTCTCTGAACAAGTTTACCTCTCAAAGTTAAATCAAAATTTTTGATGTATCTAATTCCTATTCCACCTCCTTAATACTAAGAAAACCTTTCAAGGGAAATTGGGAATAATTAGAATTTCTCAGCTATCCCTCTCATCAAGATTTTTAGCTATTTGGTGATACAAGAAAAGATAAAGTTAGGAGATGTGAATAACTTGAAGAAACAGTATTTCCTAGTGAAGAAACAATATTTCCTAGTGAAGAAACAATATTTCCTAGTGAAGAAATATTCTTTCCTTTTCATCTAATGTGATCAAATATTGGATTCCAAAGAAGTTTTGTATTCATACCAAGAAAGAGAGATAAACCATCGTAGGAGCTTAGGAATTCCACCTTTTCATTTAAGACAACTGACTTTAGATAACTTATTATGTATTCAACCCCTTAGCATTAGTAAAATATATATTTGACTTACCTCTATTGATTTTTAACCTAAATATTTCTCATAATTCTAAAGAAGGTTTCTTATCTCCCTATCTTCTTGAATCTAGATGGGAAAGAAAAGAGTGAAGTATCATTAATGATTTGTAGATTTGTGAGTTCCTTTCCATTTAAAAATTATTTTAGATCCTTTATTCTCCCTATTAATTGAGACAACCAATGTATATTTTGCTAGGAAAGGTGGCATTATCATTGCTATCCTAAGTTTATATAGGTGTCTCCATGTTCTTTGGAAAGTGTTCTAGGGGACATGAGGGACAAAATATTAATTATTTATTCCTATGAAAAAATTTGTAAGTACATTCAAAGAGGTGTACCCTTTACAATGGCAGTTACAAAGCATATTGGGAGGATATTCCTCTGGTGCGTCCAATTTTTTTAGTGGGGACCACTTTAGTGTGCATTTCCTTGCATGCTCTTGCATGGTTGGGTGCCCAAGTTTTCATGTTGGTTTATGCTCTTGCATGCAGTCGTCTATGAGTTATGGAGCACTTGAGTTTGACCAATTCTGATTTGTTGGAATTGATTGATTCAATCTACAACTCCCATGAAACACTTGCAAGCAAGCACCTATCACAATAGAAAATATCTGAAAGCAAGATTGTGCTCAACAATACTAAGAATTATTATTGATGCAAATAACCTAGATAAATTTACAAATGAATGTGCATGCTTATATAAGAAAATCACAAGAATACCCTACACGTGGATTAACAAGATAGAGACAAGCGTGATAATCTCATGTAATGAGACAACTTGTCCTAAATTTAGTCTAATATAATAATAAGAATTAAAATAAAGATTAAAATGCAACTCCTAAGTTTAGCTTAAGTGAACTAAAGTAAAAAATCCTCTAATAATTAATTGATGATTAATTAATTGTTAGATAATGACTTGTTTACTCCAACACCCCCCTTAAGATTAACTTAGGGAGAAACTAAACTACTAATAAAGGAAGCTAAATGAATGTAGAATGGGTCCCGACTACAAGGCTTGATGAGGTACCCATGAACAAGCAACCAAAATTTCTCATAGTTGGAGAAAAGGAGAAAACCATGTGAGAGAAACTCCTCTCCAAAAGAGAGAAAAATAAATGACTGCACTAGAGAAAGAAGGATAGAAAGAGGACTCAATGTGACCCCCAAGGATTGCTTCTATCATGCAAGTACAATAGATGTCCCCTTGATAGGAGAGATAAAATGAGGATATAAATCCCCCCCATAATGAAAGAGCTCTTGTGCCAATGATGTATGCCTGAAGACAAAATATGATCCACTGCCTGCAAACAACATTTCTCCCCTTAGGAAGAAAATGATCCACTGGTGATTGGAGAAGCCAATCCAAAAATATTGGTGATACTGGAACCCAAATCTAGATGATGTGTGCCTCTAAAAATTGCTCACGTATCCACATGTCTAAAAGTGATTATTTCGATCCAGAATCTTGTGAAGACTGATATAGAAAAAGCTACAAAGGCAATGAATATGGTGGGCCAACAGTGGTGATGTGGTTGTCAACAAAGAGGATATGAATGTCCTCAAAGTAATCCTCCAGATTTGCAATATAGGACTCTACAAACAAGGATGATATGTCTGTGAGATACAAATCCCAAGTAGCTACATTTGGAAGATGTATGATGTCTTGTTGCACTGAATAAATAAGGGTCAAAGATGTGGTGATGCCAAGTTGATCAGGAATAATAGGAGATGATGATGTAGCATCAATCTGAAGAGTGGAAACATGAATGCAAGTCTCTGAACCATTGGAACATGCAAGACCTGTGATATATTGAAGCTCCTCTAAAGTATCGTCATCAAAGGGTATGCAAATTGTATCTACAAGAGGGATGAGATAATCTGCAGAAGGATCCTATGGGTATGGAGAGATATGAGGGTCTCCACAGATCTCCCAAAGTTGTGTCCAAATTATGTGGGGACATTTAATGTCCAATATAGCATACATAGTATCAAGATCAACACTAGAACATATAATCCCTACAATATGATCTTTGATGATGTCCCATGTTGATAAATTCCCTGGTGTGTTTGGTGTTGGTATGAGTCCATACAAATAAGGAAAAATATCAAGCCACTTGATATGTGTCAGCACTACAAAAGAACAAACAATTAGTGCCGGATTTTAGTGCATTTGAGTTCATGAATTGGACACTTTTGTCGGCGCGAAATGACGTGCTCACTTCGGCGCCGGATTTAGCGTCGAGGATTTATTATCGGATTTAGCACCAAATTTAGCACCGAATTTTGTTGCTTCTAGTTTGGCTTTCGATTATGCTTCTAGTTTTGCTTCTTGTGTTGCTTCCAAGTTTGCTTCTAGTTTTGCTTTGAGGTTTGCTTCCATTTTTGCTTCCACTTTTGCTTCTTGTTAGTTAATTCTATTTTTGCTTCCTAGATAGCGCCAATTTTTTCTTCCAAGATTGCTTTTGGTTTGCTTCTAGTTTGGCTTTCATTGTTGCTTCCTTTTTTTCTTCTAGAAATGCTTCTTTTTTTGCTTCCATTTATTAATTTAATATGTTTTATTTCAATTTAATTAGTTAAATATATCATGCCTCTTAAATGACTCATATGATTATAGAGTAAGCAAACTAAATAATATCTTTTATTTCAATTTAATTAGTTAAATATATCATGCCTCTTAAATGACTCATATGATTATAGAGTAAGAAAATTAAATAATATCTTTTATTTCAATTTAATTAGTTAAATATATCATGCCTCTTAAATAACTCATATGATTATAGAGTAAGTAATTTAATTATTTAACTCATATGATTAAATAACAAGATAATTATTGTTACCTGATTTTGCTTCCAGCTAAATCAGGTACACTTATGATTGTGTTTGCATTTAAACAATAAAAGGTACATAGCATTTTCAGCTAAGTTTCATCCATGTGCATAAAAGAGAGTATCAAAAGACTGCATTATTTGATTAAGGGAATTGCATACAATAGAAAAGAGAGTCAACATTTATTGCAAAGGGAGTCTTTATTGATAGCCATAAATGTATAGTGTCCCTCACAAGCCGAGGGACTAACTATTTTTATGCATATAAATAAAAAACTATATATTTACAGATAAAAGGAAATGCATATGTAAAGAAAGGGGACCTGTCATTCTAAATGATGAATCTCGATTGAGTTGCATTGCATTAGCTTCAGTCCTCCTGCCCATTCAGCCTCCAGTTGTCACTTTCCTCTGCTACTCTGAGTTTCCCTGCATTTGTGAGAAGAAGTTGGTTATAGCAATGAAGGATCACCAATCAATACATAGGAAAAAATTTGTAAACATATAATCAGATCCTTGTAAACATTAAAATAGCTAGCTTATGATAAATGTCAAGAAAACAAAAGAGTTATCAAACACATATATCATATTCTCTTTGTATTTAACATGTTTTCTCTTTCTGTAGATATAGGACATAACTTTGTTACTATTTTGTTTCAGCTGATTACAACATGTGGAGTAAAATGTGGCTCTCACGAGGGTTGAGCCCAACTTGTTGCCCTCGTGTTTTAGGATGGATAGGAAATTGAGCAACTTGATCAAATCAATGATAAGCCTATTATTGATGCATTAAATCAATATGGAATCATACCAGCTGATCAACTTCCATTATCATATTCAAAAGATGCAACAAAACGGTGTGAATTATCAAGAAAGTTACTCTGCATCTTTCACAATGAATCAAACAATAGGCTACTTGGAAATATTACTCTACTAGATATGTCTTTCAATCTTCTTAAGTTGGATCCAAAGTCCATTTTAATAATGATATGAGTTGTATTTCATTGTCAAAATTTTCAAGGAGCCAGTAAAGAAGGGAATAAGAACAAGGACAACAATCATTCAAAAATGATACAATTTGTCTCTTCCCAAGAAACAAATGTTTTTTGTGATAATATGAACACTGAAGCACCGATCCATCAAGTTCAATTATGGATAATCATTATGGCCGAGTTACTCAATGAGGTCTTATAGGCTATCAAGAGTTATCATGAGTTACATGGAGCAGCACAAGGTGAACAATTGAATGCAAGACCAAAGTCATCATGTCAGTATGTTGTCCCAAATAACAATGCATGAGAAGGAAAGCGTATTGATGCAAATGAGTAACTAACATGCATTGGTAATCATCTTTCTACTAATACAATGAATATTCAAAAACAACTACAGTGCACTCTAATAAACAACCAATGCATGATGGTTTGAGGAGATACCAATTATTCTACAAATGAATGTCGGATAGTCAAGAAGGGCAACCTTTGAGAAGGATTTCCTGGTAATCATGTCAAGGGAAGACTTGGTAAAGCAACTCATCATGCTAGTAACAATGTGAAAAGATACATGTGAAGTATTGCAAAGTGATAGAACTACATGAAGCATAAAGTGATGAAAAAGTTGACACTAATGATGTTGGAAAGAGATTATGGACATAGCAAGAACTTTGTTGATTCAAAGACAAGCTATCATCAATATAAGGTAATGCAGTGGCATTTCCACTTTTAAAGGCTACATAAGATTAAAGTATGCAACAAGTGTATGTAACTCAAAAGGTTCATGAAAGCGTATATCAGTCATGCATAATTATGCTATGATTTAAATCAACAGATGATAAAGAAGATGAAGATTTAAGTATTCATTTTCTCCAAGAAAGGAAATATAGAGCCTCGGCCTATGTGAAACAAACCCTCAAAAATAGAAAAATACCTAGAAATGAAGGAGCACTGTCATATTGCTTTTTCAGAAAATGTTTATGGAAATGAAAATTGAATGCAAGCATGGTTGCAACCATGATAAAAGGTGTTTCTTCCATTGATGTACATAAAATACTATCTTCTGAAGAAAATACAAGTTCCATAGAGGATTTTTCATTTTTCTTACAGAAAGACTAGAGACCGAGCATACAAGAATGAAGCGTGAAAACATAGAAAACAAAGCATTTTTTCCATTGTGCTAAATGGAGAGAGCTCGAAATGAGCTTTGATTCACAGCAAAAAAAAGAGAAAATCAAGGTATACATCGACATAGAGCTTACCTGAGCTCAAGTTTATTTGTTTTCATTGAATATGCAAGTTATTTTCACCACAGGAAGCTTCAGAAAACTCAATCATGGTGGCCGAATACATAACTCTATTCTTCCCAAGTTGCCAAGTAAAATGATGAGAAAATCTTGGGATAGGGGTCGATTTTGACATTAGGGTTTCTCAAGTACCCTAATTCAAATGTGGTTTTTATCACATTCTTTTAGAATAAAATGCCTTGGTTAATACCCTTCATGCTCCTTCAAAAAGCTTGAGGTTTCAAACTCTAATGATGGTAGCATGTGCAGGGCAAGGGAGCTTGAAAAAACCAAGTGAAAATGAGAGTTAAAAATTAAGGCTTGGGTATTTTGTTCTAACTCATTATGGCGGAAAAAATATTGATGTGAAAAAGCTCAAATATGTTTAATCATTAAATCTTTTAATATTCAAACAAATTTAGAAAATAAAATACATATATATTTTATAATAAAAATTTACTATTATCTATTAAATTTATTAATTTGTATGTTCAATTAATAATTAAAAACTATTGATGTTATTTTATATAAAATAAAAATATGAAAAATATCTTTAACAATTATTAATTTTAATTTTAAAAAATATATAAAAAAATATTTATTAAATAAAACTAAAATGAATATGAATTAAATATATAATTTAATCATTAAATTATGATTTTAATTATTATAATTTAAAAAAATTGTGTGATTGTGATTATGATTTTACCTTTGCACCGTTGGATGATTGTGAGAGAGGTGTGGTAGCATGATATACCGTCATACTGCGGGAAATTTCTTACTAGCTGGCAGTAGTGCGGTGTATACCACCATACCGCGAGAGACTTATGATTGTCTGATGGTAGCGCGGTATACCGCCACCACACAGAAGCATTCTAGTATCCGAGCGATAGTGCGGTTACTGCCATATCGTGAGAGTCTTCAACCTATCGAGCGGTAGTGCAGGGTATACGATGACTTGATTGACAGCTGAGGTGTGTGTCGAGTAGTGGAGGACGTTGCTGACTTGGCTCTAAACCCGACACTAAACTTGGTGCTAAAGTAGGTGCTAAATCCGGCACTAAACCTGACACTAATTAGCACCTACTTGTCTTGATCAGCATAAAAAATACCAAAAATGGCACCAGCCCGATAAATAGCACCGATTTTTTTTTAAAATGGAGAAAAATACATTAAAACAATGGGTGGAAGCAAAAAAGGAAGCTAATCACATGGATTTGTTGTAGTGCAAGATGCCATCTTGCTAATACTCATAGTTATCCTTATCCAAGTTGATCATAGAAGGATGACCAAAAAAAACCCATGATACTCACTCAAATGAAAAAATCAGAGATGAAAACCTTCAATACTGATAAAGTAGATCAAATGATGTCATTTCACGCAAGCAAATCCTTTCCAAGTGCCAAGATGTCCAAGTAATTAAGAAAAGTGTGAAAACATAAAATATTGGATTAAAATGTACTTGGGGCAAACTCTGGAAAAAGTGCATGAATAGATCTGAAGAGCTTTGGTACCATGTTGGAATTGACTGATTCACTTCATAGCTCCCATGAAACACCTGCAAGAAATTATCTATCATAATAGAAAAGATCTGAAAACAAGATTGTGTTCAACAATCCTAAGAATTATTATTGATGCAAATAACCTAGATAAATTTACAAATGAATGTGCATGCTTATATAAGCAAAGCACAAGAAAACCCTACATGTGGATTAACAAGATAGAGAAAAGTGTGATAATCTCATGCAATGAGACAACTTGTCCTAAATTTAGTCTAATCTAATAATAAGAATTAAACTAAAGATTAAAGTGCAACTCCTAAGTTTAGCTTAAGTGAACTAAAGTAAAAAAGACTCTAATAATTAATTGATGATTAATTAATTATCAAATAATGACTTGTTTACTACAACATGATTGGCTATGGGTTAGGCACCCATGTGAAGGCCATGTGATAATTTAAAATTTTATTTGATGTTTATGGGTTGTCCACTAAAGGGGGTGTCAATTTTAAGGTGGTTTTGCTTCTTAATTTGGGATGTCATTTGTGGTATTCTCTCCCCCTCAAACTTTTATATATTAGAGCCTTAACATGGTGGTTTGTAAGATTTTATTTGCAGGTTGTCAGAGCAATGAAGTGTTACTAGATTAAAAAGAGGATTGTTTTATTGATGTACTTCCTTAAAATATTAATACAAACATTGGATCTCTTTGGGTGTGGAGTTTTTTCTTGCAAGGGTTTCTCCACATATATCTTGTGTCACTTGTGTTGATGAATTGTTGTATTGCTGATTTTTCCTTTCATTGTTGTAATTATCAATCACATAATCTTTTTATGGTAATCTTAAACATATAATTTTATTTACAACCACTTTAATAAGTTCATATTGTTGCAAATTATACCTTGATTTTCCAACATTTGGTATCAAAGCTAACAATTATGTTAAGAGAGGGACATCTTTCTTTTGAGTGTTGAAGGTAATTTGGTTGTAGTGGAAGCTTGTATCAACACAATCTACCACAAAGTCATCAAAAGCATCTACTTCCATAACTTTTAGCACAAAAGAGGGAAAAAAAAATTATACACCCACATATGATGAAATGATCATGAAAAGCAACCTTCTTCGAATGAAATGAAAGCACTTTATGGAAGAGGTTATGAGCTTTTGAAACAATTTGGCTATAATGAAAAATGGTGTGGCATAAAAGAAAAAGGTATTCATGTCCCTATAGAGCCTAACATGGAATAAATAATAAGAGGTATTGGTTCTTGTCCTTCAATTAACAAATAGCATTAGTTTTTTTTTGCGTGTTATGTGGTAGTTGTAGTATCATAACATATTCACTACCATGCATGGGGGAATAAACTCGGTTTTATGCAATCATACTTTATTTTGCAAGGAGCAACATATCCTGATCCAGTGGGCTCACCTTTTTTCCTTACACTTGGGGGAAAGGGATTAGGTAGCCTTTTCTTAGGTATATTTATTATTGAGATCCCTATCTATATCCTTAAAACGTTAGTGTAGAAAGTACACTAACATTTTAAGGGGGACATATAGTCCCCCTATTATTGTTTGCATGTTCCCTTCTTAGTGATGATGACATACATCTCCTAGGAAGTGTGACCACATTAATCAAAGTGTGTTTTTATTGATTCATGTAAAGTATCATTTTTGTGGTAATGTTAGGATTAATGTCCCAGAAGAGTGTGACCCTTCTTGGCATAAGATATTCCTCTTGGTGGTAATGTTATGGTTCGCATTCTTAAGGAGTGAATCTTTTATTCCTTGACTAATCCTATCTTGGTAGTGATGTCAAGTGTGATGTTCCCTAAGGTGTAACCTTCCATGCATTAATTAAAACCCCTTTGGTTATCTTGATTTTCTATCTTTTTGCATTTAAACCTTGTCATAATCATGGCCATCGAGCATAATACAACTTGCTTTTCAGTGGCACCATGTATTCCATGAGTGTCTAGCATAATGCATCTTGCTAGCCTTGTGAAGCAATTATATTCCATGAGTGTCTATCATAATGCAACTTGCTAGCCTTGTGAAGTAGTTATATTCCATGAATATCTAGCATAATGTAGTTTGCTAGCCTTGTGAAGAAATGATCATTTTGTGGCACCTTATCAAATTTATCAAAGAGTATATCTTTTGGTATGGTTTGGAAAATGGGTACACACCTATAGACCTAGTGTGTCCTTCCCATTTATGCCACGTTTTTATGAGTGAACACCTTGTAGACCTAGTGTGTGTTTCTCATCTTTGTCTTGGGGCTCACCTAGTGAATATCAAACTTCACTAGCCCTTGTGAGTATATTTTATGGACGTATAGCATAATGCAACTTGCTAGTCCATCTCTTTTTTCCTTTTCACATTAATTTTGATATTGTATGTATATGTACCTTGTATCATTGCTACACATGTGTGTGTTCTTTTTTTCCTATGTTGGTTTTCCATGAGATCATAGATCTTGCAAGCTTGATCACTCTCCTTGATCCCTTTTCATCTTATCTTTCCGACAGTTGTACAATTGGACTGCCCTTGACATATATTTCTCTACTTTAGTGTGAGTCTGAGCATAAGTTCATACTCTCACTATGGGAAAACCCTTTCAGGAAAAAACCACACACCAAAGCATAAATCAATTGTATTAATATATTATATCAATTACATACACTATGCAAAGTCTATGTTCTTGCAAGTGCAGTTTCATTGGGATACAAATCTAGATTGATTTTAGTAACATAACAACATACACATAATACAATCAAATCTCATACAAATGATTTTCATTAAACATTTTATACATCTCCGATATGGGTGTCTGAGGTTACCATGTGTCATTTCCATAGTCTTTGCATGCATGAAAGTTGTAATGAAGAGCATGCATTAGTCTCAATTGTCCACAAAATCATCTTTCCAATCATACCCTGGCGTGCACGAACATGCAACCAATATGCACTCACATGCAAGATAAAAATCACCTTAAATCATGCACCAATAAAGCTAGGCATCCACCATGAGAAAACCAAGTCAACTATCAATTTAAAACTCACCCGCAACTCCAAGTTACTCTGAGTGACAACTAAATCTTCACAAAGAAAATTCCCCTTCCGAGCCATAATCAACAAGTCAAACTGATGCTACATGGAATCATGGCACACCTTTGAGCAGTTTTAACAAACTTCTCATCCCAAGTGAGCACCTAGGTGACAAGTGCAACTTTTCCTTGCTTTGTATGCAAGTAAACAAGTGGAAAATGAGCCTTCCAAAGTTGAAAATCCAAATCAAATAGAAATCATTTGAATATGAATATTTAAAGAGTATAGATTTCCTCCTAAACTTGGAAACACAAGTTTATTCCATAAGATTTTAAAATCGTAATAAAACTATGTTTTTTGTTGATGTTGATGGCATGAATCTTGAGATGCTCATACATCATTATTATACTGATTCTCATGCACAATCTCATTAAAAAATTGTGGATATGGCACATAGTAGATATCCATCTTCTTCTTTTCATGCTACTACACTAAACACATTTTCTAATGAGGAGATCCAATAGAACAACTACCAAGATCCATTTTATATCACTATTTGTCTTAGGTTCACTTCACCTACTTAGTTTATCGTTAATCTTGCATGCAAATTTAACATATGTACAAAGGATCTTTTATTTAGTGATCACATCAAGCATCAAGAATATGCACATTTTGGAGTATCATTAGAGATGACCAGTGGATTTTTTTATCAAAACCTTCGGTTGAACATTATTTTACATTTAATGATTGATCCCAAAGGGATACTAGTGGTATGTCATGCAATTCTATTTTCAAATGGATTCAATTTTTTACTTGCTAGACCATGGATTGAGCAATATAAATCAATTCCTATAGTTTTGCATCAATATGTTAACTTTGTACAAGAAGGAAAAGTACCAAAAAATTTGATAGAGCTTATTGTAAGCCAATATTGAATCTTAATAATTTTGCATTGGACACATTTGTGAAGATGGCTAAGGAGATATCATACAAGCACAAAGATGATAATGACTCAAGTAACTACTTATTCATCCTCTCATTGTACAACTAATGAAGATAAAAGACCTTAATTTGAATGATCCTTATAAAGAAAAAAAAATACTCATGTACCAAGGAAGCAACAAAATAACAAGAGCAGTTGTTGCCTATCATGCTCTCAAACTAGCTCAAAAGAAACATCTTAAGAAATGTGGCTTGAGGAGGATTATTTGAATATCATTAATCATTTAAAAAAATGTGCTACCTCCTCTTGGACTATTGAAACTATTATAAAGGATCCCATTGATATCCTTAATTCCTTTGATGATTTTTATATCTCTCACATTTTGAGAGAGGGAAATAGTTTGGCGGATATCTTTGCTAACTTGGGGGTTCGTGGGGCCTGGGAGTGGGATTTAAATGACCCTCTTCCTATAGAGGAGATTGTAACTATTAATCATGAAGCACAAATATAAGAGGAATAATGGTATTGTGTGGCATTGGGTGTGCATGTTTATTATCACGTGGATGGATACGATTTGGAGGAGTGGTATTCAGGACCCGAATTTCTCTGATGGTACTAATGAGGATATATGTAGGGAGTGGATTACTATGTTTATTAATTACATCTACCACGTCTAGTTTCTTAAACGGATTGTGGGTATCCTTAGTAATGATTTCTTGAGAAGTTTTGTTTCTGCTATGAAAGCTGAGAATATCCTTGGCTCTGTGAGTTTGGTTGTCATGGGTGGTGATAGGAATCGTTCAAAGCCCTTCTCTTGTAATGCATTTAAGAAGAATGTGGAGGTGTGGTAGATTATTGAGAAGGGAGGATTGACTCCATATATTAAAAAATTTCATGGGAATAACCCTTAGATGACTGCTCTTGTTGCCAAATATTGGAATAACAAGGTGTTGAAACTGGGAGGGACAAAGTTCGATATTACTGAAGACCTTGTAGCTCACATTACTGGATTGTTGATGGAAGGCATGAAATTCTACAGAGACAAGAAAGAGGCGTAGAATGCTATGAAAATCTTCTTCAAAGGGGAGGAAGCCAATGACTTGAAAGTGGCAAAGAGTGGGGGATATCAAAGGAAGACCATTAAGGCTCTGTGGGTGGATGTTGCTGAGGAGTTAATGAGGTATATTAATCTCGAAGGTCATTATTCTGCGGTAAATTCCTATCACTTTGTCCTTCTTAATCATTTTCGTCATAAGAAAAGGATTTGTTTTCCTTTTTACCTTTTGGCTTCGTTGGATGCTAGAATTATTGACCACAAGAAAAATCAAAAGAACCTTGTTCTTCATGTGGGGTTGATTCTCCTTATCTCTGACTATTGCAAAGCCTCTGAGGTGGTTAAACCACTTTTGACTCCTAAGGATGTGAATTTTAAGCAGTATAAGGGTTATGAAATTATTTCTGAGGAGGAAGTGGCCTGTTAAAATAGGAAAAAAAAGGAAACTTATTCTGTAGAAGGAGTTGAAGTTAGAGGATGATGTGGATTTTGTGCCGAACTCCCTTGCTATTGTGGATGAGGATATGAGATCCCCTGCTCTAGGGAAGCGTAAAAAAGAGGGGTCGAGCCTTGACAAGGGTTTTGAGACCAGCAATGAAGAACCTGTCGATGAAATGCTTAGCCGGAGAAAAAAGGATATGAAGGATTTGGTTGGGGAGGTTTTGTCTCCTCCCCCAACTCTAAAAAATAGGGGATTTCTTGTGGGGGATAGTACGAGGAAGGTGGTAAGGTCTACTTGTAAAAATATCAAGTTGGATACTCCTCTTAAAGTGGATGGCGGACAAAATGTTGTGGGGTCTCTATAAGGTAAGGAATGGGTTACTGGGGTTTCTTCAGGTGGGCATCAGGTTGGGCATGTTGTTATGGACCCTCCTATGGTGGACTCGAAGAGGCAGATGAAAAGGATGGCTATTGCTGCTGAGATCGTGGAGTCCATCCACAAGATCAAATTGTCGGTTGTTATGTCGATTGCTGCTGAAAAGGGTAAGGAGATTACTGCTGATACAGATAAGGTTAGCTCTTTGCATGAGGAGGATGATGAGGGTAAAGAGGTTTTTAATATTGGTAAAGATAATATTGTTGATGTCTTGGGAGCTCCTAAAGAAGGCTCTATTGTTTTTTATAAGCTTTTTAAATGGATTTTCCATGAGATGAATATGACTAATGTGAAAGTGAGGGGTATTGCGAACAAAATAGAGGATTCCTTTGTTCAGGATCAAATCGATGATTTCATGAACTCCTTGAAGATTGTGGCGGAGGAAACGCTTCTGATGAAGCAGAATCTTGAAGGAAGAATCCTCAATTTGGAAAATCTCATGGAAAGGATTATTGCTAATATGGAGAAAGGTAAGGAGGAGAACAAAGTTGGGTTTAATGTTGAATCTGCTGATATGATGTCCCCTGTGGATAATGTTAAAAATGGTAAAGATGATGTTGATGGTAAGTTTATGGAAGGCGAGAAGCCTAGTGACAAGGGTGTGAGTTGTGTTTTGATTGGGGAGGTAAAATCGAGTGGACCTAGGGTTCGAACCTGTAACAAGACCAAAGTTCAGGTTGGTACTACCGCTAATGATATGTTTGTTACTGGGGATGAAGGCATTAAGAATGCGGCTTGTGATGTTGAGGTTGTGAGCAAAACAAAGGATTCCTTTGTTCAAGATCAAATCGATGATTTGATGAACTCCCTGAAGATTGTGGCGAAGGAAACGCTTCTGATGAAGCAGAATCTTGAAGGAAGAATCCTCAATTTGGAAAATCTCATGGAAAGGATTATTGCTAATATGGAGAAAGGTAAGGAGGAGAACAAAGTTGGGTTTAATGTTGAATCTACTGATATGACGTCCCCTGTGGATAATGTTAAAAATGGTAAAGATGATGTTGATGGTAAGTTTATGGAAGGCGAGAAGCCTGGTGACAAGGGTGTGAGTTGTGTTTTGATTGGGGAGGTAAAACCGGGTGGACCTAGGGTTCGAACCCATAACAAGACCAAAGTTCAGGTTGGTACTACCGCTAATGATATGTTTGTTACTGGGGATGAAGGTGTTAAGAATGTGGCTTGTGATGTTGAGGTTGCAGATATCCTGAATAATATGTAATGTCGTTGGGTGGGTTCCTTCTTTTTTGTTGAATGTTCACTGTGGTCTTGTTGTGGGTGGGTTGTTTTGCTTTAGATGAATTTATATTTTGATACAACTGTTTTTTGATGTAAAGGGTTCCAGGCCCCTTCAAAACCCATTTTTTACCTATAATCAAAACAAAAGAATAAGAGCAATATGTTTCAAAAACCAGCATTTCATGCTCAAAGCACCAATTCGTCATGGGTACCAAAGGAAAATGTTATTCTTCGACAAATGCAAAATCTATCCATGAAGCCACCTCCAAAGAAAAGAGAGAAATGAGTACAAAGGTCCATCTTTCTATAGTTTCACTTCTGCATACTATTTTTCATTGAGAATACGAATTCTTATGAATAAGAAAGTCTTATGATTTAGAAGGTGGACCATGTAATAGAGGATGAGGAACTTGACGTTAATTTTTGGGATAAGAATGATCACTTGGATAATGATCTCACTAATGTTGTTGTTTGAAACCTTCTACAATTCTTATAGTTTATTTGTTCATATATTTATACTAGCATTTACTATGTCTTTTATTATGTGTTCTTACACTTTGTTCTTTTTTTTATGTCGTGTTTGTTGTATTTTCTCTTATTCACATTCTTTACCTATATTATATTTTATGCTTTGGTTTCCAATTTAGAGGCACTTTTCTTTTTTATTCTTCTATTTTTAGTTCCTATACTTTCTAGTGCCTTAATTAGTCAATATATTTTATTCCTAGGTTTATCTATGTTTATTTATTAGATTTCATACTTTCCTATTATCCTTGTTTGAATCACATGAACTCCTATGTTACATGTTTGTCATTTATGGTTTCACATGCTTTGTATTACCTTAAATGTCTTTATCTTACATGTTTATCTCATTCTTCTTATATTTCTTGTTTTTATGGTATTTACATGTCCTACTTATTATGATTGATATCATGCCTTTGCTTACATGTGTATCTCCTACTTATATAGTTACCTAGTTATTATCCTTTTCATGCTTATATAGCCTATGACTTCATGTTTATGATCATTATCATACTTATATCAAATGATTTCATATTTATGATTCTTATCATTCTCATTTTCATGATTGCATATTATGATCATTGTCGTACTTATATCTTTTACATCTTATTGATGTCTACATGATCCTCATCTATCATTCATGGATATCCTTGTTTTATCAATTGTTTTATTGGGGGCATCCTTTATTACATGTGCCTTTACAATTATTCTATTTCCTTCCATGTTTATTACATAATGTTGTATTTTACTATGTTTACATGCCTTATCATTATTATATTTTTTCTCCTTTCTTTCAATTATTTATATCCTTTGTATGCACCCAATCAAAGGGATGGAATACATGTCACTAATGTTCCTTTTGTGAGTTATGTTCAATTGCACCAAGCTCTACTCATTCCCATGTCTAAGGGAGCTTTGTTAGTGTAATTAATTAATTATTACACTAGCATAAATTAACTTAGGTCTAAATTAATCATATTAGTCCTAGGTTGCATTTAATCATTTAATAATGTTGTTGAGATAAGATTCCCTTCTAGAAGATGAGTTGTCTTTTCTAGAACTTATCTCCATCTTGTTATCATTCCCTAGGTAGTTGGTTAGGGTTTCTTGTTGTCACATGAAGTGTGATTTTAACACTTGGCAACATCCTTTGCATTATAGGTTTAGCACTTGCCTATATAATCAGGCATATGTACTCTTTGTAAAATATCTATATCTAGATCATAATAGAATCTCTATTTGAATGCCATTATCATACTTTCTGTGTGGTTGAATATTTCTTCTTGGCAAAAGTCCTCCATTGAAGACTGCAGCTTCATCAAGGACACCTGTGCATCCATCATTCCAACAAGTTTGACCAATATTGTCTACTTTATTTTACTTTGACATGCTTTCTCATGGTAGGTCACATGAAAATTAAAGTGGAGGAAAAATTTAATGGTAAAAATTGCTTATAAATTTCATTTTCCTTTGTTTTGGACCCACAATGACTAGGTTGTCCTTTATGCATCGACTAGCATGCAATTTGGTGTATTTTGCCTAGAAGTTGGAAAATAGAATTATCCTACCCTTTCCCATCATTACTTATCCCTACCAATCAATCCCCTTCCCTAAATCTATTAGTGGCTACCCTAATTTAAGGTTGTGAGTGTGGACTTGATCTAAATAATTTTTGTGTCTATGGATACAAATTTTGAACTTTTACTTTTAAATTTTCAAATTGGGCCACAATACCTCCATTTTCACTACCCATTGTGAGTAGAATAAAGTGTGAATGATTCCAAATTGCACATTAGGGTGGTGTATTTAAGAAATAACCTAATTCAAATGAATCATCTAAATTAGAAGTTGTTTTACAAAATTTTGGGATGCTAAAGGTTGTAAGATGTTTATGATATTTTTAGAAATGGAAACATACTCACATGGAATGACCTTAAAAACAAGATGCAAATTCATAACACTCAAAAGAAAACAGACTCCATTCTCAAGAGATTGCATTGTGTAAATTTTATTGTTCAATTGATTTTCAGTACAAAAATTTAAGTAATATAAAGTGGGTGAATAACATACTCTTATTGTTGGCCAAGATTAAATATATTTATAATATGTTAATTAGTACTTGCAAGGTCTTTGATATGCTTAACCAACTTTGGAACCTTTCCCTTTCTGTAAAAAATTGGCAATCTATTTTTGGTCATATATGGTCTAGATGGCTCTAACATAAGAAAGCTTATTTTAGATGGATACTAATTTTTAAAAATACTGTTGTTGGCTTTGTCCTCAATGATGTAGGATTTAGTCATTATGTCTACCCTATTTGTAATCTTGTTGAAACTAATGAACATTTTATTTTTTTAACTACGAATTTACTAAAAAGCGTTGGTCTATATTTTGAGTGGGTAAAATAGGGTAGGATAGCAAGAATAATATCTCTTGGTGTAAAATTATTTTTTAACTTTGTGAATTTTTTTGATAAAGAACTCAACTAGTTGTGGCTTAATTTGTCTATTATTCTCACGGCATTTATGGAAGGCTATCAATGAAGAGGTGTTCTAGGAAAAAAGAAGGATACTTACTAACTCTTTCTAGGAGTTCACCTTTTCTTATGTTGTTTTATAGGTTACTATTTTTATGATTTCTAAGATCACAAGGCAAAAACTGGAAACTTCCACAAAAACACTTCCACACAATGAGCCTAATTTACATTATCAAAGAGATTGATAAAAGAGTTAAGATGAATGTACAAAGTAACCTCGCTTATATAGGCAAGGTGTGAAGTCGAACACAATGACTGACTAACCCTTCAATGATGTAACACTTGTTAACTCACATGACAAGTGTTTTATGAGTGGCAAGTGACCATGCAAGAGGTGTCTCACAAAGTGAAGGCACTTGTCTCAACCACATGAGGTGAAACAAAACTCTAGAATAACCTAAGGAAACTTAAGCAAATGTGAATAGGTCAAACTAGAAAGTGATGCCAACTTAACTAGTTATCTAATAACACTATTCACAGCAATAACTATGACTATGTAGATTTCAAAACACAAGTTTTATAAGCTATTGGATCATGGCAAAGCAATGTTGCACAAGATTGATATAGTTTAGGCAAAGTAGTAGCCAAATATTGTTAGAAATAGGGGATGGTTGGAGGAAAGTGAGAAAGAAAATGTTCCAATGGTGTGTGACCCTAAGCCTACTCCTAGTTTTGATAATATTATACCTACTCCCAATACAACTAGCAACATTATGTTAGATCTCAAGCTCCTCCCAAACTAATAATTTCACCTATTTATGTGATTTTCTTGATAAAATAAGTAGCATTTATAGGGTGTTGTACCCTTCACACAGAAAGCCCAAAGGGCCAAAAGAAAGCTAGTTCAAACCAAAACATGAACTAAAAGAAAAACAAACAGAAACAGTTGACCGACAGCTGTAGAACAACAAACAAGGATTAGACAACCCCAAAACCAAAGGGAACTAATCTGACTCCCTGAACCTGAGGCTACGAAGAAGCGACAAATTTGGGGAGTCCCTTCTTCTTCCTCAGCACAACCAACCAAGAAGACTCATAATCAAAATCCACCGAGTGAGGCGAGGGGGACGGATCCACAATAGCCATCTCGGACAAGGAGCCACCATGCAATGAGGGAGCCGGTAGTGAAGAAGAGGAGACAAGGGCGATCAAGGGACCAACAAAGTCGTTCGACGAGAGACAGGCAGGTTGCAACAGAACAACGACAACAGAAGATTTCGCGGAAGGGATAGCTAGAAGAGGAGCCTGGAAAGGCTTCGACTCCTTGGGAGGAACATTCAAGGGGGGGTCACCCTCCTCAGAGGAATCATCCAAAGAGGGATAGCCAACTGTGAGATGGTCCGAGAGAGCATTCTTCCACCAAGTAGCAACACCCTTGCGACAAGCAAGAGGGCAACTAAAGGCCAGGTGACCAACAGAGAAACATCTCTTACACCAAAAAGGGAGCCCATCATAGTCCATAAGCTGCTTCCACGGTATGTCCTCCACCAAGACCACATCACCATGGAGAGGTTTGGAGATGTCCAAATCGATTAAAATGCAAGCCACCGTAGTATGCCCAAGATCCCGAGACGTAGAATCCACCTTCAAAAAGATACCAATGGCATTGCCAATAGCTTCAAAACAAGAATTCTCCCAAAATTGGAGAGGGAGATTCGACAATCGAACCCGAACTGGTCTAATATTTAGAGGCTTTGTAAGAGGATTAAAAGAGTGAGACCAAGGTCGAACGAACAACGAATGAACACTCTACATCCATACCCTATCCAACACTCTGTCACGATCCTTGGAGGAAGAAAAGGTTGCAAAGAAAAACTCTAGCACTAGGGTAGAGGTTAATCTATCCAAAAATAATAGGCTTCCAGGAACCGCAAACCCACTCATGGAGATCAGGAAGGGAGGGCCAAAATTTGTTAAACCTACAGACCACACCCTGATGCACATAGAAATCCTCAATCAACAACCTCGAGCCCACATACCACAACAGGGGAGGCCTGGGCACAAGGCAAAGGTCGAACCCTAACCGAAGTAGGGGGAAACTAGGCATGAGCAGCACCAGAAAAAGATTTTCGTTTGCAGTCAAAAGCAACAGGAGGGCCCCCAGCCACAGAACCCAGCACAACACCCACAAAGGAAGCGACGGGAGGAGAAGGAGGGCCCTCACCCACAGTAGCCTACACCTCACTGTCCACAGGAATCTTGTCCAACAGAGGAGGCACGTTGTCACCGCACAAAGGAAGCCCTCGTTCCGTGCAGAGAGAAGTTTGATGCACGCCCAGACCAAGCACTTGCAAAATATCATGAGGAGCAAGGGGAGCCCCAACTCCCAAAGAAGAGGGACCCCCGCAGGCCACCCGACAACCCGTGCCCAAACCCTACACCTCCTCGTTGTTCAAATCTTCCAGCCTCCCGCCCAGCGTCGCACCAACAATCTTCTTCTTTGCCATGATGTACCTATTCATGTGATGTTATTACTTAAGACTCTAATGATTTTTCTTCTTATGGTGTTATTATAGTTGAGGAGTCCCCATAAAACTATTTATGAAAGTTCTTTGTTGATTGATTTATAATGTAGATATATTATGTAATTGATACTTGGTACTGCTATGACTAATGGTTTTGATAATGCTCTGTGTGATTTTTGTGTCTAAGCTCTAGCTAGATTATCTTCTTCCCTAGTTTTTTATTCATTGCATCTAACAAACTACTTTGTTTGGCCGCTATGGCTTAAATTGTGTAACTTGTTTTCTTTGTTGACTACTTATTTAAAAAAATGAATTATCTAAGAACAATCAAGTACAATCTAGAGCATCAAAGAATGAAAATAATCATCATAGGAACATTTTAGAGCATTACATCAATATACACAATCCTAGGTCCATTGCACTCTTGTTTGTAGTCTTTAAATCTTTTTCTCAAAGTCATAAAATCAATTCAACTAAAGGTCTAATTGAGAAGAATGTGCCCCTCACAATTCAATATATTCTCAAAGGTGTTACTAAACACCACCAATCCTTACATAGATTCAAATACCAAAAGATCAAGGTGAGTGAATTTCAACATACTACTTCCTACCAAATAAAGTCTCATAGTTAGAGGTTCAAGTCCACACACCAATTCAATGCCACCAACATAGAGATCAAGTATGCAAAGGTTGATGTGAAATAGATCAGATTATAGTCCACTTATAAATTTCAAGCTAGCCACCTAACTAAGCTCTAAAATTCAAACACCTTGATGAATCACTTCAAGTACAATACGAGAAAAATATATTTGATGAGCACTTCAAGAAAATATGAGAACAATTTGTTTGATGAGCACTTCAAGAACATCTAGATGAAAGATTTAGAAGATTTAAATAACCAAGAAAACTTTGACCTTGTCACTGACATTCATCCACCATATGAGTAATATGTTATGTAGACTTATTCTAATGTAGAATATTTGTATTCGTGAATTTTAAACCTGTAATATTTATAATTGTAGGGTGATTGCTTCTATGACTGATGTGAAGTTTACAAAAACATATCAATAGCATTTTATCTATTTTTGCAACTCTATAAATTAGTCATGTTATGGCTCTGGTAAAATCACAAACTTGATATAATTTTAAATGTTCCAAGGTGCTATGAAATATAGTGGCCACTAACTTACACTCCCAAAGCCTAACAAACTCTAATTTTGATAACTGCTAATGCAAAACATTAATCAATGGCTTTTTAATGTAAAAAGGTTTTCACTATTTTGTACACTATTTTCTACCAAAAAAACTGGGCAACATGGACAAAGACCCCATGAGGAAAGGATGATTTAGAATCTTTTCCTAGGGAGAGGGGCCAATAGTCATGCAAGTTAACTTTGTCAACATGTAGCAATTGACTGAAATATCGTAGAACCTTCATTTTTTTTTCGACATGTGGACTAGCCTCTTGTCTATCTATAACTAAGGTTTGGAGGAGTGACTCATCATGCAACTCGCCACATCAGCACATCTATTGAGAAGTGTCTAAAATTTGATTTTTTAAAGATTTGACCAAAACTTAATCATGGAAACCCCAGTAGTTGAACAAAAAAATACCATTTGTTGCTTGTAAAATATCATATTTTTATTTAAAATATGATAATATGCAACATAAATGGACCAAATACTTATTGGTAACCATAAATCTTTGATATCTCTAGCTTTTATATTCAACACATATGGACCAATAGTCAAACACAAAAAAACGTTTTGTTATTATAAAAACAACACATAATTATTTAAAATACAACTTATACCAAACAAAAATGGGCCAATAGTTGAACACTAAATTTTTTTGAAAATCCTTCACATTTAATGAAAAAATACATGGTATTTATTGTACTCACCTTTAATATTTGTGATAGGACAAACTATTAATATAAAATACTCCAAAGTTTGTACATTGCTACCCCAATAGTTGTACACATTAAAACAATATTTTTTCACTATGATAAGAATACTTGTTTAAATGAGTGTCTTATTTTATTAAATGAGCATTTTATTTTTTAAATTACACTAGATAGTTGTGATATTTTATTTGAGACAAAAAAATACCTATTTCACTTAATGAATGTATTTATATTTTTTTAATATAACATTTAAAGGTTCTCATGTGTTCAAGTATGGGTCCACTTTTGATCAACATTTGGTTATTTTTTAATTTATATTTAGATTATTTATTTACAATATATAGTATAAATATGTGGTAAGACTAGGTATTATAATCACAATTGAGTGCACCACTATTGGACCCCGCATGACTATTGGCCCCTCTCCCCTATTTTAATGGAGCAGCCACTGTTTAGGAATTGAAAATAAGCTGTGGAAAAATAGGGGAGTGGCTGGAAATAAGCAACAACTGCATATTGCTAAAAATTCACGTGGCTCCACAAAAAAATTTCCCTTTTTTTCAATATTTGCTTTCATTTTTCTTTTTCTAAGTTTTTATTATACAAATTATTATAATACTATCAATACAAATTTAAGCTGGCTGCTAATAAATAAGTAGAAAAATTAAGCATTCATGGGGTCATCAGCTTCACAAATAACTCCTAAATAAGTTGAGCAGTGGCTGTTAGTCAAAATAAGCTAAGCAGCCGCATGGAGACCTGCCCAAGGTGTATTGATAGAATCCTAGAATAAGCAATCACCCTGCAATAAAAACTAAACTGACAATAACCATGCACATATTAGGACGGGGATCTTGATCATTATCTCAGGTGTCCCACCCTGTAGGTGTATCGTAAGGGACAGAAATATCTCATCCTCTATTGTTATCCTCTTGTTTATTTATTTTTTACAACCTGTCATCTTCCATGCATTTCAAATTTCAACCATGGACGAAAAGTAGAAACATTGGGCAGAGTTGAAGACATGGAAAAGGCTTATAAGTTAGGAATCAACTAGTGGAACTAGGCCAGATTTTGGAGTGGCTCAACAGCCCTCAGATCCAACCCTATGTTCCATATCTTGTAAAACTACCAAAAATAAAATTTGTGTTGAACTCCACTAACTGTCCAGGGTGCATGCCCCCAGAGTATGGTAAGATCGTGTAGATTCTCACCACAAGAGCCACTTTCTCTACTTGATTCTTCATTAAGAAATTATTGAAAATAAAAGACTGTCATACCATGCAAATTGCATAGTAATAGAAACATGTTAAAAATAGTTATACTATTTGTTAACTGAAGCAGGAACAAAATATTTATGACAACAAGGTTCCAAGCTTGAACAATGCATGCAAGACATTTGCAAAATCACCACAAAGCAACTTTTTACAACATAGGCTCACAAAGATACAGTTTGAAAAGAGACAAAATGTATTGCCAAGGATCGTTGGGCTTGGTACAAAACTAGAAATGTGTTTGAAATACTTAGGCTTGTTGCATGCCACGCACTTGGAGCAAGTATTGCTTATATGTCAGATTTTTGGCCCTAACAACAATCTCTAGTAAATGAGACACCAAGTAAATTGTGCCTTTTTGGCTCTATGGAGGATTCCAGATATGTTTCATATGTTCTTTCCACATTTTAAGTGATTGACTCATATTCCTCTGCAAGTAGGTATATCTGCAATAGCATAATTCTATGCATTGATGAAAGTCGTTCATACACCACACCAAACTTGTAATTCTTAAAAGTTAAACAAGGTTCTAGAGTTCCATTTTCTATCTCACCACCAACTAGTAACAGTGGAGCTTTGGTTAGTTAAGGTTATTCTCCAACATAAATCCTTGAATCTCCTAGTGAGTGATAAATTATGTATTGGGCTCAAAAGAAGTTTTGAGCTCCAATAAAAAAGTTCATTCGCTAAAGACATGAAAAATTGTTTTCTGAGTTTTAGTTTTATTGGAGAAACACCATTGATATTTATTATTTAATCCAAATTTTCATTGGCTTTTCAGATGCTTTAAAGTTCAAAACAATTGAAAGTTCCTTGAATGTTAACCAGAGAATGTAAAATACAGAATTGAAACTTCAAAATGACCATCAACTCCTGTCATACAGACAACGAGCTTCTATACAATCCTTGAGATGATTATTTAAGGCTTCGGAACCTTCAAGAGCTCTGATCATTTGGTGCAAAGAGCTATGCCTTTTCTTTGAATATCAATAATGTGTAACCTACCTCTTTTTGTAGGAGTAACTTAGGTGTGCCATGCCATGCAGTGAAAGCCTAAATAGCACCATTGGAATTGGTTTACAAAATATATGTCAGCAACATGTCAAGCCTATACCAAGCAGCCATGGATAAGGTCAACAATATAAGCAATAGGCATGCATTGCATCAAGGACTTAAGAGCATATCTGAAATGTGGTTGTGAAAGACAACCTCAGTGATCCAATATGAGATTTTATTCTCAACCCATTGCATAACATAGCTCCAAAGCTTGAGAGTAAGAAGCTTGAAATGCAAAGGGGATGCTACAAAACTTCTCTTTTTTTGACAGAATCCAAGCCCACCCATAGAGAAGAAGCCAATGGGGTAAGGGCTGAAAATTTTGTTAGTAAAATTACATTTAGTTGCATTAAATACTAGAGCATGAGGCTGTGCAGAAAATATCAAGGCACTCCATGGCCACTGAGATTTGTACCTTCATCCACAAGGGCAATGAAGGAACTAAATGCAAATGTCTCTTAATAGGCTGAGAACCAGTACTCTAGGCAACAAAATGCTTTCGACAATTCAAGTTAAGAATTTTCAGCTAGAAGATAAGTGAGAATTTCAGCCATAATCCAGACATACAATGTTAAGCAGACGGCCTTGTATAATAGAGTAGAACAGGAAAGAACAGTCAAATTGTTCTCATTGAAAGTAAGACACACCAGGGCCTTCGAAAATAAGGTTTGAACTAGCCAAACAGAAAATAACTGAACTGGAGAGGTTTGAGCACACGAAGAATAAAGGATCGTTTTATACTATCATAAAGTTTTAAAATAAATTAAAATGAACATACAGGCTGTTTCCCTGACATCATAAAGAAAAAGAATATTGTCTAGAATAAAACATCTGATAAAGTCTATTTGCTCTAACCAAATGATGATCTGAAGATTTGCAGGCACAGAGCAAAGGTCTTGGAAATAATTAAAAGCATCATCTACCTCCAGCAGGCAATAAACTTGGAATCTCAAACTTTAAAAATAAATAAAGCTTTTCTAATCAATAAAAAATTGCTTAAAGACTGATTCTGCGGGGTTTGTTGATAATCTTTGAGTTGATCTGGGCCCATAAAATCCTAAATGGCTTTGAAAAATTCACCAGGAAAGGCATCCAAGCCTAGGGCTTTGTCATTCATCCTTTGACTCAAGGTACTATCCAGCTCATCTCGAGAGGCAGTCAGACGCCATCCATTAAGTCTTTAAGAGATTGCACAGGACAATGCCACAACAAGTCTACAATATCCATTCACAGTCGTCGGAGAGATCTTGGGTTTGAAAGACCACATTGTAATGTTTGTAATTTTTGACAAAGGCATTAACATAATTGACCTTGTTGTCTTGTATTGTTGTGTTCAAGCATCCAAATAGAAAAATCTCTAACATCAACAGAAAAATGATGTCGATGCTGAGATTAACTTCAAATTGTCATCAATTTCATTGAGACTACATATAATAAGATTAACAAAGGAAACATAAATTGCTCGTTATTGAAGTTTGTGACAACAGTAACCCTATATCTAAGAGGACAATAAGAATGTTGAGCTGTGTTCAATGTTAGAGGCCCTAATACATGTGAGATAGGACAAGCTAAAGTAACCTCTTCATATTGCTTTTGATGTCCTAGACTAAGAGGCATTATGCTAAAATGAAAATGAAATGGAAATGGTGGTCTCCTCTCCATAGCATAGAGATAAGGAGGAAACTTTTTCATTGTAGTGAAAACAAATAACACGAGAAAGGAAGCATCTATCATTTGGAGGTGGTTTGCTCAATTTTCATGTGGGCAACACTAGTATGGCATATTGAAGAGTTTGCACCAAAGCAAGTTTGGAAGAATCGGATAGAATTAGTCAACCCCTTAATGGAAGATAATCATTGTGCAAGCATAATCATCTGCCATATACTCTCATAGGTAGCCAGTTTCTGTATTTTTTAATGTAATTGGAGTATAATTATATCGTTTCTGGTTTTGATTGTGTGTAAGTTTTTTCATCAACATTTCGGATTACACTCCGTGATCCATCATCAGAATAGAGAGCTGAGGAGAAAAATGGTTAGTTGCTGACAAAGCTGGGTTTAAATAGAGGGAGATGCAACTAACCATTTTTCTCCTCAGCTCTATATCTTGATGATGGATCACGGAGTGTGATCCGAGACATTGATGAAAAAACTTACACACAATCAAAACCAAAAACAATATAATTACATTCAAAATGGATTGTGGAAATCTCATATCACTAATGTAATTGAAGTATTATGGTTTTTGTCTTCTTAACAAAGCTAAATTGGTTGGGCTCAAAGGACACAAGAAACTCAATTTATATCTATAGCATTCTTCAAGGCATGTCTCATAAAAAACCAAGGGAGCAAATTAAGTCCTTCCGAGATATTAACCAAAATAGTAATACATCAATACTATGTGAATGAAGAGAGTGCATCAGATAGGCTTCTCATGTTGCAATGTGATAAACACTAGGTGACTATCTTCAGGATGATTTAGAAGATATAAATGGTGAAGATGTCACTGATCTGGTCTCTGATATTCATCCAGCATAGAGTAGTCTGTTCTGTAGAATTGTTCTGATGTAACATCTCTTCATTGCCAAATCCTTACACTATAGTTTCATATATTATAGTATTTTATCCGGTTTGTGGGTTCTGTAATTAAGTCAATGTTATTTTCATTTTGGAATTGGCAAGTTTATAATTTTTAACGTTTCAAGCTGTTATGATTTATAGTTTCTGAAATTATTACACCCCAAAAGGTTAGTAGACTCTGATTTTGAAAACTTTATATCCAAACCCATACCTACACCCTAGTAAATTGAGGCCTCTCAATGTGCAGGCAAAATAAAAATTGCTCATTCTCAAGCATTTATTTCTAGGCTGAATAATAATCACCGGAAATCTGGGAGGAAACTGAAGAATGATGAAATTACAACCTTGAAGTGATTCTTGAAGAATTTCAACTTTCCAGTTATAATTTTAGAAATTGCAAACTGGAAATTTGCAACAAGCTCCAGAACTACAAGCCACTGGGACTAGTTAACAAACTGATTTTCTTGTCAATGATGAATTTCACTTTGTATATTAAATAATAAAATAAGTCATAAAGCATATACTTCAGTTAACCATATTTAGAAGTTATATCCTTCTCATGACTTCAGATACCTGTGCAATGCAAATTAGCAATTGTTTTGGCTATATGCATCTTCTGACAATAACTGTCAGAGCTCAGTATACCTTTTCTTCATCTGCACGATGGTTACAATTCCTTAAGTTCCCTTAAAGCTGAAATTCAATAAGACGTTAGTACTTTAGATCTCTGAACTAGAGTTGTTGTGTCCCCTAGCTCCAACTCACCCCCTTGTGAAATTCTTTCTGACTCTTCATTGTTGAAAAATGACACAATCTCTTCTAGAGTTTTGCCTTTTGTCTCAGGTATGTAGATGTATACAAACCCTGCACAGAGGAGTGACATACCAGCAAAGAGAAAGAATGTTCCAGCTGTGGTGATTGAATTAGAGAGACTTAAGAAAGTCATAGAGATTATTCCACTAGCAACTCTGTTAAATACAACACCCAGACTAGCTGCTTGTGCCCGCAATCTCAATGGGAATATCTCTGACAACAAAACCCAACATATAGGCCCTAATCCAATGGAGAAAAATGCCACATTGCACCACACTGACAATATAGCTAAAAAACCAAATCCTTGGTGGCTTCCTGATGTGTTTTCTATCGAGAAAAGACACGATGCTAAGGCTATTAAAGATACAGACATCCCAAGGGTGCTCGTCAGCAACAATGGCCTCCTTCCAACTCTATCTATCAAGAATATAGCTACCAAGATAAATACAGTTTTAAAAAAACCTACTGCAACAGTAGCACCAAGACGTCCTGCTTGACTATGAATTCCAGATTCTTTGAAAACTACTGGACTGTAATAAACTATTGCATCAATACCTGATGCTTGCTGGAAAAACTGAATCCCTAAAGCTATGATCAGCATCCTCCGCAACAGAGGAGTGGGCCATAAAAGTTCTCTCCAAACTCCTTCCCCATTATGTTTCTTTTGGAGAATTTGGAAATTCGGTACGTCTATATTTTCATCTTGTTCCCCTAATTTCTCAACATTGTCACTAGATTCATTACCTCCAACACCTGTTGCTTCTATAATTTCTGCCAGTCTTGCATCTGCCTCACCTTGATCATCTGAGGTCCTTGCCAGTACAGATGCGGCTTCCTCAATCCTATTTTGCATAACAAGCCATCTAGGGGACTCTGGCATACCAAGGACACATAATGCAAGGAAAAGTGATGGAACCAATCCCACACCAAGCATCAACCTCCAGCTTATGTGGGCTGGTAATCCAGAGAGAAAATAATTGGAAATATAACCAAGAAGAATTCCAAAGTTGATAAAAATCTCAGGAAGGGATGTAAGTGCTCCTCGGCTTGATGCAGGAGAAACCTCTGCAGTGTATACTGGGGCAATCATTAGGCCAAATCCAACCCCAACTCCACCCAGAAACCTGCCGATCATCAAAATAGAAAAGGAGGGAGCCAATCCCATTATACCTGCACCCACCATGCATATGAGACCTGTCAAAGCCATTGTCCATCTTCTTCCTATGGCATCTGAGGTCCTACCTGCAGCTGCAGCTCCTAGAAGAGAAACTATACTCAGAGATCCAACAAGCAGCTCTGTTTGTTCCTCGTTTATGTGCAAATCCTCTTGAATAAATATAATTGCTCCACTCATAACTCCACCATCTGCACAGTATCAGAAGCGGCATCTAATTTGTCAGTTTCGGAAATTCTCAAATCACTTACATATTCAAACAAGTAGATGACAGAACGTGGAGCATCAGTTACCTTTATGTATGCTATATAATCAAGAAGAAGTAAAGGACAAGAAAAGAGGTTATGCTTCATTGTTCCCATTCCAAGTATGAACAAGATTGAAACACTCAAGCATAACCAAACGAAGAACTTACACAATCTACTGAGCTTTCTTCCTAAGCAGCCAAGTTGTTTATCTTGCCTTCCAAGCAGTTAGGTATATATTAAAAATATTCTACAACTGAGGAATATGATTTTAGATAGTTCTGAAATTGAAAGCAATTAATGTGCAAATATTATGGCTAAAAATTTGTATATGTATGTCTGTTGCTCCATACTCCATAGAACCTACAGCATGTGCCAAGGGCAATAATGTGCATTTTCGTTTCCATTAAGAGTTGCTCCTTCAAGG
Organism: Sequoiadendron giganteum; assembly: GCA_007115665.2. Lineage (NCBI taxonomy): Eukaryota > Viridiplantae > Streptophyta > Pinopsida > Cupressales > Cupressaceae > Sequoiadendron > Sequoiadendron giganteum. The sequence goes on from CM021109.1 coordinate 584,836,109, forward strand.
CTAATACCTTTGCTCGAGAAAGGCTACAGAGTGAAATGCACATAAGTGTCGAGGCCCAAATACCCCACCAAGTAAATGATAGGTTTAATTCTTTGGAGTAGTGTACTCTACACTGATACAAGTTAAATTCCTTTGTTTGAGAGAGGCTACAAAGGCAAATGGCCTAGTCACCAAAAAACTTTGATTCAAGAAATACACTCTAACCCTTCCCACATCTCCTGATGAGTCATACCTTTATTCTATACTCCAGAACCTTATTTAAAAATCTTCAGTCCATGTACCTTGAAGCATCTGAAATTTCTAAGTGACTAAGCTAGATAGAAGGAGATCAACATCTATAAGTAAAATGTTCTAAGCTTAATTTCATTTTTACTCACTACCCCCTGTGCAGATATTGATCTCAAAACACTGTTTCGAAAAAGGATGTTCAACAAGCATTGTGTCTTCTTTTTAAAGAATCTGCATTTTCTTCAGTTGGATCAAATAAAACTAATAAGGTTTAAATTGGGTGTTGTGGCCAGTTTCAAGCAGGGCCCTCAATCCGAACTACTCTAATTCGAATGTGTAACTGTGATAAGCCCACTTTTCAATCTATATTCACCCATCTCAACACAGTACAATTTCAATATCAAAAAGAAAAAGAAATGAAATGTTCACACTTGGTATTCATCTATTTCATTTGTGCTAATGCAGCTGGCATTACAGTGCAAAGGACAATTATCTCACTTAAAAAGGGTTCACAGATCTGAAATGATAAATCAATAATGCGTCTAAACTTTGAAAAAAAAAGGTCCATACATACATACCATAGCCAAGCACGATAGAATTCATGGATGCCAAAATTGCACAGGCAAGCACATATGTGTTCATGGGCTTCTTCCCGCCAGAAGAATTTGAATGACTATTGACTAGTTCATATTTCCCAGTAGGAAGCTTCAAATCATCATTAGTATCAGCAATTTTCTTCTTTCCCCAGCCCATCGTTACTATTTCTCCTCTGCACAATAGTTAGTTAGATCTGTAAGTGATTTACTTTTCTCTTTCCATAGTCTGGCGATTGTTAGATCTTTTGTTTCAGGCAATGCGGCTTCTTGACCATATCAAAATATTTTGGTTTACTGCATTCCCAAATCAACAGGAAGCCACGATGAACGTGCGAATTTTTTAGTCAAGAATAATAATATAAAACAAGCTTAACCTGGAACGCGTCAAAAAAAAACAAACTTTAAGCCTCGTGGAATTTTATTACAAGAAAAGTTTATTTTACAGACTGGATTTTAAGCTCAACCTGTAGTAAACTAACGCACACAACATGGTTTTAGAATGAGTAAGCGAGTTTTTTTATAGAAATTATGTACTGTTTTTGTGTTATTTGTAAAAAAATGATATTAATGCCCAGTAAAAATAAATAGCTTTTAAAATGTGATAATAATTAGTATATATATATCTTAAATATAATTTATATAAAATACGTCAATGTATATTTTATTATTATTATATCTGATTTTTTTATAGAATATATTTGTTTTTATATTTTGACTAATAGTATTATATTATATTATTATTACATTATTAAAAATATACTTTTTAAAATGATTTTTTTGTTTTTTGTTTTTGTTATTCTATTTTTTTTTAAAAAATTTGTTTCCAAAATATGTTTGTTTTTGTGTGTTTTTATTTAAGGATTGTTGTAACTGATATAAAAATTGTATAAAAAATTGCATATAATTTCAATTTAGAAATCTTAGTCCTTTATTATCATGGATTGTGGAAATTTATTATTATTAAGTAAATTTAAAGATTAGAAAGTGTAAAAATAATTTAAAAACATTTTAAATGTATTTATTCAAAAATTGTTTAAATTATTTATATTAAATTTCTTATTTAGGATTGATTAAAATATCAAGATTATTTTTTAGATAGATGTATTTAAGAGATATATAAGACATGTATTAAAAATACATATGAAAATAAAATAAAAAATTATGGTTTAGAGGTCTTATCATAAATATGTGTGTCATAAGATTTATCTCTATTCAATCTCCAATTAAAAATAAAGAGAATTAAAAAATTATTTTTCTAAGTGTAAAGGATTGTGGAAATAAAGTCTCTAACTAAATATTGACTAATATCGAACATCTCTCAAAAGAAAATAGTTGAACATATTGAAACCTTTTTTGTTAGTTGCAAGGAGGATGCCGATAGGAATATATAGAGTAGTAAGAAGAGGAGTGACGTGCAATTTAGCACTTGTTTAATAAAATTGAAACTATTTGTGATAAAATTGACTAAAAGAGATCAAATATAGCAAAATCTAATATATATAATTATAAATTTGTACACTATCTAATAAATATAATTATAAATCTATATACTATTTGAGTTAAAACTGAATAAAAATTTGTTTAAATATAATAAATAAACTGTAATTTAATATTTTTTCTTATTTGTATTTTATTTTTATCTAATATAAAATTGAAAACATATCATTTTATCTTTTTTTTAATAAATTTGATAGTAAATATTTTATATCTATAATAAAAATAGTATATGGACTAAATACCATCTAAATCCATTTCGATTGAATTTAATACTTTACTTTAGACAAAGTACCAAAATCATGAAAAAGATAACTTATATGAACTAAATACCATCGAAATGCATTCTATTGAATTAAATACTTTACACTTTCAACTGCATATTGAAAGCATGACTATTTATTGTTATTTTGGTCAACAGGATCATTGTTTCTTGGATAAGTTTGGCAGAGTTTCATACCGCTAACTGGTTCCAGTCTAGATGTGGTTATATCCACCCAAATGAAATGTGTATAATGGCCCTTCTCAAGAAAATTTTGTTCAAAAAACACCAATCCCTCAATAGTAAGAAACTCCAAGTTGCTCAAAAAACACCAATTCCTTAAGAGATAAAAATAATAAACTCTCTCTTAAAAAGCTCAAAAATTTCAAAACAAAGAAATTGCTTATTGTTAAGCAAACCTTGAAAATCTGATCCATAAAGAAAGTAATATTCATTAAACAAATCTTCAAACATTTATGCCCCTTAGGTTGTTACATGAACATTACCTTCCAGCACCCAAGACTATATCTTTGGATTCGACAAAGAAAACTGGTATTTTATAAGATAGAATGGTCCTGCATAAATCCAATCTGATTTGCAACAGTAACATCTCCCACACCCAGCATGGATAAACCATTTCTCTAGATTCTTGCTAGACTACAACCCAATAAATAAAAAATATATCATCAAAAAAGATTTCAGGGTATACAGCTCCACACCAATTGAACTTGACATTAAAATTTTAATTATTATCCCAAAACAAAAATCACGAAACCCAATTAATAAATAAAAATTTAAGCAAAATACCAAATGGAATGAGTTGTGGTGGAAAGCAAAGGAATATTTATTTTATACTATATATTCTACCTTTTGGTTGCATTACACAGAAAAGAATATAAACCTAGTCCATAATAAAGCTAGGAATTTTGTAATATAATTAGTCACATATAAATGAAAATGACATGTTACCATGAATTTGGTGCTATAGTGGAAGGCAAACTAGGCTACATGTACCGCAAGCTTTCTCCCTCTCTTCCTCTCTTTAAAAGGGTTTGGAAATAGGATTTCAAGATTTCACAGCCTAAAAAATGGAAGGGGAAAACACAAGCACGGGAAATGCTTTTGTGGAAAGTAAATTGAAGAAGGGCATGCTAGATGCAACCACCAACATTAGGGAAACCTTGCAATATATCAAAGCTTTATTCCTTGCACAGGTTTGGATTATTGCTTTTCTTTGAAATTTTGACTCATTTATAGTTAGTTTTCTTTAAAGATGTTAATAGTGGATTGCAGGGGAAGAAATTAGTAGCTAAAAATGAGCAGGAATTAGCTGAAGCAGATCTTCAAGCACAAAGAAATTAAGTCGATGCAAATGATGTTGTTGAGATAGAAAAGAAACGTCATGACCTCATTAGCTAGTAATTCTTAGGTTTCTTCCTTTGTTTTAGTTATGAGAAACACATGAATTTTGTGTTTCTATTTTCTACTGGTAATGTAATATAATTTTCTTCCTTGCAATGCTTGGGCAAGATTTTATACAAGATGGTAGTACCATCTTGGTTCATGGTTTTTCAAGAGTTGTCTTGGCACCATCAAAGATGGTAGCATTGAATGGGAAGCACTTTAGTGTCGCATGCACAAAAGGTTGGACTGATAACACTACATAGAAATGTCAAAGGAATTCGTTGCTAAACTACAATGAAAGATGGGAATTACCGTGCACTATTTAGATTGTCGTTCTTGATATGTGCTTTGCCCTCTTCTTAGATTGCTTTTCTTGATTTGTCCTCTGCTCTTTGCGTAGTCTTGTGCAATTTGGTGCGAGAAATATGTCTGCTTCTAGTGGTAGTCTCAATCAAAGTTGTGTTCATTCTTCTTGTAGGGAAATGCAACAGTGACTTAGCAGATAGTTGCCAACATCAATAAATGCAGAGGATGGAAATTGAAGGCGTTTGAGATGGCGATAGGTTTTTTCCTAGGTGGAGGTTGATATTTTCAGTCTTGAGGAGATGTGAAATCTAGTACGTTCTACATCATTGTGGCTCCTACCGTATTTTGCATTTACTCCATCCCTCAACATCTCATCATTGTGGCTCCTTTTGTATTCTGCATTTACTCCATCCTCCAACAAATGTTGAATCGATAATTCTACATTTATAGCGTTGGCAAGTGGGTTCCAACATATCAGATCGACGGCGAAGATTACTAGCAATCCACCAAAAGTTTGACGGAAACCATGGTAGTTTGACGGCATGAGACTTGTTTCAGGCCAAAAGCTCATGCAATATATAGCCTATCGTCTAAATATAATATACGTCAAGATTATGACAACCAAAGTGCAAAAATAAAACAAACTCTAAACTATTCAAAAGAATCTTCAAACTTTAAAACAATTACAAATAAATATAATCAATAATACTGTATTGAAATTAAAAATATGTAACATAATAACAATAATAGATTTCAAAAACTGTAAACATTTAAAGAGTAAATAGGCTCTATGAATCCTATTCAAACACCAATCTTCATTTTCCTTCTTAAAAAAATTAATAAATTAATATATCAGTAGAAAATTTGTAGAGAAACAATTCGGGCATATCAATACCTAACAAAAGAGAAGTCATGGCATACCAACCAAACTAATTCAATTTGACAGATCAACCACTTGTATTATACTATCTAAATAAAATAATGGGACCATCAAAAATCACTCTCAAGCTAATGCAATTTAGCTTTTCATGGCTAAAGAGTGATATTTTCATTTAAAAAATATTTATTTTTGGCATGGAAAGATTGTGAGGGAAAATTTGGCATGTTTTTTAAAACTATTTAATGATTTTTTTATGTCCCAAAAATGTAGCATATGTGGTGTTTTGATTAAGGATAAAAAATGGGTTTTGATGGGGCTTGGAACCCAGTACAAAGGAAAGCAAGCTGCATTTATGATATACCATAAACCAACAACAGCACTACAGCAGCCTCAACAAGATAAATGTGACAACACACTATGAATAACAGACAAGCAAGGTCCATAAACCTTTACAACCTGATTTTAACCGGAACTAGAAACCCTTTTATCTGGGCCTAGAAACTCATACAAGTACAAATAACCTACTTGCATCTGCCAGGCATCAACATACCAGCCGCTCATGGAGTTCACCCTAGAGCCAATGGACATAGCCACCTTAATGGTGTCAAACACCATCAAACCCATAACCAAAAACACCAACACCTCCAACAAGCCCACCATAAAAGTGGGGTAAGAGAGCACAACAAACCACAAGAACCCAAAATAGAAATCAGCAATCCAAAAGCAAAAAAACATTTGGTACCAGGAAACCGACCTGGCCTCCACCTCTAAAGGAGGGAGCTTCCCTCTATTGGAGAGTAAAACCTGCTCAGCTAATCCACCATAGCCTATAAACTTCAGCCCCCTCAACCTCCACCTCCATAGGAGAAGCACCCACCTCCATAAGAACCGCAACTGAGGGATCCAAAGACCATCTCCTTTCATATCCACCTCAAAAGGAAAAGAACCCACCTCCATAGGGTCCAAGGAGATAGCCAGCACAACAACCGAACAAGCAAGTGAGGGATCCTTCAATAACCTCAGGTACTAGGACCAGCAACAGGAACACAACCCTCTTCAAAGCCACCAAAAAAGAGCACCAAAACTGAGCCTTCAAAAAATAAAAAAGAATCAGCTCACCCCAAGCACAAGGCTCAAACCCCAGCATCAACATCCTCCTATGGGACAAGAGGATCGCCAACAGAAAAAAGATCAAGACCCAAGAGTCACCCCACACCAAAGGGTTTCAAAATCCCCAAAAAAATAACAAACCCCTTCAGCAATTCATCTTCAAAAACCAGGGGCACCGAGCCACAACATAGAGGCTCCCAACCACCACCAAAGTAGCAATATCGGCAAGTTTAAAGACCTCCCAATTCCAACCCATCAACATCAATAGGAGCAACGTCTTAACCCAAGCCCAAAAGAAAAAGATCCCACACAGGAATCCACCCAACACCAACAAGGCTCCACTAGAAAAGTTATTCCAAGAGTAACCAAAAAATCTTCAACCATATTCTAGGGTAGAGCACCATGCTCAAAAAATACAAAGAACAAGCCCCAAAAAAGCAGCCAAACCCACACAGAGAGGTTTGCACACATAACCATGAATGTCCAGAGACCTAGCACAAGGGCGATCCCTTCACAACACCATCCACAACCTCTTCAAACCCCAAAGAGGTCTGAAAGCCCAAAGCCTGAGAAGAGGACATCAAAGGAAGCCCCCATAGGCTTCCAAAAGCACAATGACCCCAGACAAAGACCTCCCACACCTCAAAACCAGGAGTCAAAAAAGAAAACACACCCATAGGCCACAGAGTAGCCCATGAAGCAAGCACATCCACCTCTAGCTTGATCTTGACAACACCACCAACACCCAAAGAACTCCAAATTCAATCTCCAGAAAGCAACCCACCCAACCTCACAGTCAAACACTCTAAAGCTTCAGCCACAAGGAGCAACAACAACTCGAGAGAAGCCCTACCAAGCATAGGGGAAGGAGGGCCCTCACTCTCTCCATCATCTGCATCGCCATCGTCCTTCACCTTCGCAGCAACCTCAGCAGACCCTCCCGCATTTGAAAACAAAAGTCTCCCGCTCCCACTCATCGTTACTTTGCTAAGCTATGTAGCATATGTGGTGTTATTGTTGGTTGATGTTTTTTTAATAGTGAAAAAGTTGAAATATATTGGTTTTCATATATTTTTAGAGATTGGTTTTGATGATTAATTTATTTATTTTTTGGTTAAATTTATAAATATGAAATAAAGTTTTTATTTTTTAGTTCAAATTTTAAAATGGGTTTAAGTGATTTTTTCTTAACTAGTTATTACTTGTTCATTAGAATGCAAAATATATTAATTTTTGAATTAGGATGTTGTATAAAAGAAAAAAACTCTAATTCATTGACATCCAACTAGTAGCTCTTATTTCCACTTGTCTTGTCACATAAGGGAGTAACATAGAACATTCATTAAATTATTAGCTTCCATCAACATTTGTATTTAGAGACAAATTAGGGAATATCGCATGGTTACTTGTTGTCATTGATCATTGATCCAAAATTATTAAATTAGATCATAATGGTTTGATAAAAGGTGAGGATCCTTGTTATGTAAACTCCTAACATCTACTATCAACATTGCATTTTTTGGATATATATATATGAAATGTTGGGAAAGAGATCCTTAAACAATAAGGGGTTTTTTTTCTCTATTTATGTCTTTCCCTAAGGGAGTTTCATTAGGAAAGAGATCACAATGCATAAAGATTGACTTTCAACCTCAATGGTGAGTCAATCAGACCTAGATCTTCAGTTCTTAGGACAATAGGACATATCTGAAACCAAATTGAAATGATTTGCAATGCTCAAACTAAATGAATTATAAGACTTAATACCTAAAATGCAAATTTCCCAAAAGTACAGAAACTGAAATCACAATTTGCAAGTAGATCTAAGAAGGGTTGGGATACATGCACCTATCATCAAAAATAGGTTTTGAGACCTACTGAAGGACTAGTTCGCCCATGGGTGAATGGGTCCTAGTTAGGGCTTCTGAAAATATTTTTGGCAATCCTCTAGTGCTAGATTTTAGCTTCTTTTTTGCACAAGTCCCACTATCGGAAAGTCAGAAATAAAGTATGCAACCTAGTTTTCATGGCTTGACAACAATAATGACAACCTATGCAACAATGCAAAATTTCTCTTCAAGATCTTCAATTCTTCTTCAACCTGTAATCTACACACACATAAAGAGAAAAATTGTTTTGTTTGAATGGGGGTTTGCCTTAGTTGAACCCCAAGTTTGGTAATTAAACCTTGATAGAAAGATAATGACAATGGAGAAGGAAATGATGAATGAACAATGTTTTCTACAATTCACCAACCCTTCAATGGCTCCCCTTAGAGGACTAGAGACAAACACATCTATCCAAGGAATTTGATCTTGCTTTGCTTGATGGATTTGGACACTTGAAAATGCTTGGATGCTTTAGGATAAACAATGCATATTAGCCTTCACAAGATGGCATGAACACACATACTTGAACATGATGTTAGGACCTTGATTGCTACAACAAATGACTCATAAATCTACTCTTGAATGCTCTTGACAATTATATCTACTCAATAGGAAGTCTTGATAATGTGTGTTAGGATGCTTAGATTTTAAATGATAAAAAGTATGTATTTATAGATATTTATCTAATTTCTCAAAAATTTGATTCCAAAAGCTAACAATTGCAAGTTGAATTTGAATCAATGAAATGTCACCAAAAACATATTTAAAATTGGATCTTATGACTTAAAGGGGATTGGCCTATAATTCTAGGACACACATGCTCCAATGTAATTAAAATATTAAATACATTAATTAAATACTAGTTCCCCTTTTAGAAAATGGAAAAATAAGGCTTTAGAATGCATAATTTAGCAAATTAGAAGCTTAATTAAGTCCAATAAATTAAGGAACTCAAACATAGTGTGAAATTGTAAAGGTATACAATTTCCTACACTATATTTAGCCCCCACTTTAGTGAGATTATGAACTTGCGCTCAGACTCACACTAAAGTAGACAAATATGCATCAAGAGGGGTCTAAGTGTATAAATATTGGAACTTAGATAGGATGACAAATGTATAGCACATGTTGCTAGGTTTTCACCATAAGCACTTATCCAAGGTGTCACCAATGGTGGTTTTCACCATATGACGACTTATTTCTTTTTATTATTTTACTTTTCTTTTTTTAAAAGGTGAGAATAACTCAATGAATTTGGGTATAAAACCATTTGAGATGAATGATGTTGATGGGTTCATCCAAAGATTCTCCTTCTCGAGTAGCCAATTGGTATGCTCTTCAACCATACTTTGCAATGATAACATAAGGACCCTAACCAATTAGCCTAAAATTTTCCTTTATTTTCTCAGTCATGTTAGTTCCACTAGTTCTTTCTGAATATAGAATCACCAAGTTGAAATTGGTGAGGCTTGATCTTCTTGTGTAACTCCTTCTTAGCTTGTTCTGATATGCTTGGAGATGATTGTACGCATTGAGGTGGCATTCATCAAGAAGCTCTAGTTGACTCAAGCATGCAACCTGGTTCTCCTCATTGATAATGTTTTTCAATGAAATGTGCAAGGATGGGAGTTCCACTTCTATCGACAAGATAGCTTCAACACCATAGACTAAAGCATATGGAGTGGCATTGGTAGGGATACATATACTAGTATGATAAGCCCAAAGGGTAGGGTTTAGATGGAGATGTCAATCACAATTAGTTTCATTGAAAACCTTCTTGAGGATTTTTATTAAGTTCTTATTGGTTGCCTCCTCTTGGTCGTTACCTTGGAGGTAATAGGGGGTATACCAACGGTTTTGGATATGGAATTGTTTACAAAGAATACATACATATTGATTCTTAAAGGTTTTATCATTGTTAGTGATGATGGTGAAGGGAATACCATACCTACAAATGCTATGGTATAGGATAAATTTTGAAATTTGGAGACTAGTGATGAGAGTGAGGGGAATGGCTTCCACCCACTTGGTTAAGTATTTGGTTGTAGTTATATTGAATGTATGCTCATTAGATGATGAGGGATATATCTTGTTGATGATATCAAGACCCCATTATGAAAAGGGCCATGATGAAGTGATGGAATGCAATGCTCGATATGGTACATGTATCAATTCTCCATGTTGCTAACAGGGGAGACACATGTTTCATGCTCCATGGTGGGCTAATAATAGCCCACTCAAAGAAGCTTATTTGCAAGGACTATTCCACTAGTATGAGCCCCACACACACCACTATGCACTTCATGTAACACAAGATTGGCTTATGTAGTGTTTAAGCACCATCGTAAAGGACCGTCATAGCTCTGATGATATAAATTGTCACCTAGGATGGTGTAGGATGAAAGCTAGATAAATGATTGGTGTTGATTGTGAGTGAATTTAGGTGTAAAGTGTTATCATGAAGGTAGGTTTAGATGTCATGATACCAATGGGACTCAAGACCAATGATTTCACACACCTTTTTCATATTAAGGATATCATATGCTAGCACAAGAATTTGTTCAACTAAGAATTCACATTCATAGCTATTGTGGAGCATGTCTAACAAGGATCTAATGGTATCCATCACATCAACAAGTTTATTTTATAGACGTGGAACCTGCTCAAACTGGATGTGGACAAAGTACTTCATGAAATCATCAACCATGCATTTGTAAGGAAGCAACTTGTTATCCCTAGTTTGGAATTAATCATTGACCTATTTGATTATGAGTTCAAAGTTACCATAGACATGTAATCAACTAATATCTTATTGGACTATCATTCTCAACCCAAAGATTAAGGCTTCATACTCCACTATGTTATTTGTGCATAAAATATCTAATCTGAATGACTTGCATATGAAATCACCTTGAGGAGTGATGAAGAGAATACCCAATACACTAGATCCATGTTGTGTAAATGAGCCACCAAAATACAATTTCAATGAGACTTGTTTTGTAATGGTGAAAATGGACTCATTAGGAAAATACTTAACCAATAGATAAGCATCAACAAGAGGAGCCTCGACTAACTGATCCATGATGACTTGGCCTTTTATATCTTTTTGTTCCACGTACTCAATATCAAACTCACTGAGAAGCATGACCCACTTAGCCATACGACATGTTAAGGATGTTTTGGATAGAAGATATTTAAATGAGTCAACTTTATATATGTTAGAATGACTAAGCATGTAATGCATGAGTTTCTGAGAATTAAAAACCACTACAAGGGATGCTTTCCATAGGAGTATAATTGATATCATAGCCAACAAGAGTATGAATGATGTAGTATAATGCTCTTTCATTCCCGTTCTCATCATGTTGAGAAAGAAGTACCCCAATGCAACCGAAGTAGCCGATATGTATAACAACAATGGTTTTCTTGATGTAGGAGGTATGAAAATAGGTGGGTTAGCCAAATATTCCTTGATCATATCAAAGCCTTGTTGACAAGAATAATTCAACTTGAATGAGGTATCCTTGAGAAGCAAATGATTGAAAGGTTGGAATTTATTTGCAAGATGAGCTATAAATCTTCATATGGATTGTAATTTCCCTTGTAGACTCCTCAACTATTTAAGTGGCTTGGGAGGTGGCATGCCCATGATAGCTTTAACTTTAGTAGGGTCAATTTTGATTCCTCTCTTAGATACAATGAAACCTAGGCTTTTTCCAAATTTTACACCAAATACACACTTTTTGGGTTTAAACCTTAATTGATATTGTTCTAATCAACCAAAGATACACTCAAGAACAGTTGGATGCTATTCTTTGGTCTTGAATTTGGCTAGAAAATCATCCGCATAGTCCTCTATGATGATGTGAATGATTTCATGGAAGATGACTCTCATTACTCTTTAATAGGTAGCATCAACATTCTTCAAGCCAAAAGGCATGACTTGATAACAAAAAGTACCCCATAGGGTTGGTGAAGCAATTTTATGTTGATCTTCTACCATGATACGAATTTGATTATACACTAAGAAACCATCCACTAGGGACAACATGGCATGACGTTCTATTATGTTCACAAAGCATATCGATGTTGGGGAGCAAGAAATCATCCTCTAGACAAGCCTTGTTCAAGTCTAAAATATGTGCAAATATAGTTGCCCCTTGTCGATTTGGCAATGGGGACAATATTGAAAATCCATTCAAATTAGTCGATGGGATGAATGAAAAATGATTCAAGTAGCTTCTCAAGTTCAACCTTGACTAATAAGGCAACTTGAGGATGTATCTTACATAACTTTTTCTTGACAAGGGGTGATCCCACAATGTTGGTTTACAATTTTTAGGAGATTTTGATTTTTGTTGAAATCACATACTTTTAGAAAATATAATGATTTAAGCCTTAAAAATCTCCATTTGAAGGATTCCAATTGAAGAGGGTTTGATCAAACCACCTTAGATCACAGCCCCTTGGATAGAACCCCGCTATTTTTAAACCATACCTATAATGGAGTCTCTTTTACACCTATCAAAATGCTGATAAAAATCACTTTTGATTTACCTTTTGGGGGATCAAATGAATTCATTTAGAATTTTTTTTTGTAAGTATGTAGTCCTTATTATAAGCTTCCCCAAAAGTATAATTTTAAATAAATTTAATTTAATTATTATATATTTTTTTTAATTTCTTGTAAATGTAGTTTTTTCATCGAAAATCAAACTCTATGTTTTGTACATGTGGAAAAATAGCAGATTATAAAAAAAAAAATAGAAAAATATCAATCCACAAGATATTGAAATCTTTGATCCAACAAAAGAAAAAAAATTGAATTTCTATACATACAAAAAAAGTTATGTTGTATACAATCCGCCTATATCTAAATTGTAATTGGTTTTAATTTGAAACTTAATTAAAGAAAAAATATTCAATAAAAAACTATGAAACCAAATGAAAGCGCTGGATATCATAGTTAACAATCTAAATTCTGAAAAGCTATAATTTTATCCTTCATGGAAAAAGGTTATGTTGTAGACGGTGTGCATCACTCTTTAAAAATGGTGTTTACTAAAAAAAAGTAGTTTTCGAAGGAGATGGAAAAAGAAGTGCAATTTGATTCCAAAATTTTGGAAAAATATATTTAGAATCTACAGACAAAATTTCACAAATCACTAGTTCGCATCATCTTCAAATTCCTCATCATTTAGCCGCTATAGCTACCCAAAAGTGAATATTTAGTTAGAAAAAATTAGTTCAATGTCTAGTTTGGCCAAAAATTGTAAACCAATATTGTGGGATCACCCCAAGTTTAGCAACAAGATGAACAACCAGGTGATGTACGACAAGAGTGGGATCAAGCCCAAGCATGTCAAAGTAAGACCATGCAAAATTGATGGAGTCATTTTTGAGGATATTGGAAAATACTTGATACTCATCTGTTGACAAAGAGGTTGTCACATATGTGACCTTGGGTTTAGTTGTACTCCCCAAATTAATCTCTTTGGTTTCTTCTATCAAAATAGGGGACCTTTTTGGCTACTATGTACCCATGAAGAGGAGATGAACATACTCATCTCTTGATGCCTCAAAGAGGTTTTCATCAGAAGATACACCCTTTGTTTTTACTTTTGATAAATCTAAAAGTGCCTCAAGGAGGCTTTCACTAGAAGATTGTGTATTTTTTTATTTTTTTAACTTTTACAGTTAAGGAGTTTATCTTCCCCAAAATAGGCACATTGATCTAACACATAAATGAAACCGGATTGGTGGTCCCCAAGAGGCATACCTTCACGTAAGCCCATGAATTCAATGAATGCTTCATCATTTTAGAATATGTCAATATGTGTAGACCCTCATTGGTCACAATCAATGAGTTTAGGATGGAAAAGTGGGAGATCAATGGTAAGGATGGTGGTGGCAAAGATGGAGGAGACATCTAAATCGTCATAGGAAACTTTGATGATCTCTTCTATGATATCTTTCACAAGAATGGAATCTATCAATGTTATTAGAAGTACTTGGTAGTGTAGAGGGCTTCTTTTGTTTAGAGCCATATCTAAGTCCTTGATGCTTCTCGTTAGCAGGTGGATCTAGTGATTTTAGCATACCTTGCTCATGAAGGCCTAATTATTTTCCTTTACAATTAACTCGTTGAGCCATTTGATGAAGAATAGGAAAGGTTTCCTAGAAATACTCTAGGAGAGTATCAGTGTTCTCAAGTTCTTCTCCCTAACAAAGGAAACATAAATTTATCATTGTTGAAGTTTGTGACAACAATAACCCTATATCTACTAAGGGGATATGAGCCATCACAAATAAGAATGTTGAATTTTGTTCAATGTTAAAGGCCCCAATACATGCAAGATAGGACAAGCTAAAGACACCTCTTCATATTGCTTTTGATGTCCTGGATTAGGAGGTATTATGCTAAAATGAAAATGAAGAGGTCTCTTCTCCATAGCATAAAGATAATGAGGAAATCTTTCATTGTAGTGAAAACAAATAACTCAAGAAAGGAAGTATCTATCATTTGCTTTTGATGTCCTAGACTAGGAGGTATTATGCTAAAATGAAAATGAAGAGGTCTCTTCTCCATAGCATAAAGATAATGAGGAAATCTTTCATTGTAGTGAAAAAAATAACACGAGAAAGGAAGCATCTATCATTTGGAGGTGGTTTGCTCAATTTTCATGTGGGCGACATTAATATGACATAATGAAGGGTTTGCAACAAAAGCATATTTGGAAGAATTAGATAGAATTAGTCAAGATCCTTAATTGAAGATATGTACTGTGTTAAGTAGCCAATTTCTGTGTTTTGAAAGTAATTGGAGTATTATGGTTTTTGTCTTCTTAACAAAGATAAACTGGAAGAGACAAGAAACTCAGTTTATATCTATAACATGCTTCAAGGCATGTCATATGAAAAACCAAGGGAGCAAATGAAGTCCTTCCAAGATATCAACCAAATTAGTAATGCATCAATACTTTTGAATGAAAAGAGTGGATCGGATAGGATTCTCATGTTGCAATGTAAAAAACACTAGGAGAGCATCTTGAGGATGATTTAGAAGATATAAATGGTGAAGATGTCAATGATCTGGTCCCCAATATTGTCCAGCATAGAGTAGCCTGTTCTGTACAATTGTTCTTATGTAACATCTTTTCATTGCCAAAGTCTAAGCTATAGTTTCATATATTATATTATTTTATCCATTTTGTAGATTTTGTAATTAAGTCAATGTTATTTTGGAATTGGCAAATTCATAATTTTGAAAAAAAAAATTATGTTTCAAGCTGTTATGGTTTATAGTTTCTGAAATTATTACACCCCAAAAGGTTAGTAGACTCTGATTAGCAATTTTTTTGGCTATATGCATCTTCTGACAATAGCTGTCAGAACTCATCATACCTTTCTTCATCTGCATGATGGTTACAATTTTTTAAGTTCCCTTAAAGCTGAAATTCAATAAGAAGTTGGTACTTTAGATTTCTGAACTAGAGTTGTTGTGTCCCCTAGCTCCAACTCACCCCCTTGTGAAATTCTTTCTGACTCTTCATTGTTGAAAAATGACACAATCTCTTCTAGAGTTTTACCTTTTGTCTCAGGTATGTAGATGTATACAAACACTGCACAGAGGAGTGAGATACCAGCAAAGAGGAAGAATGTTCCAGCTGTGGTGATTGAATGAGAGAGACTTAAGAAAGTCATAGAGATTATTCCACTAGCAACTCTGTTAAATACAACACCCAGACTAGCTGCTTGTGCCCGCAATCTCAGTGGGAATATCTCTGACAACAAAACCCAACATATAGGCCCTAATCCAATGGAGAAAAATGCCACATTGCACCACACTGACAATATAGCTAAAAACCCAAATCCTTGGTGGCTTCCTGATGTGTTTCCTATTAAGAAAAGACCCGATGCTAAGCCTATTAAAGATACAGTCATCCCAAGGGTGCTTGTCAGCAACAATGGCCTCCTTCCAACTCTATCTATCAAGAATATAGCTACCAAGATAAATACAGTTTTAAAAAAACCTACTGCAACAGTAGCACCAAGACGTCCTGCTTGACTATGAATTCCAGATTCTTTGAAAACCACTGGACTGTAATAAATTATTGCATCAATACCTGATGCTTGCTGGAAAAACTGAATCCCTAAAGCTATGATCAGCATCCTCTGCAACAGAGGAGTGGGCCATAAAAGTTCTCTCCAAACTCCTTCCCCATTTTGTTTCTTTTGGAGAATTTGGGAATTTGGTACGTCTATATTTTCATCTTGTTCCCCCAGTTTCTCAACATTGTCACTAGATTCATTATCTCCAACACCTGCTGCTTCTATAATTTCTGCCAATCTTGCATCTGCCTCACCTTGATCATCTGAGGTCCTTGCCAGTACAGATGCGGCTTCCTCAATCCTATTTTGCATAACAAGCCATCTAGGGGACTCTGGCATACCAAGGACACCTAATGCAAGGAAAAGTGATGGAACCAATCCCACACCAAGCATCAACCTCCAGCTTATGTGGGCTGGTAATCCAGAGAGAAAATAATTGGAAATAAAACCAAGAAGAACCCCAAAGTTGATAAAAATCTCAGGAAGGGATGTAAGTGCTCCTCGGCTTGATGCAGGGGAAACCTCTGCAGTGTATACTGGGGCAATCATTAGGCCAAATCCAACCCCAATTCCACCCAGAAACCTGCCGATCATCAAAATAGAAAAGGAGGGAGCTAATCCCATTATACCTGCACCCACCATGCATATGAGACCTGTCAAAGCCATTGTCCATCTTCTTCCTATGGCATCTGAGGTCCTACCTGCAGCTGCAGCTCCTAGAAGAGAAACTATGCTCAGAGATCCAACAAGCAACTCTGTTTGTTCCTCGCTTATGTGCAAATCCTCTTGAATAAATATAATTGCTCCACTCATAACTCCACCATCTGCATAGTATCAGAAGAGGCGTCTAATTTGTCAGTTTTGGAAATTCTCAAAACACTTACCAATTGAAACAAGCAGAGATGACAGAACGTGGAGCATCAGTTACCTTTATGTATGCTATATAATCAAGAAGAAGTAAAGGACAAGAAAAAAGGTTATGCTTCATTGTTCCCATTCCAAGTATGAACAAGATTGAAACACTCAAGCATAACCAAACGAAGAAATTACACAATCTACTGAGCTTTCTTCCTAAGCAGCCAAGTTGTTTATCTTGCCTTCCAAGCAGTTAGGTATCTATTAAAAATATTCTACAACCGAGGAATATGATTTTAGATAGTTCTGAAATTGAAAGCAATTAATATTCAAATTTTATGGCTAAAAATTTGTATATGTATGTCTGTTGCTCCATACTCCATAGAACCTACAGCATGTGCCAAGGATAATAATGTGCATTTTCGTTTCCATTAAGAGTGGCTGCTTCAAGGCTAATACTTTGCTCGAGAAAGGCTACAAAGTGAAATGAACATAAGTGTCCAGGCCCAAACACCCCATCAAGTAAATGATAGGTTTGATTCTTTGAAGTGGTGTACTCCACACTGATACAAGCTAAATTCCTTTGTTTGAGAGAGACTACAAAGGCAAATGGCCTAGTCACCAGAAAACTTGGGTTCAAGAAATACAATCTAACCCTTCCCACATCTCCTGATGAGTCATACCCTTATTCTATACTCCAGAACCTTATTTCAAAAATCTTCAGTCCATGTACCTTGAAGCATCTGAAATTTCTAAGTGACTAAGCTAGATAGAAGGAGATCAACATCTATAAGTAAAATGTTCTAAGCTTAATTTCATTTTTACTCACTACCCCCTGTGCAGATATTGATATCAAAACACTACTTCGAAAAAGGATGTTCAACAAGCATTGTGTCTTTGTTTTAAAGAATCTGCATTTTCTTCAGTTAGACCAAATAAAACTAATAAGGTTTAAATTGGGTGTTGTGGCCAGTTTCAAGCAAGGCCCTCAATCCGAACTGCTCTAATTCGAATGTGTAACTGTGATAAGCCCACTTTTCAATCTATACTCACCCATCTCAACACAGTACAATTTCAATATCAAAAAGAAAAAGAAATGAAATGTTCACACTTGGTATTCATCTATTTCTCTTGTGCTAATGCAGCTGGCATTACAGTGCAAAGAACAACTATCTCACTTAAAATGGGTTTTACAGATCTGAAATGAGAAATCGACAATGCGTCTAAACTTTGAAAGCAAAAGGTCCACACATACATACCATAGCCAAGCACGATAGAATTCATGGATGCCAAAATTGCACAGGCAAGCACATATGTGTTCATGGGCTTCTTCCTGCCAGAAGAATTTGAATGATTATTGACTAGTTCATATTTCCCAGTAGGAAGCTTCAAATCATCATTAGTATCAGCAACTTTCTTCTTTCCCCAGCCCATCGTTACCATTTCTCCTCTGCACAACAGTTGGTTAGATCTGTAAGTGATTTACTTTTCTCTTTTCATAGTCTGGCGATTGTTAGATCTTTTGTTTCAGGCAATGCGGCTTCTTGACCATATCAAAATATTTCGGTTGACTGCATTCCCAAATCAACAGGAAGCCACGAGGAACGTGTGAATTTTTTAGTCAAGAATAATAATATAAAACAAGCTTAACCTGGAACGCGTCAAAAAAAAACAAGCTTTAAGCCTCGTGGAATTTTATTACCTAAAAGAAAAGTTTATTTTACAGACTGGATTTTAAGCTCAACCTGTAGTAAGATAACGCACACGCCATGGTTTTAGAACGAGTAAGCGAGTTTTTTTATAGAAATTATGTATTGTTTTTTGTGTTATTTGTAAAATAATGATATTAATGGCTAGTAAAAATAAATAGCTTTTAAAATGTGGTAATAATTAGTGTGTATATATATATATATCTTAAATATAATTTATATAATTATATTTAAAATACGTTAATGTATATCTTATTATTATATTTGATTTTTTTTGTTTTTATGTTTTGGCTAAGTAGTATTATATTATATTATTATTACATTATTAAAAATATACTTTTTAAAATGATTTTTTTGTTTTTTGTTTTTGTTTATTCTATTTATTTTATTCTATTTTGTTTCTAAAATGTGTTTGTTTTTGTGTGTTTGTTTTGTAAGGATTGTATGACGTAAAGTGAGAGATTTCTAGATTGAAATTGTTGTAACTGATATAAAAATTGTATAAAAAATTGCATATAGTTTCAATTCAGAAATCTTAGCGCTTTATTATTATGGATTGTGGAAATTTCATATTATTAAGTAAAGTTAAAGATGAGAAAGTGTAACAATAATTTAATATTTTTAAATGTATTTATTCAAAAATTGTTTAAATTATTTATATTAAATTCCTTATTTAAGATTGATTAAAATATCAAGATTATTTTTTAGATAGATGTATTTAAGATATATATAAGACATGTATTAAAAATATATATGAAAATAAAATTAAAAAATATGGTTTAGAGGTCTTATCATAAATATGTGTGTCATAAGATTTCTTTCTATTCAATCTCCAATTAAAAATAAAGAGAATTAGAAAATTATTTTTCTAGGTGTAAAGGATTGTGGAAGTAAAGTCTCTAACTAAATATTGACTAATATCGAACATCTCTCAAAAGAAAAGAATTGAACATATCGAAACCTTTTTGTTAGTTGTGACCTTTGAAGAGATTAATATGAATCTTTAAAGACGCAAAAGAAATACCTCCTAATCTCATTATAAAAAAACATTTAAAAATAAAATATTATTGATTTCCACTTTCATAAAAAAATTCTAATAAATATAATATACATCAAGATTATGACAACCAAAATGCAAAAAATAAAAAAACTCTAAATTATTCAAAAGAATCTTCAAACTTTAAAACAATTACAATTTAATGTAATCAATAATACTATATTGAAATTAAAAATATGTAACATAATAACAATAATAGATTTCAAAAACTCTAAACATTTAAAGAGTAAATAGGCTCTATAAATCCTATTCAAACACCAATCTTCATTTTCCTTCTTTAAAAAAATAATATATTAGTAGAAAATTTGTAGAGAAAAAATGGGAGTCGGCTAACTGCTAGACAAAATTCACCTATGTACATCGAAAAACGCATGAAAAACATACACATGAACATACATGGATACATACATAACATGACGAGACCGTCGTAGTGCGAGGCCCGCCAGACGCATGAAACCGGCGGAGGGGACGAAACGTCCGATCTACGGTAAGGCAAGAGTTAACGACGCCGTTAGGTGCGTTTTCCCGCCCGTTGCCGGGCGCAGAAAGCGAGCGGGTTAGCTTCGACGGCAAGTTTCTTGTGCGGCACGGGAAAAGTGGAAGGGAATGACGTGGGCCTTTTCTATTTGGAGAAAGCAAGGTGAAAATATTATTTGTTTCTTGTTTCCTGTCTGCACGTTGAAAAGGAAAGCTAAAGGTCTGAGAGCACGTGCACAAATTTGAGGAGAATACCAACCAAATTAGTTGAAGTGTGGAGTGCACGTGGAGGATTTGGAGGAGAATACACACGAAATCGAGGTGAGGGGTAATTTTGTTGCAAGTAGAGGGTTTTACAAGTTCTTTGTGTTTGAAATTTGGGAAACAAAATGTGGAGTATTTCAGTTGTTCGAATGTCTTCAAAATCACACATTCCATTGTTGTGTTTCAATTTCGCACCATGGAAAAAAAAAATTGCAAAAAATAATTCTAAATGGGAAATATAGTTCTGGGTTTCAATAAAAAAACTGTACAAAATTATTTTCAATGGGAAACACAGTGTTGGGTTTCATTTTTTTGAATCTCCTTGTTTTAATGTAAAGGGTTTTACAAGTTCTTTGTTTTTTAAATTTGGGAAACAGAATGTGGAGTATTTCAGTTGCTCAAATGTCTTCAAAATCACACATTCCATTGTTGTGTTTCAATTTCGCACCATTGAAAAAAGAAACTGCAAAAAATAATTTTGAATGGGAAACGCAGTGCTGGGTTTCAATAAAAAAAACTGTCCAAAATTATTCTCAATGGGAAACAAAGTGTTGGGTTTCATTTTTTTGAATCTCCTTGTTTTAATGTAGAGGGTTTTACAAGTTCTTTGTCTTTGAAATTTGGGAAACAGAATGGGGAGTATTTCGGTTGCTCGAATGTCTTCAAAATCACACATTCCATTGTTGTGTTTCAATTTCGCACCATTGAAAAAATAAACTGCAAATAATAGAGGGTTTTACAAGTTCTTTGTCTTTGAAATTTAAGAAACAGAATGTGGAGTATTTTGGTTGCTCAAATGTCTTCAAAATCACACATTCCATTGTTGTATTTCAATTTCGCACCATTGAAAAAAGAAAACTGCAAAAAATAATTCTGAATGGGAAACGCAGTGCTGGGTTTCAATAAAAAAAACTGTACAAAATTATTCTCAATGGGAAACATAGTGTTAGGTTTCATTTTTTTGAATCTCCTTGTTTTAATGTAGAGGATTTTACAAGTTCTTTGTCTTTGAAATTTGGGAAACAGAATGAGGAGTATTTTGGTTGCTCGAATGTTTTCAAAATCACACATTCCATTGTTGTGTTTCAATTTCGCACCATTGAAAAAAGAAAACTGCAAATAATAATTCTGAATGGGAAACGCAGTGCTGGGTCTCAATAAAAAAACTGTACAAAATTATTTTCAATGGGAAACACAATGTTGGGTTTCATTTTTTTGAATCTCCTTGTTTTAATGTAAAGGGTTTTACAAGTTCTTTGTCTTTGAAATTTGGGAAATAGAATGGGGAGTATTTCGGTTGCTCAAATGCCTTCAAAATCACACATTTCATTGTTGTGTTTCAATTTCGCACCATTGAAAAAAGAAACTACAAATAATAATTCTGAATTGGAAAACGCAGTGCTGGGTTTCAATAAAAAAATTGTCCAAAATTATTCTCAATGGGAAACACAGTGTTGGGTTTCATTTTTTTGAATCTCCTTGTTTTAATGTAGAGGGTTTTACAAGTTCTTTGTCTTTGAAATTTGGGAAACAGAATGTGGAGTATTTCGGTTGCTCAAATGTCTTCAAAATCACACATTCCATTGTTGTGTTTCAATTTCGCACCATTGAAAAAAGAAACTGTAAATAATAATTCTGAATGGGAAACGCAGTGTTTGGTTTCAATAGAAAATTGTCCAAAATTATTCTCAATGGGAAACACAGTGTTGGGTTTCATTTTTTTGAATCTCCTTGTTTTAATGTAGAGGGTTTTACAATTTCTTTGTCTTTGAAATTTGGGAAATAGAATGTGGAGTATTTCGATTGCTCGAATGTTTTCTAAATCACACATTCCATTGTTGTGTTTCAATTTCGCACCATTGAAAAAAGAAACTGCAAATAATAATTCTGAATGGGAAACGCAATGTTGGGTTTCAATAGAAAACCGTCCAAAATTATTCTCAATGGGAAACACAGTGTTGGGTTTCATTTTTTTGAATCTCCTTATATTAATGTAGAGGGTTTTACAAGTTCTTTGTCTTTGAAATTTGGAAAACAGAATGTGGAGTATTTTGGTTGCTCGAATGTCTTCAAAATCTCACATTCCATTGTTGTGTTTCAATTTCGCACCATTGAAAAAAGAAACTGTAAATAATAATTCTGAATGGGAAACGCAGTGTTGGGTTTCAATAGAAAATTGTCCAAAATTATTCTCAATGGGAAACACAGTGTTGGGTTTCATTTTTTTGAATCTCCTTGTTTTAATGTAGAGGGTTTTACAAGTTCTTTGTCTTTGAAATTTGGGAAATAGAATGTGGAGTATTTCGATTGCTCGAATGTTTTCAAAATCACACATTTCATTGTTGTGTTTCAATTTCGCACCATTGAAAAAAGAAACTACAAATAATAATTCTGAATGGGAAACGCAATGTTGGGTTTCAATAGAAAACCGTCCAAAATTATTCTCAATGGGAAACACAGTGTTGGGTTTCATTTTTTTGAGTCTCCTTGTTTTAATGTAGAGGGTTTTACAAGTTCTTTGTCTTTGAAATTTGGAAAACAGAATGTGGAGTATTTTGGTTGCTCGAATGTCTTCAAAATCTCACATTCCATTGTTGTGTTTCAATTTCGCACCATTGAAAAAAGAAACTGCAAATAATAATTCTGAATGGGAAACGCAGTGCTGGGTCTCAATAAAAAACTGTCCAAAATTATTCTCAATGGGGAACACAGTGCTGGGTTTCATTTTTTTGAATCTCCTTATTTTAATGTAGAGGGTTTTACAAGTGCTTTGTCTTTGAAATTTGGGAAACAGAATGTGGAGTATTTCGGTTGCTCGAATGTCTTTAAAATCTCACATTCCATTGTTGTGTTTCAATTTCGCACCATTGAAAAAAGAAACTGCAAATAATAATTTTGAATGGGAAACGCAGTGTTGGGTTTCAATAAAAAAACTGTCCAAAATTATTTTCAATGGGAAAAACAATGTTGGGGTTCATTTTTTTGAATCTCCTTGTTTTAATGTAGAGGGTTTTACAAGTTCTTTGTCTTTGAAATTTGGGAAACAAAATGTGGAGTATTTCGGTTGCTTGAATGTCTTCAAAATCACACATTCCATTGTTGTGTTTCAATTTCGCACCATTGTAAAAAAAAACTGCAAAAAATAATTCTGAATGGGAAACACGGTGCTGGGTTTTAGTTATTTTAATCATCCACTTGAAATGTAAAGGGTTTTGTTATGGTCAGTTGCTTGTTTCTTAACACCCACGTTTTTGTTAAGGTGGCAGATTTTTGATCTCAGGTTTTTGTTCGACATGGTGCTTCCTGGTGAAGTTTCGGAACACAAAAATGAGCCAGTACCAATCATTCAACCTAATCTAATTGGGCTCGAGGAGGAACAACTCGACATTGTTTTTGAGCTACATTCGCTTGCATGGAAGGAACAGTCCAGCTATGCTGAATATTCGAGGGTGATCTCTATCCTAGATAGAGAGGAAGAGGAAGCGGAATTTAATAATTTGCTTGATGAAATGCTTGCGGAGATTTTACGGGCTCCACTTCCTCCGGATGTTTAGTGAACTTGTTTTCTATCGACTGAAACTTAATCTTTAATTTACATGCATGTAAATTTTGTAATTATGAATAGTCACCGATTTCGTAGGGTGTAATAGAAACAATGTCTGTTACGCAGCCATGGAGCCTTTGAACCCATATTTTGTATTGAGAAAAAAGGAGACAAGATTGAATCCTTTAGTTTTTTAATATTTTCTTGATCACAAATGTCTTTGTGCTTTTGCGATCGTTCTTGAATATGATATTTGTTGAGTCGAATAGTGTTGATTTTATATTTGTTGAATTTGTGAATTCTAAAAGAAATCATCTTGTCAAATTAGTTTGTTGTTTTTATCTTTCCTTGTCTCAATATGGAATGTTACAATACAGTAGACTATCTTCCAAATCACACATTCCATTGTTGTGTATAAATTTCAGTCGATTGATAAGAAAACTCCACAAAATAATTCTGAATGGGAAACACAGTGTTGGGTTACAGTTATTTGAATCTCCTTGTTTAAATGTAGGGGGTTGTATCATGGTGGGTTGCTTGCTTCTTAACACCTATGATTTTGCAACATGGAATGTCTTCCAAACCACACATTCCATTGTTGTGTTTGAATTTTGCATGATTGAAAGAAAAGTGTAGAAAAAAATTGTTATTCAGAAAACGCAGTGTTTGGGTTGTTCGACTGTTTGATTTCCAACATGCGTTTGTGTTATATTTTATGCGTAGCTCAATTGAATCTATCACCTTTAATTTTCATCGGTTGAAGCCGGAACGTCATATTGGTTTTACGTGGGTGAGAGCAATGCAAGCACATTTTATCTTTGTTTAATGAATTATTTTTTCCTTCTTCACACAATCCACACTAATTTTAAGTATTCGTCCAATGTTGTGATTTCCTAGAATGGGGAGAGGTTTGAAATGGAAGAAGCTAGATGAATTGGAGGTGCAAGATGTACAAAATGGAGGCTCTCCTTTTTTGTCTTCCGATTTGGAATGGGCTACTATTTCCGTCAACAAGGATAAGGTCCCTGACCTTGTTGCAACAATTCCTCTTAGAAGACTTGATCAGTTCATTCACGATGAAACATATGTTGAAGGTGTAGAAACAAAATTTTTGGACAAGAAAATAAGAGAACCTACCACCTCATGTCCCATCTACAAGAAAACTTATAGCAAAAAAATTTGTATAAGAGGTTTGTATATATCGACATTCGTTTCTATGATCGAATGATATTTTACTCTCTTGGTTGAACATGATGAGATGATGCCTTTCTTGTAGCTACTGGTGTCAATACAGTCCTAAAGACAATAGAAACCAGCCTCCACCAAAGAAGAAACCACATAAGACGTTCATACAAAAGCGAGGTTGTTAATACCACTTCATGGTAAAGGTTATGGAAGGCAAACCCGATGTTGCCTATATTATCTACAAAGAAATGTTCCACGTAGATAAAAACAGTGAATTTTGCCATGGCATTCATGACGCAAGTGGAGAGAAGCATTCTATGTTTTCCGCTAATCTATCCACAGAGTGCAAAAGCTATATTGAAAGCCTTTTGCTCATGGATGTTAGTTTCAATGCAATAATGGATAGACACGTCAGCGATCCTCGGTTATGTGGCATGATGTCCAAGAGGGATCAATTCCTTACAAGAAAGGATGTAATGAATGCATGGCAAAAGGTGTGTTGTACTCACACACAAAAACACAAAGTTGATTCCACAAGTATCCTACTGTGGAGTGGAGAAGACTTTGAAAACTTCTTCTACTTTCAACGGCCCGATGGGAACAATACGCCTTTTGTTATCGGGGTTAAGACTCCATGGATGTTGGATAGGATGGTTAGTTGCTCGCACAATTCAGTCATCTCGATGGATTCCACGTTTGTAACTAACAGATATGAGGTGAGGCCTTACAAACATTGACAAATAGTTCATTGTGTTTTCAATGATCTTACTGGCTATAAACTTCACAATGCTCATGTCGAGTTGTTCTCTCTATAGTACCCATTGTATACTCTCTTCGTTTTTGATGAGCAACAGAGTGGTGTGCCGGTTGCATGGGTAGTATCCTCACGAAACAAGATTGAGGACATCTCTGCGTGGCTACGCGTATTGCTCGAACGTGGAAGAAGAGTCAGGCCCGACTGGAGAATCAATTCATTTTTCACTGATGATGCGAGTGCAGAGATCCAAGCCATATAGTATGTGCATCCCTTTCTTCATTTGTGTACCTTTCTCATTTGCTATTCATTTTCAATGCCACTTTCTCATGCAGTCGAGCGGTAAACAATATCATTGGTATTGTCTATTAGGGTTGTCTTTCAATGTTGTGTGCTTCTATGCCTTTGGCATGTCAAAAGGGCTTGGCTAAAGAATGTATACAAGTATGTAGCCAAGGAAAGGGCAATGGACGTCTTCCGCAGTCTTGGCACAATCATGATGGAAATCGTTGACACCGAAGATTCTGTCACTCAACTATTGAACTCTTTCTTTGAGGAGTTCAATGATCAGGCCCGATTCTTAGAGTACTTCAAGAAGACTTGGTGCGAAGGAGAAGGTCGAATTGGTCAGTTGACAATTTTCGTCACCTCGCATGATTCGCACCATTCAAATTCTTTGATGTCACGTCTAATATGTCGTGGCTTACTTGACTATTGGATTTTTTTGTTCGTAGCCATGTGGGCAAAAAATTTCAGACTATTCCCACATGCCAACCAAGATACGAATGCAGCCATTAAGTCGTACCATTGCGTACTAAAAACTCGGTACTTGTGTGATCGTTTAAAAAAATGCAATAGGAGAATGGACTATTTGTATTACACACTTGTGTATTAAATGGAACCATTCTATAGGCAAAAGGAAAAGTTGCAGCATTATGGTTTTCTGACGAACAAAAATTATTTAAATATGCGATCTAGTGTGGAGCGGGCCAAGGCAATTTTAAACGATGACTGTATTCCCAATGAAACAGATCCTGGACGCTACTAGGTGAAAAGTCAAAGTAGGTCAATGCACTACCTTGTTCAGAAATTTGGGGAGCACCTTTTTGTTTGTGACTGCCCTTGGAGTTTGGAGGGGAACACTTGCAAACATGTCGTGAAGGTTGCTCACTTGATTAAAAGATCATCTGCCACTGAAGGGGTGCTCCATGGTAAGTGAATTTCAATTCGAATTGCATTACTTTATTGGTGTCAATTATGTTTTTTATTTTCTACAGCCTAATACAAATTTCTTTTGGGTCCTCATTTAGACGGGGGAGGTCAACCAATTGATTCAAACATAGATTTCAACGAGACATTGTCAGAGGGGGCCGTAGAAGAAAACAACCCTAATGTTTTGACCCCTATGCAAGCTCCTTCTATGACTCATGTATATGATGAACATGTGGTGACAATGTCTCTTTGGAATGACACTAACGATCTCTTGAAGAAAGTGATGCGTACACCGCCACAATCTCTACAACAGGTGCAGTCATATGCAAAATGCGTGGACAGGTTTGTAGAAGACCTACAACAATCAAATGCATTTCCGTTTGAATTCATTATGGATCCTGATCAAGCTGCAAGTAGCACCGTTCACATGTGTCCATGGTTTAGTGCAACCAGGGATCGTCGTCGACGTCCAACCCAGCGTACGAAGCATTCCACACAACATTCAGATCACCAAACCCCTTTGGATGACTCCTTTCCATTGTTCGTGAACAATAGTTTGAATTTGAATGTCAATATGCAATGTCAGACTTCAGGTGCAACTGCTATGGATGTGGCAGAGGATACAACATCTAATACGAGTGAGTATGAGAAAACCCATTTCAATTTCTTTATTGTAATAGGAACTGTTTTTGCAGATTCCTTTTTCCAGTATGTGCTTGTACCATGCCATGAACTTTATGATTTCGTTTATGGATTTTTTTGTTCACTTCAGCATTCCAAACCCGAGAAAGGAGTCCTCGTCGGCGACTGTCTTTTGCAAGTGTAAACCCAATGGAAGGTATGGTTCGAATTTAATAACTTTGCTTACATAAGTCCATTTTTTGGTATGACGTTATATAATTTAAGAAGTGTATTTGTTGAATGATGTAGGGGAAGTGAACCATTCAATGTTTGAATGTTGATCTTTATAAAATACAGAAGATTTCCAATGAAAAAGGATGCGTACAAGTTGGTAACTGAGGAAAGTGCATTCAAAGGGGCTGAAAGTTTGTTCCTAAAGCATGGGCAGACATTTCTAAACATGTTTCATATGGTTGTAGAGCATGGGAAGGTTTCAAATACAATATTCTATTAAAGCCTCATTTGATAGAGCTTTTTTTGTGCATAAAGTAAGGGTTTAGTAGATCAGCGTTGCCTTGAGCCTTTGTATTTTTAAAAGTAGATGATGATTTAAGACTTGCTCCTTTCTAGATTTCAACTAATTGAGTGCATTTCTAGTGGTAGAGTCATGTTTTCAAGCATTATTTTCAAAACAATAGCATCTCAATTTCTGGTATGTAAAAATTTGGCACAGATAGGTTTCTGGAACATAAAATACCTTATGGAACAAACACTTCAAACAAGCTCTTCTTCGCTGTCATGGACCCCAAAATAGGCCTATTTTACAAACAAAATAATTAAGCCTATAAAATTCTTCAAGCACGACTAATTAAGACTAACAAGAAGGTGAAATTCGAGACCTTCTTTTGTTACAATTTGCAGAAAATAAAAATGTCAGGCAGAACCCACTGTGTTTTCCATCCTCCAATTGTGATTATTTGCATCTTGTGTTCGTAACAAAACTATATTTTGTACAATTCATTACTTCAACTCATGTGATTGCAAGAAATAAAATGCTCAAATTATTTTCCATGTTGGAAAAGACACTATCCATACATAGTTACTTAGTTATGAAAAGTTTTCTTTCGCTTTCAATATTTTTTACCAACTGTTTCGTGTGTTTCCAATTAGAGAATGTTGTTGTATGTGCTGAAATTTTTGTTCTCTTTCCTTTCAGGCATTGTTCTTCCCACTGTTCGAATCGTGCGTTGCCATATGCCCTTTTGAGATACTACACGTGTCGCCTTGTTCGGTTAAAACAATAGGTAGAATATCTTTAGTGCATACATTATCTAAATAAGTCCACTTTGCTCGCTTATTTTTTCACTATTTCCATTGCATTGACAATGTCCTTCTAATTAGAGAATGCATGTCTACCGTCTAAAATAGTTGTTTTGTCTTTCATTTCAGGAATTTTACAACCTGTTGATGCAGTCCTATAGAAGATATCTCACAGTTCTCAAGCATGGGTGGCTAGTTGGTTGAAGAACTACCACCCGTATCTGCCATGCAATATTCTTGCTTGAATCGAGGAACTCAGCCTCCCATACAGGTTGCGTGAAAATATGCTAACGAGAATTAATAGAAAAGGTCCAAACCGCACAGATTTGCAATATGATAATTATGCTCACTTCTTCAATAGCGTCTTTGGAGTTTGGGCGCATATGGGTTGGATGTTCAATATTACAATCTACAAATAGAGATTGTCAATTTATGTGATTGGCCAATGTCTGTTTACCGATAAATTCAAGACCTTTTCCTAGTTGGATGCATATGGAAGGTGTGCATTAGACCAACAGTTATCATAAAGAGGCACAATCTTACGAATCAGTTGAGCATGAGGTTTATGAGATTCCTCAAGGTGGAATCTGTAATTAGTAATCACAAAGGTCCTGTGGAGGAATGGTTGTTGGCCATGTTCAAATTCAACCACATTGTCAGGTTTGAGATCCACTGTGTGAGGCCCTCCTTCAGGCTGCTACATGAGAATTACAGGGTGGCAACATTGTATGCTGTCAATTCTACTTTGACAATCAGAGTGCGACAAATGCTTCCGGATGCTGAGAATACAAAGATTATACCTGTTCGTAAATGGTTGACATAGTCTTCAGTGTGACCAATATCAAATGTGCATTGTAATTTTGTTCAGATTGTGTAATATTGACATGAAATATTTTTACATTTCATTGTTTAATGCGTATTGTTATTATAAAATTTGACGGTGAACTTGAATACACTACTTTCTTAAAATCTGTGTTTTCCATTCTACAACTTTTCTTGTGCATCTTCTCATCGAAATGTATAAGGATATTGAAATGGAATGCTGAAATGGAATATCAAAATTTGCAAATTTACTTGTCTTCTTATTGTGTGCATAACAGTAGCTGTTGTCATCTTACTATTTTTCTTAAAGTAAGGGGTGTCATAAAACAAGAAACTGAAGTTGAAAAGACTATTTTGTTACAATCCAAAAAAGAAAATAAGTGAGGCACAACCCACTGTGCTTTCCATGATGCTACTGTTATGTGAATAATGTGTTGGGTAGAGATCGAACAAGAGTGTTTTGCTAAAAGTAAGGGTTGTTAAAAATTATGAAGCTTGGATTCAATAAATTTTCCTCTTACTCTATGCATAACACTACTTGCTGACTTCTTACTGTTTTTGCAAAGTCAGGGACAACCCCTTCTGTTTCCCATACCGCAACAGCTAAGTAGATTTTTTGTTGGAAACATATGAACAAGTAGTGAGCAAGACTATTTTTCTTAAAGAAAGGGGTCTCATAAGACAAGAAAGGGAAGTTGAATACATTATTTTGTTACATTCCGGGAAAAAATAATAAGTGACCCACAACCCACTGTGCTTTCCATGATGCTACTGTTATGTGAATTTTGTGTTGGGCAGAGATCGAGCAAGAGTGTTTTGTTGAAAGTAAGGGTTGTTAAAAATTATGAAGCTTGGATTCAATACATTTTCCTCTTACTCTGTGTATAACACTACCTGTTGTCTTCTTACTATTTTTTCAAAGTCAAGGACAACCCATTGTGTTTTCCATATCGCAACATTTAAGTAATTTTTTTGTTGGAAGCATATGAACAGGTAGTGAGCAAGACTGTTTTTCTTAAAGAAAGGGGTCTCATAAGACGAGAAAGGGAAGTTGAAAACATTATTTTGTTACATTCCGGAAAAAAATAATAAGTGACCCACAACCCACTGTGCTTTCCATGAAGCTACTGTTATGTGAATTTTGTGTTGGGCAAAGATCGAGCAAGAGTGTTTTGCTGAAACTAAGGGTTGTTAAAAATTATGAAGCTCGGATTCAATACATTTTCCTCTTACTCTGTGCATAACACTACCTATTGTCTTCTTACTGTTTTTGCAAAGTTAGGGACAACCCATTGTGTTTTCCATACCGCAACATTTAAGTAATTTTTTTGTTGGAAGCATATGAACATGTAGTGAGCAAGACTGTTTTTCTTAAAGAAAGGGGTCTCATAAGACAAGAAAAGGAAGTTGAAAACATTATTTTGTTACATTCCGGGAAATAATAATAAGTGACCAACAACCCTCTGTGCTTTCCATGATGCTACTGTTATGTGAATTTTGTGTTGGGCAGAGATCAAGCAAGAGTGTTTTGCTGAAACTAAGGGTTGTTAAAAATTATGAAGCTCGGATTCAATACATTTTCCTCTTACTCTGTGCATAACACTACTTGTTGTCTTCTTATTGTTTTTGCAAAGTCAGGGACAACCCATTGTGTTTTCCATACCGCAACATTTAAGTAATTTTTGTGTTGGAAGCATATGAACAGGTAGTGAGCAAGACTGTTTTTCTTAAAGAAAGGGGTCTCATAAGACAAGAAAGGGAAGTTGAAAACATTATTTTGTTACATTCTGGGAAAAAATAATAAGTGACCCACAACCCACTGTGCTTTCCATGATGCTACTGTTATGTGAATTTTGTGTTGGGCAGAGATCGAGCAAGAGTGTTTTGCTGAAAATAAGGGTTGTTAAAAATTATGAAGCTTGGATTCAATACATTTTCCTCTTACTCTGTGCATAACACTACCTGTTGTCTTCTTACTGTTTTTGCAAAGTCAGGGACAACCCATTGTGTTTTTCATACCACAACATTTAAGTAAATTTTTTGTTGGAAGCATATGAACAGGTAGTGAGCAAGACTGTTTTTCTTAAAGAAAGGGGTCTCATAAGACAAGAAAGGGAAGTTGAAAACATTATTTTGTTACATTCCGGAAAAAAAAAAAAAAGAAGTGAGCCACAACCCACTGTGTTTTCCATGATGCTACTATTATGTGAATTTTGTGTTGGAAACATATGGGCAGATATTGAAAAAGAGTGTTTTGCTCAAAGTAGGTATCCATGTATGTTCATGTGTATGTTTTTCATGCATTCTTCGATGTACATAGGTGAATTTTGACTAGCAGTTAGCCGGCTCCCATAAGACAAGAAAGGGAAGTTGAAAACATTATTTTGTTACATTCCGGAAAAAAAATAATAAGTGAGCCACAACCCACTGTGCTTTCCATGATGCTACTGTTATGTGAATTTTGTGTTGGGCAGAGATCGAGCAAGAGTGTTTTGCTGAAAGTAAGGGTTGTTAAAAATTATGAAGCTCAAATTCAAAACATTTTCCTCTTACTCTGTGCATAATACTAGCTATTGTCTTCTTACTGTTTTTGCAAAGTCAGGGACAACCCATTGTGTTTTCCATACCACAACATTTAAGTAAAAAAAATTTTGGAAACATATGAACAGGTAGTGAGCAAGACTATTTTTCTTAAAGAAAGGGGTCTTATAAGACAAGAAAGGGAAGTTGAAAACATTATTTTGTTACATTCCAGAAAAAAAATAATAAGTGAGCCACAACCCACTGTGTTTTCCATGATGCTATTGTTATGTGAATTTTGTGTTGGAAACATATGGGCAGATATTGAAAAAGAGTGTTTTGCTCGAAGTAGGTGTTGTTAAAAGAGTACAATGGAAACTTCAAAACATTCATTTCTCATAGCCTGCATTACTTGATTGAGATATTTTGATGGGCCTATTGTAATCACCTTTGCAATTGTTGACATTAGTCTGATTTTCATCATTCTTTTCTTGAGGCATAGAACTTGTTAATTCGGAAGTTGATTTGATCTTGTGAGTGAGTCATGGATAGTCCTTATTTCTATGTTTCCAGGATTGAGACCCAACAATATTTTTTAGGTAGTTATATATATATATATATATATAATATGCATTACAAATGGTGCATTTGAAATATTAGTATATCATTCTATCCACTTGTATGGATTATCACAATCCAAAACTAGATTACCGACACTTGATGGGTTTCAAATCCCGTACCTCATGGATTATTTTTAAAAAAATATATCTCAAATTTATTGATAAATGGTGGCATTGATTGTTCCCATACCAACCACTTTAGCATTAATAACCAAATGTAAAGTGCAAGCTCTAGAGAAATTTAGTTATGAAGCATGTTTGATGACTTTTAACATGTATGAACATAAAGACCATAACCAGATCGCGGAGACTGAACATTATACAAACCGAAAAGCTGAAATATTTACAAGATAACATAATCTTACAACAACTTTATAACTGAATGACATGATAAATAAATGAACATGAGGAGCAAAACTATCTTCATAACTGTTTCAACTCATATAATTCTATTTGCATATAGTCACAATTTTAGATCCTTATCACAATATGCAAGATGAGTGAACATGAAACAATATGCAATGTACTAGAGTTGAAAAACACTTGTATGCCAAGTCAAGTGATTATCAAAGATCTGAAATGAAGAGACCATGAACTGAATTACCAAACCAATACTGACTTGTTTACCAATCAAGAACATCTTATTGTCTTATTGCTTTGACATTAATGCCAACACATGCCAGAGGGGACAACACAAGAGTCATGTAAAATATGTGTTCCAAACATATTAACAGATAGTGAACAAGACTATTTTTCTTAAATTCTGATATGAAATGGATAATAATTATTTGTTCCAATGACATGAAATAAGTATATATGCCTATATGTTCAGCATAATTGTAATAATAAAATAATTTAAAAAGCCCATGAAAATTCTCATATCAAATGTATAACACCATAGTGGTGAAACATATGCAAATGGTGTATCTCTACACCGCAATTGTTCAATATTGAAATATTTAAACCCACAGAGCAGAATCAATATTTGGAGCCTGTCTCATCAATTCCTATGCTGCCTATTCCTTGCAATCGAGTTCAGGCCTGTGTAAAATACGACACGTTTCTTAGGGTCCTTATGTATTTCGAGGGGGTGATTCCAGATCCACGAACCCTCGCAGATGATGAACGTGAAACAATAGATTTCTTTGTACTATGTGCTTTGTCTGTGTCAGGTTTAACAGCTTCACCCTATAGCAAACAATTAATGAGAATTAACGTACGCATGGAAACAATATACACAGTATGATATATATACAGCAACATATCATTTATGTGTACCTCTAGAACATAATGCTTCATCTCCGCAAGCTGCCATATGACAAAGCTGCCCACGCACTCTGCGATGGTATCTGCGCCAGGCATGGGAAAAGGCACGTGGCATTGACCATCAATGGCCTCAACAATGTTGACTCTCGCACAATTTTCTGGGTGCCTCAAGAAGTGGGTGTGAGCGTTTCTGGCGACAACCTGTAGAATGCCTTTCGCAACCCGTTTATGCCGCCTCCAAAGGTCGACGTGATCACCGACCTTAAAAGTTATGTCATTGAACTCTATCATCTGTTCATCCACCGGATTTGCTTGCAATGGAAACGTCATTGACGTGAAGCAGAATTGAAGGCACATTAAAAGATTCCTAAAGAAATAAGAATAGACCATGGAAGTGTGTTTGGTTTCATACTGATATAGATGGCACGTCGCACCTCTCCCCATCCCCATTTGCATCTTTATTGCCATCTTTAGACGACGGGTCGGGAGGAACAACATCATCTGTTGCTTCCATGGGCAATTGTTCACCATCGAAAATCACAAAAACCTGCTTGAGGGCAGCAGTTCGTTGTTCATAATTGTTGTGTAATAGGAGGAACTGAAATGTTGCACCAAACTCAGATGCATGCAACCAATTCATTCAAATAAGAAAAACAAACTTTACTGTAAACAAAAAATTTGGAGATCACCATTTGTTTTCATTTCTTCTTCAGATGGTGTCTTGAAACTTTCAACTATGTAGGATGCTTATTCTAAATCTTATACACAGGGGTGGGAGGAACAACACCGTCTTCGCCTTTCATGGCCACAGATTCCTCTTGCGAATGAGCCCTACTGTGCTGGCGGGAAGAAACCACTTCTCGACCATCACCCTGGCATGTCATGTAAGTTAACATTAAGTGAACCTTCTATGCAACCAAACAAAAATGATTTAGCAAGGAAAATTCACATTTAACAATTCAGTTCAACATTACCATTCCTTCCTGTCTCTTTCTCTCCTGCAATCGTATTATTCTTTTCCTTCTCTGCTCCTTCATCTCGTCAGTGTTGTATAACGCCATTTTCTTCTTCACCTCGTCCTTTCCTTCTTCGGGAAGTTGAAGGAAGTTTTGTTTCCCAAACTTTTGACAAACATGTCTAACAACATGCTTCTGCTGCAGATGTTGTCATATATTTATTTGGTACTCTGTATTTTCCACCTTCTTTAGAAGGTACTATTTCAATTTATCAGGGGGAGGAGCAGGTTGTTTTGGTTCCCCCCCCAACACAGCTCGGCCACGCTTTGGTGTGTCAAGAATAGGAAGGTGGTGATGCTAAAACCTATGCACGTTGAACACTCTCCAATCATAATACTTTCTGGTACATTCTTCTACAATACAATAATATATATATATATATATATATATATATATATATCTGCCATTCATCGTTTCTCTTCTGTATTCAGCAGCAACCTGCACAACAAGTTTGGAAAAGAAAATCACTTAATATATTTGATATTCAATCAAATTGAATGCACAACATATATACACAACCAAATGATGCAATAATTTGGTTATTATATCTACCTTCCCACCCAGCACATCACCCCGTGCTTCATTGGAATCCCTCTCCATCCTTAGGGTCTCCCTCTGCATGGTTTTCCTTCCGATCATGGACTATGGCAAGAGCGAGATCATCTCCCTGATTATTTTTCTGAATCAAAGGAACGATATATGCAAAAATCAGAATATTTATAAGAGACATGATATTTTCAAACTGAAATTAAAAAGCATTTTGATTCATGCATAGGAAGGGAAGGGCAATTGGAAGTTCACAATCAATTACCGAAGACGTCGCTGCCTTATGGTTGATCGTTTTCATAAACCGAGGGGACTTCCTCCGTATTGCGGTTGTTGCCTCCTGAATAAAACATTCCCACTTTTCAATCAACCTCATAACCACTTATGAGAGATTAAAATTGTACATTGGATTGCATCTTATAATCACTAGATCTTACCTGCACGTTTCGTGAATGGGACCGCCCCGAAGAAGATGCCCTACTAAACAACCTTTCAGGTGTGTTGTCCACGTCAATGACATTCTTCACTGCAGGAACCAGTTTTCGTTTTATAGCACACATCATTGGTTTCTTATAAACTGTAAAATTGTTGCAAGTGTTATGGACAGTTAAAGTTCAAAAATTTATTGCACAATTTTGTAGTAATCAAGCATATATTGTTTTCAATGAAAAGAATAAATTGAAAATGAACAAATAAAATTGAAACGCTATACAAGTAACAAACTGTTAAAAGACAACACTTTCTGTTATACAGACTATTACAAAACACTGTATTGAAGTTCACATTCATATTTTATAAGAATCCATCACATGCACTAAACATTCCATTTCAATATCGGAATATGTTTCAAACAGAAGATGCACAAAAAATATTGCACAATGGAAAACACATTGGGTTGTCCTTCACTTTTCAAATACTGTTCAATGATGACACTTAGTGTTATGCACACCGTAAGAAAACAATGTATTGAAGGTCACTTTCATATTTTATAACTGCCCTTGCTTGCAAGAAAAGTTGCACACAAAAAAAAAGTAAAGTTGCAGTATGGAAAACCCAGCGGGTTGTCCGTCGCTTCTCAAAAGCTTAAATAACTATGGTTATCTTTTAGCTTTAGGATCATTTAGGTTATATATAATGGGAGCAAGCTAAGTCCTAGACAAAATTCACATATGTATATAACATAGGATATGCGGGTTTGAAGCATTTTTTTTTGTGACGAGGGTTTTGAAATTTTTGTTTTGTTTCCTCCCCGTTTGTTGGTTATTGAATTTTTCCCTTTCTGAATGAAAAAAGCGACAACCCATTGTACAAATATGAGTGAAATTACTAAATAATGTTTGTAGAAAGAAAAATCACCTCCAATAATCAAATGCTATATTTCGAAAATCATGTAAAACCCGCAATGTCCCCATTGTTCGCATAGTTTTTCGAAATGGATAGAAAAGGGCATAACGTGGCATTCGAAATCATAATTGGGAAAAATAGCAAAAATCCCACATCCAATCCCATTTTTGCCGCCATTTTATACATTGTTGTTTTGGGAAACATGCGTCTCCTAAAACTCAGACTATTGTAAAACTCGTTGTTTGACTACGACGTCTCCTCATGTTATGTATGTGTCCACGTATGTTCTTATGTATGTTTTTCATGCGGTTTTCAATGTGCATAGGTGAATTTTGTCTAGGAATTTGAAACCGGCATAACTCATAGACAAAATTCACCTATGTACATTGAAAAACGCATTAAAAACATGCATGGATACTACACAACATGACGAGACGTCATAGTTGGAAAACACACTATCTCCTCTTTGTTGCAGAGGAACCGGCATATCCTATGTTATATACATATGTGAATTTACGCCTGAAACTGGCATATCCTATGTTATATACATATGTGAATTTTGTCCAAGAGTTAGCTTGCTCCCTCCTTAACTTGTGGACAAAATTCACCTATGTGTATATGATAGCATATGCGGCCATACCGCATGGAGAAAAGAGCCACGACAGAAGAGGTGGGACCTGCGGCGACGGAAAAGGTTGTCGGACAGAAGGAAAGACATGACAGCTGAATGTCTCATCCCGTGTGTCATTTGTTGTCCCGTTGCCGGGAAATCGTGTCAGCATCGGTGGTTTTTCAAAATAATCATTCGGCGTGGATGGATAAAAATCCTAAAACGTGGCCAAACGAAACCATTATTAGCAATTAATAAAAAGGGCCGACAAGGTCCCATTTTCGCCATTTTTGGACGGCGACGTTTTGGTGGATAGCGAGGGCAAGAGTAGCAGCCATGCGGAGCTCCTTCGGGTATGTATATCCGCTCTGTGTTATGCACATAGTAAGAAGATAATGTATTGAAATTGAGCTTCATAATCTTTAACAACCCTTACTTTCAACAAAACACTCTTCTTCGATATCTACCCAACACATTATTCACATAACAGTTGCATTATGGAAAACACAGTGGGTTGTGGCTCACTTATTATTTTATACAGTCTGTGAGAAATGAATGTTTTGAAGTTCCTGTTGTACTCTTTTAACAACACCTACTTCGAGCAAAACACTCTTTTTCAATATCTGCCCATATGTTTCCAACACAAAATTCACGTAACAGTAGCATCATGGAAAGCACAGTGGGTTGTGGCTCACTTCTTCTTCTTTTTTTTGGAATGTAACAAAATAATGTTCAACTTCCCTTTCTTGTCTTATGAGACCACTTTCTTTAAGAAAAATAGTCTTGCTCACTACCTGTTCATATGCTTCCAACAAAAAATTTACTTAACTGTTGCAGTATGGAAAACACAATGGGTTGTCCCTGACTTTGCAAAAACAGTAAGAAGACAACAGGTAGTGTTATGCACAAAGTAAGAGGAAAATGTATTGAATCTAAGCTTCATAATTTTTAACAACCCTTACTTTTAGCAAAACACTCTTGCTCGATCTCTGCCCAGCACATTATTCACATAACATTAGCATCATGGAAAACACAGTGGGTTGTGGCTCACTTCTTATTTTTTTCAATCTTCTTGTTTAAATGTAAATGGAAAGCTTAAGGTATGAGTGCACGTGGAGGAGTTGGAGTAGAATACAGATGAAATGGAGGTGAGGGGTAATTTGAAATTTGGGAAACACAATGTGGAGTATTTCAGTTTCTTGAATGTCTTCCAAATCACACATTCCATTGTTGTGTTTAAACTTAAGTCAATTGATAAAAAAACTGTACAAAATTATTCTCAATGGGAAACACAGTGTTGGGTTTCATTTTTTTGAATCTCCTTGTTTTAATGTAGAGGGTTTTACAAGTTCTTTGTGTTTGAAATTGGGGAAACAGAATGTGGAGTATTTCAGTTGCTCGAATGTCTTCAAAATCACACATTCCATTCTTGTGTTTCAATTTCGCACCATTGAAAAAAGAAACTGCAAAAAATAATTCTAAATGGAAAACGTAGTTCTGGGTCTCAATAAAAAAACTGTACAAAATTATTCTCAATGGGAAACACAGTGCTAGGTTTCAGTTATTTGAATCTCCTTGTTTAAATGTAAAGGGTCGTCTCATGGTGGGTTGCTTGCTTCTTAACACGCATGGTCTTGCATGGTCTTGCAACATAGAATGTTACTTGAATGTCTTCAAAATCACACATTCCATTGTTGTGTTTAAATTCCGCACCATTGAAAAAAGAAAAGTGCAGAAAATAATTCTGAATGGGAAACACAATGCTGGGTTTCAATAAAATTTTAATCATCCACTTGAGATGTAAAGGGTCATCTCATGGTGGGTTGCTTGGTTCTTAAGACCCACAGTTTTGTAAGATGGAATGTTAGAAAACAGTATGAAAGTCTTCTAGATCACACCTTCCATTGTTGTGTTTAAGTTTCAAATATATAACAAATTGCATGCTTCATAACACATTGCATTTTTCAACCTCCACATCACAACATACCCTAGCCCTTTCTGGTTTTTGGACCAGTATATCAAGGTGTGCACATTTTGTAGTGCATGTCGGAAAATACAATGTGTTTTGAAGCCTGCCTTTACTTATATGGTATACCCAACCTTTGTGTTGTAATGCAAATATACAAACATATAGATTGTGTTTTATTTTATCAAATAGCACATCTCTCATTTAACGGGGACAATAATAACCCTCAACACATAGTGTAATTCATAGTATGCACTTCATTCTGTTTCGCAACGATTCATGTTGGAAAACCCTACGTGTTAAGAAAGAAGCAACCCAAATAGTGTTGTCAAACCCTCTGGAACACTATTGGATAGTACACGTCACCTCAAATTGGTCGGTATTCTCCTCGAAGTCGTCCACATGCACTGAGACCTTATGCTTTCCCTTTCAACGTGCAAACAGGAAACAAAACAAATAGTATTTTTGCCTTGCTTTCTCCAAACAGAAAAGGCCCACATCATTCCCTTCCACTTTTCTCGCGCCATACAAAAGAAACTTGTCGACGAAGCTAACCCGCCCACTTTTGGAGCCCGACAATGGGCAGGAAAACGCACCTAGCGGCACCGTTAACTCTTGCCTGACCGTAGCTCGGACGTTTCGTCCCGTTTGCCTGTTTCATCATTTTTTGTTTCCATGTATGTTGTTATTCTAATAGCTCTTTTACAATTTGTCTATAATATTTAGGGCCAAGTAATGGGAGTAGGCCAAATTATCAATTAAGTTATTCCTACCCATTGGCTTTACGAGTTTTATTTAATACAATGCATAGAACTTTTTGGAGTAGTCACTTGTTATATGTGCACATCTTTTTGCAGTGTGGTGGTTAGATCAAAACATACTGAAAAAGAGCAAAAATAGAATATAGAAATAGCATTCTACAAATTTTCCATCAGATGTTAAAAAATGAACCATTTATAACTTCCTAAATATTGTATACAAATAGCGAAAATGTAAAAAGAACTATTACGAAAAAACTTATGCACCACATATATAATCTTTTGGTGAAAGATTTCAAATTACCGCAAAACACTTTAGAATGACATGAAAATGACAACTGAATGAAAACCCCAACATTTCACAATTTCAAACAAATCGGCACTTCTAAATGCATATTAAATTTTGGAAATTTAACCGTCCACTACACTTGCGATTCAAGCTATGGAAGCCAGAATCACCTGTATTTACTGCAGAAGGTTCACATCTCCTGAAGCATCCTTGTTAATTCACCTGCCCTTGTTTTGTTGAATCTTCTTTCGTGGCCTATATAAACCACCTGGAAGAAAGACAAGTGTTAGCGATAGATTAAATAGACAAATTAAAGACAATTAGTGCTAGAAATAATTGTATTTCTTCCAAATTTCCCCAATATAAAATTTATGTGTTCTGCTTAGTGCAAAATGATAGCTTGCATAGACAATAAACGAACATATTAAACTGTACATTGGGAATTTAATTTCCAATTTAACCTATTACTAACACTAGTATATATATCAGCAATCATATGTGCCATTTTTCCATTCTGCTAGAACTGTGAAGCAGTGAACGTTCATTCTGTTGGATAAATTCATTTCTTCCAATCAGGAATCAGGAGAAAGCTAACTTGTAAACAAAAAGCACCTATGTATGTAACATGAGATAAAAATGGTGTTTCATTTTCATCATCTGATTCGACCGAATAAATGCTCGCACTATTTGTAGTGTTGGAAAATACAATGTCCCCATATAAGGTGTTAAGAAACAAGCAACCCAAATAGTGTTGTAAAACCCTCTGCAACAGAGAGGAGACAATGTGTTTTCCAACTATGACGTCTCCTCATGTTGTGTATGTATCCATGTATGTTTTTCATGCGTTTTTCGATGTACATAGGTGTAATTGTATGTCTACGAGTTAGTCAGCTCCTTAACAAACAAGCAACCCAAATAGTATTGTAAAACCCTCTGTGACAGAGAGGAGATAGTGTGTTTTCCAACTATGCAACTAATGAGAGCAATTGAATTGTTCCAATCAGGAGAAAGCTAACTCATAAACAAAAAGCACCTATTTATGTAACATGAGATTAAAAAGGCATTTCATTTTCCTCATCTGATTCGACCAAATATGTGCTCACATTATCTGCACAGTTGGAAAACACACTGTCTCGATATAAGGTGTTAAGAAACAAGCAAGCTAACTCATATACAAAAAGCACCTATTTATGTAAACATGAGATGAAAATTATATTTCATTTTCCTCATCTGAATCGACCAACTAAATGCTCCCATTATCTGCATGGTTGGAAAACACAGTGTCTCGATATAAGGTGTTAAGAAAGAAGCAACCCGAATAGTCTTGTAAAACCCTCTACCTTTTTGCCTTTGTGAAGTCTATGTGCCAAAACGTGATCTTTTCCTTGTAAGAGGTGGTATGCGTAGTGTGGAGTTTAAGGTAATCGAGACAGACCTTGGGGAATACTATGTTGTTCCTCCAAATACTGAAATTTTCTATGAATGGCAGCCTGTAAAGCAGAAGGATGAAGATAGATTAGATGAAAGAGGTTATGATGATGTTGGTGGTGTACTGAAACAAATGCTTCGGATACATGAATTGGTATAACTTCCTCTCAGGCACCCACAACTCTTCAAATCAATTGGTGTGAAACCCCCAAAGGGTATTCTGCTTTATGGGCCACCTGGTTCTGGGAAAACCTTAATTAGTAGGGCAGTTGCAAGTGAAACCAGTGCCTTCTTTTTCTGTATCAATCAACCTGAAATTATGTCAAAGCTAGCCGTAGAAAGCAAAAGCAATCTCCAGAAGGCTTTCAGGAGGCTGGAAAGAATACACCTTCCATTATATTTATTGATGAAATTGATTCCATAGCTCTCAAAAGGAAAAAAAAACCACAGTGAAGTTGCAAGGAGAATTGTTTCTCAACTTCTTACTGTTATGGACAAACTTAAGTCTCGTGCTCATGTTATTATGATTGTAGCAACTAACCGACCAAATAATATTGACCCGTCACTTAGAAGGTTTGGAAGATTTGATAGGGAAATTGACATTGGGTTTCCAGATGAAGTAGGCGGGTTGGAAGTGCTTCGTATCCATACGAAGAATATGAAGCTCTCTAATGATGTACGTATTGTAGAACCTAAATTGTTTTTTGTGGAAAGACATTGCTTGCAAAAGCCATTGCCAGTGAATGTCAGGCCAATTTCATCAGTCTGAAGGGCCCTAAATTGTTATCAATGTGGTTTCGACAGGGTGAGGCTAATGTGACACATTTTTTATAAGGCCAGAGGGTCAGCTCCTTCTGTCATGTTTTATGATGACCTCGATTCTATTGCTACGCAGGTGTGTTGCTTTTTTTATAAGCGAAAGTTTAAGGTTGACTATAAATGACTGGGAATTTTGTTTGACCTTTTTGAAGTAGGCTCTAACTTGTGATGCATAATTGGTTTGCATGTTTCTAGCGTGGTAGTAGTGTTGGGGATGCTAGTGGTGTT
This sequence comes from Sequoiadendron giganteum, assembly GCA_007115665.2. Classification (NCBI taxonomy): domain Eukaryota; kingdom Viridiplantae; phylum Streptophyta; class Pinopsida; order Cupressales; family Cupressaceae; genus Sequoiadendron; species Sequoiadendron giganteum. Next base: position 584,879,620 of record CM021109.1, read on the forward strand.
GCAGATAGAGTCCTGAATCAGATGTTGATGGAGATGGCTTGTATGACAGCCAAGAAAATAGTTATCATTATTGCTGCTACAAACAAGCCTGATATCATCAATCCTACATTGTTAAGGCCTAGCTGACTTGACTAGCTGATTTATATTCCCTTACCTGATGAGTCCTCATGTTATAAAATCTTCAAATCTTGCTTAAGAAAGTCACCCGTATCAAAGGATGTAGACCTAATGGCACTGGCCCGTTATACCCAAGGATTCAATGCAGCCGATATCACTAAGATTTGTCGGAGGGCTTGCAAGTATGCTATTAGAGAAAATATTGCAAAGGTGAGTTCCAATTGTGTTGTGTTTTGCAAACTAGATATGTTTATGGATTTCTAATGATTTTTATTTTGACTGTTATGTTACTAATTTTTAGATAAGAGCAGTAGTCTACCTATTGAACTTACCTCAACTTGTAGCTTGTTATTTCAATTCATCATACTAGCATGCGTTTCAATTTTACCATAACCTCTCCCCCCACACTTTTAGGAAATTCAACATGAATGAAAAAGAGCTGAGAATCCTGAGGCAATGGATGAGGATGATACTAATGAGGTGGCTGAAATAAAAGCTGCTCATTTTGAGGAGTCTATGAAATATTCCCGAAGAACTGTCAGTGATGCTGATATTTGGAAGTATCAAGCCTTTCCACAAACACTACAACAAGCTCGAGGATTTGGTTTTGAGTTTCGATCTCTAGACAGACCTGTTGGTACTCCTACTGGGGCTTCACATGTATTTTCTACAATAGATAATAAAGATGACGATGACTTATACAATTAGGAAACTTCATACAAAACTATCATCTTAATGAAGATACAAATGTGTCTGTTCTAGCAGGGACCTTCCACTGACAACTAGCCAAAGCTATTAAATTTGGCTCCGCTTTGCATATATGAGTTTAATATTCATATGTTCTAAACTTTATTTAATTTAGCAGCCCTTTAGTAGTGGGCGGTCTGAATACTCTTTAGTAACCTGCAAGTTGTTAGACCAAGATCAACTTTATGGCAAATAAAGTTACTGAGCTATGAAAACCTTCGTTCAACTGGTAGATAATGCTATGGAAACTTTTCTTTTTCTTTATGCTATTATAAAATATGTTTTACTAAAATAAACTCTGCAACAAAGAAAGCCTTGTTCAGCTCTGGTAGGTATGCTATAGAAATTTATTATTCTAAAGCCTTGTTCAACTCTGGTAGGTTTGCTATAGAGACTTATTATTCTAAAGCCTTGTTCAACTCTAGTAGGTACCCTATAGAAACTTATTATTGTAAAGCCTTGTTCAACTGGTAGGTGTGCTATTTTTCTTTATCTTATGGGGAATATTTTTTCACTAAATCATTTTACAACAAAACCTTGTTGAACTTATGTTTATATGCTATAGAATTCTGCTTTATAATAACCCTGTTAGGATACAGTTTACAATAAAATATCAATATATGTTCTTACATTTATTATTATTAACATTACTATGCATCCACTACACTTGCAATTCAAGCTATGGAAGCCAAAATCACCTGTATTTACTATAGAAGGTTCACATCTCCTGAAGCATCCGTGTCAATTCACCAGCCCTTGTTTTGTTGAATCTTCTTTCGTGGCCTATATAAACCACCTGGAAGAAATACAAGTGTTAGCGATAGATTAAATAGGCAAATTAAAGACAATTGGTGCTAGAAATAATTGTATTTCTTCCAAATTTCCCCAATATAAAATTTATGTGTTCTGCTTAGTGCAAAATGACAGCTTGCACAGACAATAAACGAACATATTAAACTGTACATTGGGAATTTAATTTCCAATTTAACCTATTGCTAACACTAGTATATATATCAGCAATCATATGTGCCATTTTTCCATTCTGCTAGAACTGTGAAGCAATGAACGTTCATTCTATTGGATAAATTCATTTCTTCCAATCAGGAATCAGGAGAAAGCTAACTTGTAAACAAAAAGCACCTATGTATGTAACATGAGATAAAAATGGCGTTTCATTTTTGTCATCTGATTCGACTGAATAAATGCTCGCACTATTTGTAGTGTTGGAAAATACAATGTCCCCATATAAGGTGTTAAGAAACAAGCAACCCAAATAGTGTTGTAAAACCCTCTGCAATAGAGAGGAAACAGTGTGTTTTCCAACTATTATGTCTCATCATGTTATGTATGTTTTTCATGCATTTTTGGATGTACATTGGTGAATGTTGTCTAGGATTTAGGCGGATCCTTAAGAAACAAGCAACCCCAATAGTGTTGTAAAACCCTCTGCAACAGAGAGGAGACAGTGTGTTTTCCAACTATGACATCTCCTCATGTTGTGTATGTATCCATGTATGTTTTTCATGCATTTTTCGATGTACATAGGCATAATTGTATGTCTAGGAGTTAGTCGGCTCCTTAACAAACAAGCAACCCAAATAGTATTGTAAAACCCTCTGTGACAAAGAGGAGACAGTGTGTTTTCCAACTATGACGTCTCCTCATGTTATGTATGTATCCATGTATGTGTTTCAAGAAAGAAAGGTGAAAATACTATTTTCTAGCAACAAATAGTCGTTCTTGTCTTCATTGTTCATTGCACAATGGCAAGATGGCACATACACAAAGCAGATATACATACCTGAAGGAGCTCCGCATGGCTGCTACTCTTGCCCTCGCTATCCACCAAAACGTCGCCGTCTAAAAATGGCGAAAATAGGACCTCATCGGCCCTTTTTATTATTTACTAATAATGGTTTTGAATGCCACGTTTTAGGCTTTTTGTCCATGCCGATAAATTATTTTGAAATCCTGCCAGCACTGACACGTTTTCCCGGCAACAGTTGCAGGTATTCGCCCTTTTTTGTTTTGAGAAAGAAAGGTGAAAATACTATTTCTTTCCACTCTCCACATTGAAAGGGAAAGCTTAACGTTTCAGTGCACGTGGACAAGTTGGAGGAGAAATCAGACCAAATTTAGGTGACACGTACTATCCAATAGTGTTGCAGAGGGTTTTACAACACTATTTGGACTGCTTCTTTCTTAACACCGATGGTTTTACAATATGAATTGTTGCAAAACAGAATGAAGTGAAGGCAGGCTTCAAAACACATTGTATTTTTCGACATGCACTATAGAATGTGCACACCTAGATATACTAGTCTAAAAACCAGAAAGGCCTAGGGTATATTGTGATGTCGAGGTTGAAAAATACAGTGTGTTGTGAAGCATGCAATTTGTTACATGCTTCAAACTTAAACGGAACAATGGAAGGTGTGATCGGGAATACTTTCATACTATTTTGTAACATTCCATCTTACAAAACCATGGGTGTTAAGAACCAAACAACCCAGCATGAGACGACCCTTTACATCTCAAGTGGATGATTAAAATAACTGAAACCCAACACTATGTTTCCCATTTAGAATTCTATTCTACACTTTTTTTTTTCAATGCTGCAAAATATAAACACAACAATGGAATGTGTGATTTGGAAGACATTCAAGTAACACTCCATGTTGAAAACCCATGGGTGTTAAGAAGCAAGCAACCCACCATGAGACAACCCATTGCATTAAAACAAGGAGATTAAAAAAAATGAAACCCAGCACTGTGTTTCCCATTGAGAATAATTTTGTATAGTTTTTTTATTGAAACCCAGCATTGCATTTCCCATTCAAAATTATTTTTTGCAGTTTCTTTTTTCAATGGTGTGAAATTCAAACACAACAATGGAATGCATGATTTTGAAGACATTCGAGCAACTGAAATACTCCACATTCTGTTTCCCAAATTTCAAACACAAAGAACTTGTAAAAGCCTCTGCTTGCAACAAAATTACCCCTCACCTCAATTTCATGTGTATTCTCCTCCAAATCCTCCACGTGCACTCCACACTTCAGCTAATTTGGTCGGTATTCTCCTCAAATTCGTCCATGTGCTCTTAGACCTTCAGCTTTCCCTTTCAACGTGGGAGCCGACTAACTACTAGACAAAATTCACCTATGTACATCAAAAAACGCATGAAAAACATACACATGAACATGTATGGATACATACATAACATGACGAGACGTCATAGTGCGGGGCTCGCCAAATGCCTGAAACCAGCGGAGGGGACGAAACATCCGATCTGCGATCTGGCAAGAGCTAACGGCGTTGTCAAGTGCGTTTTCCCGCCCGTTGTCAGGAGAAAAAGCGGGCGGGTTAGCTTCGTTGGAAAGTTTTTTTTTGTGTGGCACGGGAATAGTGGAAGGGAATGACATGGGCCTTTTCTGTTTGGAGAAAGCAAGTCAAAAAGACTATTTGTTTTGTTTCTTGTCTGCACGTTGAAGACGAAAGCTAACTGCTAGAAAAAATTCACCTATGTGTATACGATAGCATATGCGGCCATACCAAATTTAGGTATGGCAACAGTTGCAGGTATTGGCCCTTTTCTATTTCGAGAAAGAAAGATGAAAATACTATTTCTTTCCACTTTGCACATTGAAAGGGAAAGCTAAACGTTTCAATGCACGTGGACAAGTTGGAGGAGAAATCAAACCAAATTCAGGTGACATGTACTATACAATAGTGTTGCAAAGGGTTTTACAACACTATTTGGGTTGCTTCTTTCTTAACACCAATGGTTTTACAACATGAATTGTTGCAAAACAAAATGAAGTGAAGGCAGGCTTCAAAACACATTGTATTTTCTGACATGCACTACAGAATGTGCACACCTAGATATACTGGTCTAAAAACCAGAAAGGCCTAGGGTATATTGTGATGTCGAGGTTGAAAAATGCAATGTGTTATGAAGCATGAAATTTGTTAAATACTTCAAACTTAAACAAAACAATGGAAGGTGTGATCTAGAAGACTTTCATACTATTTTGTAACATTCCATCTTACAAAACCATGGGTGTTAAGAACCAAACAACCCAGCATGAGACGACCCTTTACATCTCAAGTGGATGATTAAAATTTTATTGAAACCCAACACTGTGTTTCCCATTCAGAATTATTTTCTGCACTTTTCTCTTTTCAATGGTGCGAAATTGAAACACAAGAATGGAATGTGTGATTTTGAAGACATTCGAGCAACTGAAATACTCCACATTCCGTTTCCCAAATTTCAAACACAAAGAACTTGTAAAACCCTCTCCATTAAAACAAGGAGATTCAAATAACTGAAACCCAACACTGTGTTTCCCATTCATAGTTACTTTGTGCAGTCTTATTATCAATCGACTTAAATTTAAACACAACAATGGAATGTGTGATTTGGAAGACATTCAAGAAACTGAAATACTCCACATTGTGTTTCCCAAATTTCAAATTACCCCTCACCTCCATTTTGTTCGTATTCTACTCCAACTCCTCCACGTGCACTCAGACCTTAAGCTTTCCATCTACATTTAAACAAAGAGATTGAAAAAAATAAGAAATGAGCCACAACCCACTATGTTTTCCATGATGCTACTGTTATGTGAATAATGTTGGGCAGAGATCGAGCATGAGTGTTTTGCTGAAAGTAAGGGTTGTTAAAAATTATGAAGCTCAGATTCAATATATTGTCCTCTTACCGTGTGCATAACACTAGCTATTGTCTTCTTACTATTTTTGCAAAGTCAGGGACAACCCATTGTGTTTTCCATACCGCAACATTTAAGTAAATTTTTTGTTCGAAGCATATGAATAGGTAGTGAGCAAGACTGTTTTTCTTAAAGAAAGGGGTCTCATAAGACAAGAAAGGGAAGTTGAAAACATTATTTTGTTACATTCCAGAAAAAAAAAAAAAAGTGAGCCACAACCCACTGTGCTTTCCATGATGTTATTGTTATGTGAATTTTGTGTTGGAAACATATGGGAAAATATTGAAAAAGAGCGTTTTGCTCAAAGTAGGTATCCATGTATGTTCATGTGTATGTTTTTCATGCGTTCTTCGATGTACATAGGTGAATTTTGACTAGCAGTTAGCCGACTCCCATAAGACAAGAGAGGGAAGTTGAAAACATAATTTTGTTACAGTCAGGAAAAAATAAGAAGTGAGCCACAACCCACTATGGTTTCCATGATGCTACTGTTATGTAAATTTTGTGTTGGAAACATATGGGCAGATATTGAAAAAGAGTGTTTTGCTCGAAGTAGGTGTTGTTAAAAGAGTACAACAGGAACTTCAAAACATTCATTTCTCACAGACTGTATAAAATAATAAGTGAGCCACAACCCAGTATGTTTTCCATGATGCAACTGTTATGTGAATAATGTGTTGGGCAGATATCGAAGAAGAGTGTTTTGTTGAAAGTAAGGGTTGTTAAAGATTATGAAGCTCAAGTTCAATACATTATCTTCTTACTGTGTGCATAACACTAACTATTGTCATTGAACAAGATATTTGCTAATAATGGTTTCGAATGCCATGTTTTAGGCTTTTTGTCCGTCCATGCCGAACAATTAATTTGAAAACCCACCGGAACTGACACGATTTCCCTACGACGGGACAACAAACAGCACACGGGATGAGATGTCCCACCCTCAAGTCTTTCCTTCTTGTCCGACAACCTTTTCCCTTGCCGGTCCCACCTCTTCCGTTGTGACTCTTTTCCCCATGCATTATGGGGGCCATATCCTATGTTATATACATAACTGAATTTTCTCCAGGAGTTAAGGAGGGAGCAAGCTAACTCCTGCACAAAATTCACATACGTATATAACATACAATATGCCAGTTTCAGGCATAAATTCAAATATGTATATAACATAGCATATGCTGATTTTAAAATCCTACACAAAATTCACCTATGTACATTGAAAAAAAGGATGAAAAACATACACATGAACATACATGGATACATACATAACATGAGGATACGTCGTAGTGAAACAGTGGGTTTTACAACAGTTCGAGTTTTAGGAGATAGTGTGTTTTCCAAAACAACAGTGTATAAAATGGCAGAAAAAATGGGATTGGATGTGGGCTTTTTTCCAGTTACGAATTATGAGTTTTAGGAGACAGTGTATTTTTCAAAACCCTCGACAGAAAAAACATTATCAGACCTGCATTTCAACTAAATCCTAGACAAAATTCACCTCTGTACATCGAAAAATGCATGAAAAAAATACATAAGAACGTACATGGATACATACACAACATGAGGAGACGTCGTAGTGAATCAATGGGTTTTACAATAGTCCGAATTTGAGGAAACATTGTGTTTTCCAAACAACAGTGTATAAAATGGCGGCAAAAATGGGATTGGATGTGGGCTTTTTGCTATTTCCCAATTAGTTTTTGCCAAATGGTCGAGAGCCGGCTGACTGCTAGACAAAATTCACCTATGTACATTGAAAAAATGCATGAAAAACATACACATGAACATACATGGATACATACATAACATGAGGAGACGTCGTAGTGAAACAATGGGTTTTACAATAGTCCGAGTTTTAGGAGATAGTGTGTTTTCCAAAACAACAGTGTATAAAATGGCGACAAAAATGGGATTGGATGTGGGCTTTTTGCCAGTTACGAATTATGAGTTTTAGGAGACAGTGTGTTTTTCAAAACCCTCGATAGAAAAAACATTATCAGACCTGCATTTCAACTAAATCCTAGACAAAATTCACCTCTGTACATCGAAAAAATGAATGAAAAATACATAAGAACATACATGGATACATACACAACATGAGGAGATGTCGTAGTGAATCAATGGGTTTTACAGTAGTTCGAATTTGAGGAGACATTGTGTTTTCCAAAACAACAGTGTATAAAATGGCGGAAAAAATGGGATTGGATGTGGGCTTTTTGTTATTTCCCAATTAGCTTTTGCCAAATGGTCGGGAGCCGGCTAGCTGCTAGACAAAATTCACCTATGCACATTGAAAAAATGCATGAAAAAAATACACATGAACATACATGGATACATACATAACATGAGGAGACGCCATAGTGAAACAGTGGGTTTTACAACAGTCTGAGTTTTAGGAGACAGTGTGTTTTCCAAAACAACAATGTATAAAATGGCAGAAAAAATGGGATTGGATGTGGGCTTTTTGCTAGTTACGAATTATGAGTTTTAGGAGACAGTGTGTTTTTCAAAACCCTCGACAGAAAAAACATTATTAGACCTGCATTTCAACTAAATCTTAGACAAAATTCATCTCTGTACATCGAAAAACGCATGAAAAATACATAAGAACATACATGGATACATACACAACATGAGGAGACGTCGTAGTGAATCGGTGGGTTTTAAAATAGTCTGAATTTGAGGAGACATTGTGTTTTCCAAAACAACAGTGTATAAAATGGCGGCAAAAATGGGATTGGATGTGGGCTTTTTGCTATTTCCCAATTAGCTTTCGCAAAATGGTTGGGAGCCAGCTAGCTGCTAGACAAAATTCACCTATGCACATTGAAAAAATGCATGAAAAACATACACATGAACATACATGGATACATACATAACATGAGGAGACGCCGTAGTGAAACAGAGGGTTTTACAATAGTCCAAGTTTTAGAAGACAGTGTGTTTTCCAAAACAACATTGTATAAAATGGCGGCAAAAATGGGATTGGATGTGGCTTTTTCCTATTTCTTTTGTGTGGCGCGGGAAAAGTGGAAGGGAATGACATGCGCCTTTTCTGTTTCGAGAAAGCAAGGCGAAAATACTATTTGTTTTGTTTCCTGTATGCACGTTGAAAGGGAAAGGTGAAGGCCTGAGAGCACGTGGACGACTTCGAGGAGAATACTGACCAAATAAGCTGAAGCATGGAGTGCACGTGCAGGATTTGGAGCAGAATACAGACAACATTGAGGTGAGGGGTAATTTTGTTGCAAGCAGAGGGTTTTGCAAGATGTTTTAATTTGAAATTTGGGAAACACATTGTGGAGTATTTCAGTGGGCATTTTGACTATTTCCCAATTAGCTTTCACCAAATGGGCGGGAGCCGGCAAAAAGATAGACAAAATTCACCTATGCACATTGAAAAAATGCATGAAAAACATACACATGAACTTACATGGATACATACATAACATGAAGAGACATCATAGTGAAACAGTGGGTTTCACAATAGTCTGAGTTTTAGGAGACGGTGTGTTTCCCAAAACAAGAGTGTATAAAATGGCCGCAAAAATGGGATTGGATGTGGGCTTTTTGCTATTTTTCCCAATTATGATTTTGAATGCCACGTTATGCCCTTTTCTATCCATTTTGAAAAACTATGCGAACAATGGCGACATTGCGGGGTTTACATGATTTTTGAAATATAGCATTTGATTATTGGAGGTGATTCTGCTTTCTACAAACATTATTCAGTAATTTCACTCATATTTGTACAATGGGTTGTCGTTTTTTTCATTCGGAAAGGGAAAAATTCGATAACCAGCAGACAGGGAGGAAACAAACAAAAAATTTCAAAACCCTCAACAGAAAAAAAATGGTTTCAAGTAAATAAATTCTTTGACAACCCCATAATTTTAAAAACACAAACGGGAGGAGACGCAAAACTAAAACCCTCAACTGAAAATAACAAACCCTTAATGGAGCAACGAATGTCGTTCATTTCTTCATTGTTCATAGCATAATGGCAAGATGGCACATACACAGAGTTGATATACATACCTGAAGGAGCTTCGCATGGCTGCTACTCCTGTGCTACTCTGGCTACTACTCTTGCCCTCGCTATCCACAAAAAGGTCGCCATCCAAAAATGACGAAAATGGGACCTTGTCGGCCCTTTTTATTGTTTGTTAATAATGGTTTCGTTTGGCCACGTTTTAGGCTTTTTGTCCATCCACGCCAAACGATTATTTTGAAAATACAGTCGACGCTGACACGATTTCTCGGCAATGGGACAACAAACGGCATGAGGGATGAGACGCCCGACCGTCATGTCTTTCCTTCCATCTGACAACCTTTTCCGTCGCCGCGGGTCCCACCTCTTATGTCGTGGCTCTTTTCTCCATGCGCTATGGGCGCATAGGCCATGATATACACATAGGTGAATTTTGTCTAGCAGTTAGCTTTCGCCGAAAAAATGTGGGCATATCAATACCTAACAAAAGAGAAGCCATGGTGTACCAACCAAACTAATGCAATTTGAGAGATCAACCACTTGTATTATACTATCTAAATAAAATAATGGGACCATCAAAAATCACTCTCAAGCTAATCCAATTTAGCTTTTCATGGCTAAAGAGTGATATTTTCATTTAAAAAATATTTATTTTTGGCATGGAAAGATTGTGAGGGAAAATTTGACATGTTTTTTAAAACTGTTTAATGATTTTTTTTATGTCCCAAAAATTTAGCATATGTGGTGTTTTGATTGAGGGTAAAAAATAGGTTTTGATGGGGCCCGAACCTAGTACAAAGGAAAGCAAGTTGCATTTATGATATACCATAAACCAGCAACAGCACTACAACAACCTCAACAAGATAAACATCACAACACACTACGAATAACAGACAAGCAAGGGCCAGAAACCTTTACACAACCTGATTTTAATCAGGACTAGAAACCCTTTTATCCGGGCCTAGAAACTCATACAAGTACAAATAACCTACTTACATCTACCAGGCATCAGCACACCAGCTGCTCATGGAGTTCACCCCAGAGCCAACGAACATAGCCACCTTAATGGTGTCAAACACCATCAAACCCATAATCAAAAACACCAGTACCTCCAACAAGCCCACCAGAAAAAGTGGGGTAAGAGAGCACAACAAACCACAGGAACCCATAACAGAAATCAGCAATCCAAAAGCAAAAAAACATCTGGTACCAAGAAACCGACTCAGCCTCCACCTCTAAAGGAGGGAGCTCCCCTCTATTGGAAAGTAAAACCCACTCAGCTAATCCACCACAGCCTGTAAACTCCAGCCCCCTCAACCTCCACCTCCATAGGAACCGCAACTGAGGGACCTAGAGACCATCTCCTTTCAAATCCACCTCAAAAGGAAAAGAACCCACCTCCATAGGGTCCAAGGAGATAGCCAGCACAGCAACCGAACAAGCAAGCAAGGGCTCCTTCAATAACCTCAGTACTAGGACCAGCAACAGGAACACAACCCTCTTCAGAGCCACCGAAAAAGAGCACCAACATTGAGCCTTCAAAAAATAAAAAAGAATCAGCTCACCCCAAGCACAAGGCTCAAACCCTAGCATCAACATCCTCCTATGGGACAAGAGGATCACCAACAAAAGGAAGATCAAGACCCAGGAGTCACCCCACACCAAAGGGTTTCAAAAACCCCAAAAACAATAACAAACCCCTTCTGCAAGTTCATCTTCAAAAACCAGGGGTACCGAGCCACAACATAGAGGCTCCTAGCCACCACCAAAGTAGCAAAATCGACAAGTTTAAAGACCTCCCACTTCCAACCCATCAGCATCAGTAGGAGCAACATCTCAACCCAAGCCCAAAAGCAAAATATCCCACACAGGAATCCACCCAACACCAACAAGGCCCCACTAGCAAATTTATTCCAAGAGGAGGAACATAATTGCCAGCAATAACATCCCCATAACCAAAAAATCTTCAACCATATTCTGGCGTAGAGCACCATGCTCAGAAAATACAAAGAACAAGCCCCAAAAAAGGAGCCAAACCCACACAGAGAGGTTTGCACACATAACCATGAATGTCCAGAGACCCAGCACAAGGGCGAGCCCTTCACAACACCATCCACAGCCTCTTCAAACCCTAAAGAGGTCTGAAAGCCCAAAGCCTGAGAAGAGGACATTAGAGGTAGCCCCCATAGGCTTCCAAAAGCACAACGACCCTAGACAAAGACCTCCCACACCTCAAAAGCAAGAGTCAAAAAAGAAAACACACCCATAGGCCACAAAGCAACCAATGAAGCAAGCACATCCGCCTCCAGCTCGATCTTGACAGCACCACCAACACCCAAAGAACTCCAACTTCGACCTCTAGGAAGCAACCCACCCAACCTCGTAGTCGAACACTCCAAAGCTTCAGCCACAAGGAGCAACAACAGCTCGGGAGAAGCCCTGCCAAGCATAGGTGAAGGAGGACCCCCGCTCTCTCCATCATCTGCATCGCCATCGTCCTTTGCCTCCGCAACAACCTTAGCAGACCCTCCCGCATTTGAAAACAAAACTCTCCCGCTCCCACTCATCGTTACTTTGCTAAGCTATGTAGCATATGTGGTGTTATTGTTGGTTGATGTTTCTTTAATAGTGAAAAAGTTGAAATACATTGGTTTTCATATATTTTTAGAGATTGGTTTTGATGTTAAATTTATTTATTTTTTGGTTAAATTTATAGGTATGAAAATAAGTTTTTTATTTTTAATTCAAATTTTAAAATGGTTTTAAGTCATTTTTTCTTAACTAGTTATTACTTGTTCATTAGAATGTAAAATATATTAATTTGTGAATTAGGATGTTATATAAAAGAAAAAAACTCTAATTCATTGACATCCAACTAGTAGCTCTTATTTCCACGTGTCTTGTCACATAAGGGAGTAACATAGAACATTCATTAAATTATTAGCTTCCATCAACATTTGTATTTAGAGACAAATTAGGGCATATCACATGGTTACTTGTTGTCTTTGATCATTGATCCAAAACTATTAAATTAGATCATAATGGTTTGATAAAAGGTGAAGATCCTTGCTAAGTAAACTCCTAACATCTACTATCAACATTGCATTTTTTGGATATATATATATATATATATATATATGAAATGTTGGGAAAGAGATCCTTAAACAATAAGGGGGGGTGTTTTCTCTATTTATGTCTTTCCCTAAGGGAATTTCATTAGGAAAGAGATCACAATGCATAAAGATTGACTTTCAACCTCAATGGTGAGTCAATCATACCTAGACCTTTAGTTCTTAGGACAATAGGACAGATCTGAAACCAAATTGAAATGATTTGCAATGCTCGAACTAAAATGAATTATAAGACCTAATACCTAAAATGCAAATTTCCCAAAAGTACAGAAACTGAAATCACAATTTGCAAGTAGATCTAAGAAGGGTTGGGATACATGCACCTATCATCATAAATAGGTTTTGAGACCTACTGAAGGACTAGTTCGCCCATGGGTGAATGGGTAATGGTTAGGGCTTCTGAAAATACTTTTGGCAATCCTCTAGTGCTAGATTTTAGCTTCTTTTTTGCACAGGTCCCACTATCGAAAAGTCAGAAATAAAGTCTGCAACCTAGTTTTCATGGCTTGACAACAATGATGACAACCTTTGCAATAATGAAAAATTTCTCTTCAAGATCTTCAATTCTTCTTCAACCTGTAATTTGCACACACATAAAGAGAAAAATTGTTTTGCTTGAATGGGGGTTTGCCTTAGTTGAACCCCAAGTTTGGTAATTAAACCTTGATAGAAAGATAATGACAATGCAGAAGGAAATGATGAATGAACAATGATTGCTACAATTCACCAAACCTTTAATGGCTTTCCTTAGAGGACTAGAGACAAACACATCTCTCCAAGGAATTTGATTTTTCTTTGCTTGATGGATTTGGACACTTGAAAATGCTTGGATGCTTTAGGATCAACGATGCATATTAGCCTTCACAAGATGGCATGAACACACATACTTGAACATGATGTTAGGACCTTGATTGCTACAACAAATGACTGTTAAATCTACTCTTGAATGCTCTTGACAATTATATCTGCTCAATAAGAATTCTTGATAATGTGTGTTAGGATGCTTAGATTTTAAATGATAAAAAGTATGTATTTGTAGCTATTTATCTAATTTCTCAAAAATTTGATTCCAAAAGCCGACAATTGCAAGTTGAATTTGAATCAATAAAATGTCACCAAAAAGATATTTAAAATTGGATCTTATGACTTAAAGGGGACTGGCCTATAATTCTAGGACACACATGCTCCAATGTGATTAAAATATTAAATGCATTAATTAAATATTGGTTACCCTTTTAGAAAATGGTAAAAATAAGGCTTTAGAATGCATAATTTGGCAAATTAGAAGCTTAATTAAGTCCAATAAATTCAAGAACTCAAACAGAGTGTGAAATTGTAAAGGTATACAATTTCCTACACTATATTTAGCCCCCACTTCAGTGATATTATGAACTTGCGCTCAGACTCACACTAAAGTAGACAAATATGCGTCAAGAGGGGTCTAAGTGTATAAATATTAGAACTTAAATAGGATGACAAATGTATAGCACATGTTGCTAAGTTTTCACCATATGCACTTATCCAAGGTGTCACCAATGGTGGTTTTCACCATAGGACGACTTATTTCTTTTTATTATTTTACTTCTATTTTTTTTTAAAGGTGAGAATAACTCAATGAATTTGGGTATAAAACCATTTGAGATGGATGATGTTGATGGGTTCATCCAAAGATTCTCCTTCTCGAGTAGCCAATTGGTATGCTCTTCAACCATACTTTGCAATGATAACATAAGGACCTAACCAATTAGCCTCAAATTTTCCTTTATTTTCTCGGTCATGTTAGTTCCACTAATCCTTTTTGAATATAAGATCACCAAGTTGAAATTGGTGAGCCTTGATCTTCTTGTTTAACTCCTTCTTAGCTTGTTCTAATATGCTTGGAGATGGTTGTAGGCATTGAGGTGGCATTCATCAAGAAGCTCTAGTTGACTCAAGCATGCAACCCAGTTCTCCTCATTGATACTATTTTTCAATGAAATGTGCAAGGATGGGAGTTCCACTTCTATCTGCAAGATAGCTTCAACACCATAGACTAAAGCATATGGAGTGGCATTGGTAGGGATACATATACTAGTATGATAATCCCAAAGGGTGGAGTTTAGATGGAGATGTCAATCACAATCAGTTTCATTGAAAACCTTCTTGAGGATTTTTATTAAGTTCTTATTCGTTGCCTCCTCTTGGTCATTACCTTGGAGGTAATAGGGGGTATACCAACAGTGTTGGATATGGAATTGTTTGCAAAGACTGCATACATCTTGATTCTTAAAGGTTTTATCATTGTTAGTGATGATGGTGAAGGGAATACCATACCTACAGATGCTATGGTATAGGATAAATTTTGAAATTTGGAGGCTAGTGATGAGAGTGAGGGGAATGGCTTCCACCCACTTGGTTAAGTATTTGGTTGTAGTTATAATGAATGTATGTTCATTAGATGATGAGGGATATATCTTGTCGATGATATCAAGACCCCATTATGAAAAGGGCCATGATGAAGTGATGGAATGCAATGCTTGAGATGGTACATGTATCAATTCTCCATGTTGCTAATAGGGGAGACACTTCTTGACATATTCACATGTTTCATGCTCCATGGTGGGCTAATAATAGCCCGCTCAAAGAAGCTTATTTGCAAGGACTATTCCACTAGTATGAGCCCCACACACACCACTATGCATTTCATGTAACACAAGATTGGATCATGTAGTGTTTAAGCAGCATCGTAAATGACCATCATAGCTCTGATGATATAAATTGTCACCTAGGATGGTGTAGGATGAAAGTTGGATAAATTATTGGTGTTGATTGTGAGTGAGGTTAGGTGGTAAAGTGTTATCGTGAAGGTAGGTTTAGATGTCATGATACCAAGGGGACTCAAGACCAATGATTTCACACACCTTTTTCATATTAAGGATATCATATGCTAGCACAAGAAGTTGTTCAACTAAGAATTCCCATTCATAGCTATTGTGGGGCATGTCTAAAAAGGATCTAATGGTATCCATTACATCAACAAATTTATCTTGGAGACGTGGAACCTGCTCAGACTGGATGTGGACAAAGTACTTTGTGAAATCATCAGCCATGCACTTGTAAGGAAGCAACTTGTTATCCCTAGTTTGGAATTAATCATTGACCTATTTGATTATGAGTTGGGAGTCACCATAGACATGTAATCAACTAATATTTTATTGGACTGTCATTCTCAACCCAAAGATTAAGGCTTCATACTCCATTATGTTATTTGTGCATAAAATATCTAATCTGAATGACTTGCATATGAAATCACCTTGAGGAGTGATGAAGAGAATACCCAGTACATTAGATCCATGTTGTGTAAATGATCCACCAAAATACAATTTCAATGAGACTTGTTTTTTAATGGTGAAAATGGACCCATTAGGAAAATACTTAACCAATAGATAAGCATCAACAAGAGGAGCCTCGACTAACTGATCCACGATGACTTGGCCTTTTATAGCTTTTTGTTCCACGTACTCAATATCAAACTCACTGAGAAGCATGACCCACTTAGCCATACGACTTTTTAAGGATGTTCTGGATAGAAGATATTTAAATGAGTCAACTTTATATATGTTTGATAGAATGACTAAGCATGTAATGCATGAGTTTTTGAGAATTAAAAACCACTACAAGGGATGCTTTCCATAGGATTATAATTGATCTCATAGCCAACAATAGTATGAATGATGTAGTATAATGCTCTTTCATTCCCATTCTCATCATGTTGAGAAAGAAGTACCCCAATACAACTAAAGTAGCTGATATGTATAACAACAATGGTTTTCTTGATGTAGGAGGTATGAGAATAGGTGGGTTAGCCAAATATTCCTTGATCTTATCAAAGCCTTGTTGACAAGAATAATTCAACTTGAATGAGGTATCCTTGAGAAGAAAATGATTGAAAGGTTGGAATTTATTTGCAAGATGAGCTAGAATCTTCAGATGGATTGTAATTTTCCTTGTAGACTCCTCAATTGTTTAAGTGGCTTGGGAGGGTGCATGTCCATGATAGCTTTAACTTTAGTAGGGTCAATTTTGATTCCTCTCTTAGATACAATGAAACCTAGGATTTTTCCTAATGTTACACCAAAGACACACTTTTGGGGTTTAAACCTCAATTGATATTGTTCTAATCAACCAAAGATCCACTCAAGAATAGTTGGATGCTCTTCTTTGGTCTTGAATTTGGCTAGAAAATCATCTGCATAGTCCTCTATGATGATGTGAATGATTTCATGGAATGTGACTGTCATTACTCTTTAATAGGTAGCATCAGCGTTCTTCAAGCCAATAGGCATGACTTGATAACAAAAAGTACCCCATAGGGTTGGTGAAGCAATTTTATGTTGATCTTCTACCATGATGCGAATTTGATTATACCCTAAGAAACCATCCACTAGGGACAACATGGCATGACCTTCTATTAGATTCACAAAGCTTATTGATGTTGGGGAGCAAGAAATCATCCTTTGGACAAGCCTTGTTCAAGTCTAAAATATGTGCAAATATAGGTGCCCCTTGCCAGTTTGGCAATGGGGACAATATTGGAAATCCATTCAAATTAGTCGATGGGATGAATGAAACATGCTTCAAGTAGCTTCTCAATTTCAACCTTGACTAATAAGGCAACTTGAGGATGTGTCTTACAGAACTGTTTCTTGACAAAAGGTGATCCCACAATGTTGGTTTACAGTTTCTAGGAGATTCTGATTTTTGTTGAAATCATATATTTTTAGAAAATATAATGATTTAAGCCTTAAAAAATTTTATTTGAAGGATTCCAATTGAAGAGGGTTTGATTAGACCACCTTAGATCAAAGCCCCTTGGATAGAACCCCACTAATTTTAAACCATACCTATAATGGAGTCTCATTTACACCTATCAAAATGCTGATATAAATCACTTTTGATTTACCTTTTGGGGGATCAAATGAATTCATTTAGAATTTTATTTTTTTTAAGTATGTAGTCCTTATTATAAGCTTCCCCAAAAGTATATTTTAAATAAATTTAATTTAATTATTATATATTTTTTTAATTTCTTGTAAATGTAGTTTTTTCACCGAAAATCAAGCTCTATATACTGTACATGTGGAAAAATAGCAGATTATGAAAAAAAAAAATAGAAAAATATCAATGCACTAGATATTGAAATCCTTGATCCAACAAAAGAAAAAAAATTGAATTTTGATATATACAAAAAAAGTTATGTTATATACAATCCGCCTATGTTTGAATTGTAATTGGTTTGACTTCGAAACTTAATTAAAGAAAAAATATTCAATAAAAAACTATGAAACCAAATGAAAGCGCTAGATATCGTAGTTAAAAATTAAATTCGAAAAATCTATAATTTTATCCTTCATGGAAAAAGGTTATGTTGTATACGGTGAGCGTCACTCCTTAAAAATAGTGTTTACTGAAAAAAACTAGTTTTCGAAGGAGATGGAAAAAGAAGTGCAATTTGATTCCAAAATTTTTGAAAAAAATATATTTAGAATCTATGGACAAAATTTCACAAATCACTAGTTCATACCATCTTCAAATTCCTCATGGTTTAGCCGCTATAGGTGCTCGAAAGTGAATATTTAGTTAGAAAATATTAGTTCAATGTCTAATTTGGCCAAAAATTGTAAACCAATATTGTGGGATCACCTCAAGTTTAGCATCAAGATGAACAACCAAGTGATGTACGACAAGAGTGGGATCAAGCCCAAGCATGTCAAAGTAAGACCATGCAAAATTTATGGAGTCATTTTTGAGGATATTGGAAAATACTTGATACTCATTTGTTGACAAAGAGGTTGTCACATATGTGACCTTGGGTTTAGTTGTAGTCCCCAAATTAATCTCTTTGGTTTCTTCTATCAAAATAGGGGACCTTTCTGGCTGCTATGTACCCATGAAGAGGAGATGAACATCCTCATCTCTTGATGCCTCAAAGAGGTTTTCATCAGAAGATACACCCTTTGTTTTTACTTTTGATAAATATAAAAGTGCCTCAAGGAGGCTTTCATTAGAAGATTGTGTAATTTTTATTTTATTTTAACTTTTACAATTAAGGAGTTCATCTTCCCCAAAATAGGCACGTTGATCTAACACATAAATGAAACCGGATTGGTGGTCCCCAAGAGGCATACCTTCACGTAAGCCCATGAATTCAATGAATGCTTCATCATTTTAGAATATGTCAATATGTGCAGATCCTCATTGGTCACAATCAATGAGTTTAGGATGGAAAAGTGGGAGATCAATGGTAAGGATGGTGGTGGCAAAGATGTAGGAGACATCTAAATCGTCATAGGAAACTTTGATGATCTCTTCTATGATATATTTCACAAGAATATAATCTATCAATGTTATTAGAAGTACTTGGTAGTGTAGAGGGCTCCTTTTGTTTAGAGCCATATCTAAGTCCTTGATGTTTCTTGTTAGCAGGTGGATCTAGTGGTTTTAGCATACCTTGCTCATGAAGACCTAATTATTTTCCTTGACAATTAACTCGCCGAGCCATTTGATGAAGAATAGGATAGGTTTCCTAGAAATACTCTAGGAGAGTATCGGTGTTGTCAAGTTCTTCTCCCTAACAAACGAAACATAAATTTCTCATTGTTGAAGTCTGTGACAACAATAACCCTATATCTACTAAGGGGATATGAGCCATCACAAATAAGAATGTTGAAATTTTCTCAATGTTAAAGGCCCCAATACATGCAAGATAGGACAAGCTAAAGACACCTCTTCATATTGCTTTTGATGTCCTGGACTAGGAGGTATTATGCTAAAATGAAAATGAAGAGGTCTCTTCTCCATAGCATAAAGATAATGAGGAAATCTTTCATTGTAGTGAAAACAAATAACTCAAGAAAGGAAGCATCTATCATTTGCTTTTGATGTCCTAGCCTAGGAGGTATTATGCTAAAATGAAAATGAAGAGGTCTCTTCTCCATAGCATAAAGATAATGAGGAAATCTTTCATTGTAGTGAAAACAAATAGCACAAGAAAGGAAGCATCTATCATTTGCTTTTGATGTCCTAGACTAGGAGGTATTATGCTAAAATGAAAATGAAGAGGTCTCTTCTCCATAGCATAAAGATAATGAGGAAATCTTTCATTGTAGTGAAAACAAATAACACAAAAAAGGAAGCATCTATCATTTGGAGGTGGTTTGCTCAATTTTCATATGGGCGACATTAATATGACATAATGAAGGGTTTGCACCAAAAGCATGTTTGGAAAAATTAGATAGAATTAGTCAAGATCCTTAATTGAAGATATGTCCTGTGCTAAGTAGCCAATTTCTGTGTTTTTGAAAGTAATTCGAGTATTATGGTTTTTGTCTTCTTAACAAAGATAAACTGGAAGAGACAAGAAACTCAGTTTATATCTATAACATGCTTCAAGGCATGCCATATGAAAAAGCACGGGAGCAAATGAAGTCCTTCCAAGATATCGATCTATAACATGCTTCAAGGCATGCCATATGAAAAAGCACGGGAGCAAATGAAGTCCTTCCAAGATATCGACCAAACTAGTAATGCATCAATACTTTTGAATGAAAAGAGTGGAAAGAGTGGATCAGATAGGATTCTCATGTTGCAATGTAAAAAACACTAGGAGAGCATCTTGAGGATGATTTAGAAGATATAAATGGTGAAGATGTCAATGATCCGGTCCCCAATATTTGTCCAGCATAGAGTAGCCTTTTCTGTACAATTGTTCTGATGTAACATCTTTTCATTGCCAAAGTCTAAGCTATAGTTTCATATATTATATTATTTTATCCATTTTGTAGATTTTGTAATTAAGTCAATGTTATTTTGGAATTGGCAAATTCATAATTTTGAATTATTTTTTTATGTTTCAAGCTGTTATGATTTATAGTTTCTAAAATTATTACACCCCAAAAGGTTAGTAGACTCTGATTAGCAATTTTTTTGGCTATATGCATCTTCTGACAATAGCTGTCAGAACTCATCATACCTTTCTTCATCTGTATGATGGTTACAATTCCTTAAGTTCCCTTAAAGCTGAAATTCAATAAGAAGTTAGTACTTCAGATTTCTGAACTAGAGTTGTTGTGTCCCCTAGCTCCAACTCACCCCCTTGTGAAATTCTTTCTGACTCTTCATTGTTGAAAAATGGCACAATCTCTTCTAGAGTTTTGCCTTTTGTCTCAGGTATGTAGATGTATACAAACCCTGCACAGAGGAGTGACATACCAGCAAAGAGGAAGAATGTTCCAGCTGTGGTGATTGAATTAGAGAGACTTAAGAAAGTCATAGAGATTAATCCACTTCCAACTCTGTTTACTACTACACCCAGACTAGCTGCTTGTGCCCGGAATCTCAATGGGAATATCTCTGACAACAAAACCCAACATACAGGCCCTAATCCAATGGAGAAAAATGCCACATTGCACCACACTGACAATATAGCTAAAAAACCCCAAATCCTTGGTGGCTTCCTGATGTGTTTCCTATCAAGAAAAGACCCGATGCTAAGGCTATTAAAGATACAGTCATCCCAAGGGTACTTGTCAGCAACAATGGCCTCCTTCCAACTCTATCTATCAAGAATATAGCTACCAAGATAAATACAGTTTTAAAAAAACCTACTGCAACAGTAGCACCAAGACGTCCTGCTTGACTATGAATTCCAGATTCTTTGAAAACCACTGGACTGTAATAAATTATTGCATCAATACCTGATGCTTGCTGGAAAAACTGAATCCCTAAAGCTATGATCAGCATCCTCCGCAACAGAGGAGTGGGCCATAAAAGTTCTCTCCAAACTCCTTCCCCATTATGTTTCTTTTGGAAAATTTGGGAATTTGGTACGTCTATATTTTCATCTTGTTCCCCCAGTTTCTCAATATTGTCACTAGATTCATTACCTCCAACACCTGCTGCTTCTATAATTTCTGCCAGTCTTGCATCTGCCTCACCTTGATCATCTGAGGTCCTTGCCAGTACAGATGCGGCTTCCTCAATCCTATTTTGCATAACAAGCCATCTAGGGGACTCTGGCATACCAAGGACACCTAATGCAAGGAAAAGTGATGGAATCAATCCCACACCAAGCATCAACCTCCAGCTTATGTGGGCTGGTAATCCAGAGAGAAAATAATTGGAAATAAAACCAAGAAGAACTCCAAAGTTGATAAAAATCTCAGGAAGGGATGTAAGTGTTCCTCAGCTTGATGCAGGGGAAACCTCTGCAGTGTATACTGGGGCAATCATTAGGCCAAATCCAACCCCAATTCCACCCAGAAACCTGCCGATCATCAAAATAGAAAAGGAGGAAGCTAATCCCATTATACCTGCACCCACCATGCATATGAGACCTGTCAAAGCCATTGTCCATCTTCTTCCTATGGCATCTGAGGTCCTACCTGCAGCTACAGCTCCTAGAAGAGAAACTATGCTCAGAGATCCAACAAGCAACTCTGTTTGTTCCTCGCTTATGTGCAAATCCTCTTGAATAAATATAATTGCTCCACTCATAACTCCACCATCTGCATAGTATCAGAAGAGGCGTCTAATTTGTCAGTTTTGGAAATTCTCAAATCACTTACCAATTGAAACAAGCAGAGATGACAGAACGTGGAGCATCAGTTACCTCTATGTATGCTATATAATCAAGAAGAAGTAAAGGACAAGAAAAAAGGTTATGCTTCATTGTTCCCATTCCAAGTATGAACAAGATTGAAACACTCAAGCATAACCAAACGAAGAACTTACACAATCTACTGAGCTTGCTTCCTAAGCAGCCAAGTTGTTTATCTTGCCTTCCAAGCAGTTAGGTATATATTAAAAATATTCTACAACCGAGGAATATGATTTTAGATAGTTCTGAAATTAAAAGCAATTAATATGGCTAAAAACTTGTATATGTATGTCTGTTGCTCCATACTCCATAGAACCTACAGCATGTGCCAAGGGCAAGAATGTGCATTTTCGTTTCCATTAAGAGTGGCTCCTTCAAGGCCAATACCTTTGCTCGAGAAAGGCAACAGAGTGAAATGAACATAAGTGTCCAGGCCCAAATACCCCACCAAGTAAATGATAGGTTTGATTCTTTGAAGTACTGTACTCTACACTGATACACGTTAAATTCCTTTGTTTGAGAGAGACTACAAGGGCAAATGGCCTAGTCACCATAAAATTTGGGTTCGAGAAATACACTGTAACCCTACCCACATTTCCTGATGAGTCATACCCTTATTCTATGCTCCAGAACCTTATTTCAAAATCTTCAGTCCATGTACCTTGAAGCATCTGAAATTTCTAAGTGACTAAGCTAGATAGAAGGAGATCAACATCCATAACTTTATTATCATGAACTGTGGAAACTTCATGTTGTTAAATCATAAATATAATAAAATTAAGGATTAAAAAGTGTTAAAAAGAAATTGACATTTAAAAAAATAATAATGATTAGTATAAATATTTTATATATATTTATTCAAAAAATGTTTAAATTATTTATATTTAATTTGTTATTTAAGATTGATCAATTTATGAAGATTATTTTTTAAATAGATATATTTAAGACATATATAAGACATGTATTAAAGAGAAAGTATATGAAAATAAATTATATTTTTTGATGGTTTAAACTTTAAAGGTCTTATCATAAATATAAGCGTGTTGTAAGGTTGCTTTCTATTCAATCTCCAATCAATAACAAAATGAAAAAATCAGTTTTCTAAGTGTAAAGGATTGTGGAAGTAAAGTTTCTAACTAAATATTTGTTAAGATAAAACATCTCTCAAACGAAAAGTGTTGAACATATTGAAATCTTTTTGTTAGTTGTGATCTTTGAAGAAAGTAATATAAGTCTTTAAAGAAGCAAATGAAACACCTCTTAATCTTAAACTTGCATATAATTGCATACAAAATAAAAATGGACTTGAATCCAATCTTTGATCGAAAAACATACACAGTTGAATCCAAAAACTTGCATACAATTTCATGGACTGTGGAAAACTCATACCAACTACCTCTTAATCTTATAATAAAAAATAATTAAAAATAAAAATGATTATAGATTTCAAAATTTATCAAAAAAATTCTAACAAATACAATGCATCTCAAGATTAATTATAACAACCAAACTAAAAAAAATAGAACAAACTCTAAATTATTCATAAGAATCTTCAAACTCCAAAACAAATACAATTTAATGTAACCAATAATACTATATTGAAATTAAAAATATGCATTATAATAATTTAAATATATATATATTTCAAAATAGGCTCTATAAATCTGATTCAAACATCAATCTTCATTTTCCTTGTAAAAATAATTAACATATCAGTAGAAAATATAGTTTATTAGACTGATTAAATAATATTACATAATAATAGGCATATATATAGCTATAGAATAGTTATAAAATAGTTACAAATTAGGAACTTACGGGTTGCATATGCATCTAACAACTAACAAATCTAATCTAATATAGAGCAACAACCTATATCAAATTACTAACAAATAAACAAACTATTAACAAATAGGCAAACCAAACTAAACAAGTAAGTGATGAAATATCCAATATTCCCCCTTTATTACATCATTGTTTTAAAGTACTAATAAGAGAATCTTAAAGTTTCAAACTTCACACATCCAAGAGGCTTGGTGAAGATTTCAGCACGTTGTTCTTGAGTAGTGTAGAATTAGAGCTGATATTATTTTATTGAGCATGTTCTCGTACGAACAAGATTGAGAACACTCTGATAATCACAATAAAGGATTGTGGGTTGATTTTGAAGTACTCCAAATCCTTAGATAGTATGTGACATAGCCAAATTGCTTCACAAACAGTTGCACTTGTTGCATGATATTTTGCTTCCGTTGAAGAACAAGCAAATGTGGCTTGCTTCTTACTTCCCCAAGAAATAGTACTTGATCCTAAGAAGAAAATAAATCCTGATGTGGATTTCCTATCATCAACAGAATCTACATAATCTGCATTTGTGTATCCTATCAAGAAGAATTTATCATTATTTTTATCTTCTAAATCATGATTTTGTTAGAATTGTGGAAAATACGAGCCACGGGATCAAACAACGAACAAAGACACCTTCTACGCAAGAAAGCTACAAACAATAATATGCAATATCCTCACCAGGAAAAAGCTACAGAATGAACCTAAAGAATCTTCATGGAAAACAAGGGTCCTCAAAGGTTGTGAGTTCTATCAAAGGCATCAAAGGTATAATAATACAATGAGGGTTGAGTGCTATGTAGGAGCAACCCTAAATGATAAAGGGATTAGATCATGACAAGTGTCAACATCTCATTTAATGACACAAAATGATCTAATAATAGCTTTTTAGTTAACATAGAAAATCACTCATAAGTTTAGCTTAAGTGTGTGAGAATAAACTAGACTAATAATTAAACTAATTATTAGCTAATACATGATTACTCTAACACCCCCTTAAGATGAACTTAGGGAGTAGCTAAAAACCCTAAAAAGAGAATGCATGATGGGTCTCGACAAACAAGGCCTAGTGAAGTACCCATGTACAAACAAAAGATCTCTCAAAATTAGAGAAAAGGAGAAACTGCATGGGAAAAACTCCTCTCCAAAAGAGAGAAAGGTGAATGATGGACTAAAAAAACCTCCAAATCAAGGTGAAGGATTGAGAAGCCTCCAACCAAAATAGTGTCCCAAAAAAGAGGAAGCATCACTAAAGCACGAAGAAGCTATAGATTGTAGTCGAAAGATAACTAATATATTGTCGAAATGAAGAACCTCTAGAAATAGTTATACAAGAGTGTACATATGGTAAATGCTCCATATCACCAAAAGGCATGGGTAACTAGCCGTTGATGTGCACTGCATTCGCCTAGTACATAGGAGCAAGAACTAGATACATAGATCACTCAAATGTGAAACCAAGAAAGCATTAGGACAAATAGTAGAACGCCCGCTCCCCCCACCCCTCACCCACATAATGCGGAAAAAGAGAGCCAAAATAGGTACACTAAAACTGTGTGAAACCAAGAAGTGCATGTAGAAGAAAAAACCTACAAATAAAGGGTGTGCAAACTAAGGCACGCACGCATGAGGCAAGAATCACTAGGATTCACTATTGTCGTGGAAGGGACACTCACTTGTAAAAGGTGTGATGGAAAACCAAAGGTAAACATGAACCCCCCATGGCACTTTATAATATCATAGTGCAAGTAAAAATGCACAACAGGATATGCAAAATCCCCAAAAAGTATACAACAGAATGGCACTTCATCTCAGTGCATCTACAAAAGAGAAATTACATGCAAAACATGTCTACAATGTCTAAATAGGACAAAATATTGGAAATACATGTAGAACAACCAAAAATGAGTCATCCCACACAAACAAAAAAAAAAATCCAGGAGCTAAGATGTCCAAGTAATTCACCAAAATGTGAAGACATAAAAAAATTGAATAAAATGTAACTAGAGATAAATCTAGAAAAAGTGCATGGATGGTTGTGAAGAGCTTTGAGAGACCGTCTTAACGTCATTGCAATCATGAAAAAAAGAGAAACAAATCAAAAGTTATGAGCTTGGGATTGAAAACAACACCTATAACTTCAACAGGTTGTAGAATGTACCAACAACAAAAAATGGTGATGAGACCCACACCATTGGAAAGTTGACAAAACTAGCTTTCGGATGGTATCTAATTCGCCAAATTTTGATTTCGTACGCCCAAGTTATGGCCAAAAGAAAAACACCTCCTTTAGGGCCAAAAGAGGGTCTTGGAGGGGCCCTGCCAGCTGATCGTATTGTTGACGTTATGTTGATGTCAGCATGATGTCAATAGAATATTCCAAGAATATTCACTTTTATCGAAAAAAATTGGCCCATGCGAAATATTATGGTGATAGAATATTCCCATCACTGGTCAAAATATTTTTGTGATGGTGTCAAAATATGTTGTAAAAGATTCCCCTCGTTCGTTGAAAGGAATGGTATCAGAATTGCAAAAAAGGGTTGTTGTGAAAAGATTTTTGGCTACTAGAAAGTTATCTACCGCTGACAAAAATGTCGTTGGTCTCCATTGGCCGCTAAGCAATCTATAAGTCGTTGTTGGCGCCCTTTGTGGGGTTATCAGTGGGCTTGCCCTGTGCAGGTCGCCCTAACAAGTACACCTGCGTAGGGTTTAAAACTTGCAAATTTTATGATTTGACCCTTTTTTTATTATTTGTTTTTAAAGGCAATAATTTTATAAAAAAAATCACTATACAGGGGCCGTACGACCTCTACATAAAAAAATTGCCTCAAAAGCTCCCGACAAAGAATATGGGAAAATTTATAGTCAAAATTTGTCAAATCGACCTCTTGAATCCAACGGTGAGGTCCTTTTCACACCAAAATGCACCTAAAAGTCACCCACCTCCAAAAATTGCAAAAAAGGCAATGGAGAATCCAGATCTGAAGCCTATAACTCTTGTTGAAGAAAAACCCTCCTAAATCAAGAAGGGCTCCACTAAATCTAAGCTTTGATACAATGTTAGAAGTGTGGAAAACATGATCCATAGGATCAAACAATGAACAAAGACACCTTCCACGCAAGAGAGCTGCAAACAATAATATGCAATATCCTCAACAAGAAAAAGTTACATAATGAACCTCAAGAATCTTCAAGGAAAACAAGAGTCCTCAAAGGTTGAGAGTTCTATCAAAGGCATCAAAGGTATAATAATATAATTAGGGTTGAGTGCTATATAGGAGCAATCCTAAATGATAAAGGGATTAGATCACATGACAAATGTCAACATCTCATGCAATGACACAAAATGATTTAATAATAGCTCTCTAGTTAACATAGAAAATCACTCCTAAGTTAAACTTAAGTGAATGAAAATAAATTAGACTAATAATTATTAGCTAATGCATTATTACTCTAATAGATTCATTGTGCTATGGATATATCTTAGTACCCGTTTTGATGTTTTCCAATGACACATCTTTGGTTCTTGCATGAATCATGAAAGTTAACAATAAAACTAATAGCTGGTCTAGTGTAAGTCAAGTAAATCAAACCTCCAATCATTTGTCGATAAAGAGTTGCATTTACCTTAAGTACATGAAAATAAATTAGACTAATAATTAATTAATTATTAGCTAATGCATCATTACTCTAACAAATTCATTGTGCTATGGATATATCTTAGTACCTGTTTTGATGTTTTCCAATGACACATCTTTGGTTCTTGCATGAATCATGAAAGTTAACAACAAAACTAATAGCTGGTCTAGTGTAAGTCAAGTAAATCAAACCTCCAATCATTTGTCGATAAAGAGTTGCATTTACCTTAGGAGATTGATCAAAAATAGATAACTGCAATCTTGATCCCATGGCTGTAGACATGGGTTTGGAATCCATCATTCTAAACTTTTGAAGTAATGTCTTGGCATATTTTCTTTGAGATACAAAAATATGATGATTAGTTTGCCATAAGTCTAAGCTGAGGCAATAATGTAGTAGCCCGAGATCTGTCATATCAAATGCCTTCTTGAGATCATTTTTGGTTGTCTCAACCATTGCTTGGGTGATCTCACAATACTGGTTTACAATTTTTGGTCAAATTGGACACTAAACTGATTTTTTCTAACTAAGTCTTCACTTTCAAACACCTATAGCGGCTAAATCGTGAGGAATTTGAAGATGATGCAAACTAGTGATTTCAAAAAATTTGGAATCAGATTGCACTTCTTTTTCCATCTCCTCCGAAAACTAGTTTTTTTTCAATAAACACCATTTTTAAGGAGTGACACTCACCGTATAACACAAATTTTTTTCCATAAAGGATAAAATTCTATTTTTTTGAATTTAGATTTGTGATTACGATATCTAGTGCTTCCAATTGGTTTCATAGTTTTTTATTGAATTTTTTTTCCTTAATCAAGTTTCGAAGTCAAACCAATTACAATTCAAACATAGGCGGACCGTATAACACAATTTTTTTTGTATGTATCGAAATTCAATTTTTTTTTTGTTGGATCAAGGACTTCAATATCTGGTGCACTCATATTTTCAAAAAAAAAATTGATAATCTTCTATTTTTCCACATGTGTAGAACAAAGAGCCTGATTTTCGGTGAAAAACCTATGTTTAATAAAACTAAAAAAACAAATACATAATAAAACCAAAACATATTAAAATTATATTCATTGGATAGCTCATTCTGAGGACTACCATGATCATTTGAAATAAATTTTAAATGAATTCATTTGATCCCCCAAAAGGTAAATCAAAAGTGATTTTTTATCAGCATTTTGATAGGTGTAAAGGAGACTCTGTTATAGGTATGGTTTAAAACTAGCGGGGTTCTATCCAAGGGGGTTTGATCTAAGGTGGTTTGATCAAACCCTCTTCAATTGGAATCCTTAAAATGGAACTTTTTAAGGCTTAAATCATTATATTTTCTAAAAATATGTGATTTCAACAAAAATCAGAAGCTCCCGAAAATTGTAAACTAGTATTGTGGGATCACCCTGCTTCTAAGCTACTTGTGATAACTAGGTCATCAACATATACATTAATAATCAATATCTATCACCCTTGTTCCTTAAGGTAGAGATTTGGATCATATGGATGCCTAGTAAAACCATATTTTAGCAAATGTTCATCAATTTCAATATACCAAGCTCTTGGAGCTTGTTTGAGACCATATAAGCACTTAACGAGTTTGCATACCTTTTCTTCTTTACCAGGTGCAATGTATCCCTTTGGTTGGGTCATATAGACTTCCTCCTTAAGGTCTCCGTTGAGAAATGCACTTTACATCCATTTGATATAGCTTCAATCGAATTGTATAGCTAAAGAAAAATCATTCTAATGGTTTCGATCTTTGCTGTGGGAGAAAATGTTTCTTCATAATCAATTCCTTCTTTCTAGGCATAACCCTTGGCTACAAGTCTATCCTTATATTTATCTATACTACCATATGCTTTATACTTAGTTTTGAATATCCATTTACATCCAATGGCTTTATTACCACGTGGTAGATCAACAAGATCCCAAGTCTTGTTTTTCATTAGGAACTGATACTCTGCATCCATAGCCCCCTTACAAGGCTTTGACTCTAGTGCCTCGTGAACATTAGATGGTTCAAAATTATCAACAATTGAACTCATTAGTGCTAGATTTACCTCATTGCAATCCATGATACGAGTCCTCGATCCTAAAGTTGAAGTGTTCGGGACTCCATCTAGCTTTGCATCGTGAATGGTACTAGTATACCACTTAGGCAAAGGTCTTGTAATGTTTGTGGGCATTGAGTTAATTTGATTTTCAACATCCCCATTATTTTTCCCATCCAACTTGAATATAGGAGCACTTTCTGGATTAGGTGATGACATGGAAGGTGAACTTAACTCACTCTTAACTCACTCTTCTCATAAAATGACATCTCTACTGATGTGTATCTTCTTTGTTTTAGGATCCATAAGACGATATGCCTTAGACCCACTACTATAACCAAGAAAAATCCATTTCATGGATTTCTCATCAAGACTCCTTCTTTGTTGCTTAGGAATGTACATGTATGTTGTGTAACCAAACACATGATGAATATGTGATATAGATGGTGTTACTCCTATCCATGCTTCTTCTGGTGTGATGCCATCAATTGCTTTGGTTGGTGCATAATCTTGAAGATAAACCGTTGTATGCACAACTTCAGCCCAATATGCATGTCCCGAATGAGAATCCTTCAACATGCTATGTACCATCTCCATGATTATGTAATTTCTATCACAAGCCTATTTTATTTTTATTCATTCCAATCTTGTATGGTTGTTTGTGGAGGTGGAAACACAAAAACGAGGATTTGTTGGAGGTAAACCCCTATACAGCCCCCAAACATTTTCCTCGTCTCCATGTGTGCAAGTGGTGGACAAGTTAAAAAAATAAAGGACCTCACTTTGGTAGTTTTTGGGCTTGATCTGTACAAATGACAATGCAGGTGCGCAGACGTCCTCACGGCATGCTACCGTCCAAGGCCGAGACTTCACCCAAGTGGTATTACACTATATATTGTGTACCATATTTTCCTACAGACTAAATATTTTTATTGTTTTGTATATGCCAATTATTTGAGATTTTCAATTATATTCATTGTCAAACTTAGCTTAGATTTTAGTTTTAAAGCATTTTTATTTCCAATTCACTTGAGCCGAATCAATTGAGGTAGTTGAGAAATAAATTTTCTCATTGAGATCCTGTTATCTTGAGGGTAGCAAATTCCCTCCTCTATAAACGTATTGGAAACTTGAACATTCTTAGTTTTCATGACACCATCATTGACAACATTCTTTTTCTTATTCCAAAAGTGGGGTTTGTCATTGTTTTCTTTATAAATCTTGACCAAACCCTTAGCTATGAGAGCCTTTTCAATGGTGACACCCTTCTCTATGATTTCATCAAATGATGATGCACAATGTATTTGCAAGTGGAAATCCATTTCTTGATTCAAGTTCTAAACAAAGATATTGACCAATTGCTTCTCATGTAGAGGCCATGAAAGACGGCTAGCAAGAGCTATCCACCTTTGCAAGTAACCTACAAAAAAATTTCCACTACGTTGTTTGTTGTTACAAAGATCAAGCATGGTTATTTCATGCTCAAGATTATAGGAAAAAAGAGCTACAAATTTTTATGATATTTCTGCAAAGGTAGTAACAAATCCATGGGGAAGGTGGAGAAACCATTTTGAAGCTTGACCTCACAAACTATGAGGAAACAAGCAAGAAAGATAGTTGTCGTTATAAGCCACCTCTTGGCAAGCCATGAATAAATCCTTGACATGATCTTGAGGATCACCTTTGTTGGGATTGACCGATAGGATGGAGCAATTAAATAACACAATTATAAATGTAGATAAAAAAAATAACAAAAACAAGTTACACATAACACAAATATTAACGTGGTTCATCCAATGTGGGCTACATCCATAAAACAACTGTCCAAATCATTTTTATTATCCAGCAAAATACAAGTTACAATATTTCATTAACCCACAACACTGTCTACAATTGTGTGCATTCTCTCAAAACACATTTAATCTACTTGCTTAACACTTTAGTTGTTGCATGCTCATTCACATTCACACACGTGACCCTTTGCCTTCTACATTCACAAAAAAGAAACTATCACGATTTGGCAGTTATAAACTGTTTTTCAACCGAAATTATGAACAAATTTCTTTATTAAAATATGGCTAAACATGACTGCCAAAGTGGCCCAAAATATTAACTTAGAGCATGATTAGGCTCCACAAACCAACAATCTCCCACTTGGAGAGTAATCATGTAGCACCGCTGTCCCTATAGCTCCCACTAGATTGACACGCCTGGACATAATTGTTTCTTATTTCCACCATTATCAATCTTGAAGACCAATGGAAACTGATGAGGAAATCAACTTCTCCCTTGTTACCGCATTCATAAACATATCTGCAGGATTCTTACTTGTATGAATTTTCTCTAGCTTCAACTAACCATCCTCCAACAATGACTAGATGAAGTGGTACCTAAGCTGTATGTGTTCTGTTTTAGAATGAAGTGCAAAATTCTTGGCAAGATGAATGACACTTTGGTTATCCATATATAAAAAGTTATTAGCCTATTGCCATCCTAATTCCTCTAAGAAATATTGCAGCCAAATCATCTCTTTGCTTGCTTCAATAGCAGCTACATATTCCGCTTCTGTGGTTGAGAAAGAAATGACCTTCTATAGCCTCGAAATCCAACTAATTGTTGTCCTTCCTATAGTAAAAACTTAACTTGTAGTATTGTTTGCTATGAATGTCACCCGCCAAATCAGAGTCAATATATCCTTATAGAGCAATGTTTGATCCTCCAAAACATAAATGTTTGGTAGTTGTACCTCTCAAATACATGAGAATCCATTTCAATGTTTCATTCTTAGATTGCTCATATATCTGGTCATGACTCCGACAACATGTGCAATATTTGGCCTCATGCATACCATGGCATATACTAAACTACCAACAACTGAAGAATATGGAATCTTAGACATTTTGTCTTCCTCCTCTTGTGTCTTTGGACAGATCTCCTTAGTCAATTCAAAATGACTAGGTAAAGATGTGCTAACAACTTTTGCATTTTGCATATTAAATTGTTTCCGCACCTTCTCTATATATTCACTTTGAGACAAAGTTAACTTTTTGTTTTTCTTGTTCTGTGAAATCCTCATACCAAGGATTTGTTTGGCTACACCCAAATCCTTCATAGCAAAAGACTTTTCTATTTTTTTCTTAAGTTCATTAATATGCTCCATGTTAGACCCCACAACAACCATGCTATCAACATATAATAATAGAATAATATAACTACCATTATCCAACCTCTTAAAATACACACAATGGTGAGAAGATCTTTGAGTTATGTGGGCCCATGAAATCCAAGCTTAGGGCTTTGTCATTTCTCCTTTGACTCAAGGGACTATTCAGCTCATCAAGAGAGAGGTAGTCTGACCATTAAGTCTTTAAGAGATTACACAAAGCAACGCCACAACAAATCTATGAGATTCATTCACAGTCATTAGAGAGATCTTGGGTTTGAAAGATCAGATTGTAATGTTTGTGATTCCTGACAAAACCATTAACATAATTGACTTTGTTGTCTTGTATATTGTTGTGTTCAAGTATCCAAATGGAACAATCTCTAACATCAATAGAAAAATGATGTTGATGTTGAGGTTAAATTCAGAATTTGTTGTCAATTTCATTGAGAGTATATAATAAGATTAAGTTCTGATTAACAAAGGAAACATAGATTGCTCATTGTTGAAGTCTGTGACAACAGTAACCCTATATCTAAGGGGATCTGAGCCATCACAAATAAGAATGTTGACCTGTGCTCAATGTTCGAGGCCCCAATACATGGAAGATAGGACAAGCTAAAGACACCTCTTCATATCGCTTTTGATGTCCTAGACTAGGAGGTATTATGCTAAAATGAAAATGAAGAGGTCTCTTCTCCATAGCATAGAGATAATGAGGAAATCTTTCATTGTACTGAAAACAAATAACACAAGAAAGGAAGCATCTATCATTTGGAGGTGGCTTGCTCACTTTTCATGTGGGCGACATTAATATGGCATAATGAAGGGTTTGCACCAAAAGCATGTTTGGAAGAATCAGATAGAATTAGTCAATCCTTAATGGAAGATATGCACTGTGTTAAGTAGCCAGTTTCTGTTTTTTTTTAAGTAATTGGAGTATTATGGTTTTTGTCTTCTTAACAAAGATAAATTGGTTGGGCTCAAAAGAGACAAGAAACTCAGTTTATATCTATAGTATGCTTCAAGGCATGTCATATGAAAGACCAAGGGAGAAAACGAAGTCCTTCCAAGATATCAACCAAACTAGTAATGCATCAATACTTTTGAATGAAAAAAGTGGATCAGATAGGATTCTCATGTTGCAATGTAAAAAGCACTAGGAGAGCATCTTGAGGATGATTTAGAAGTGGTGAATGAAGATGTCAATGATATGGTCCCCAATATTTGTCCAGCATAGAGTAGCCTGTTCTGTAGAATTGTTCTGATGTAACATCTTTTCATTGCCAAAGTCTAAGCTATAGTTTCATATATTATATTATTTTATCCATTTTGTAGATTTTGTAATTAAGTCAATATTATTTTGGAATTGGCAAATTCATAATTTTGAATTTTTTTTAATGTTTCAAGCTCTTAAGATTTATAGTTTCTGAAATTATTACACCCCAAAAGCTTAGTAGACTCTGATTTTGAAAACTGCATATCCAAGTCCATACTTAGAACCTATGTGCTGGCAAAAAAAATATTGCTGATTCTCAAGCATTTATTTCTAGGCTGAATAATAATCCCTGGAAATCTGGGAGGAAACTGAAGAATGATGAAATTACAACCTCAACGTGAGTCTTGAAGAATTTATTTCCAGTTATAGTTTTAGAAATTGCAAACTGGAGATTCAGAACAAGCTCCACAACTCCAAACCATAGGGACTAGTTAGAAAACTGATGTTCTTGTCAATGATGAATTTCACTTTGTATATTAAATAATAAAATAAATCATAAAGCATATACTTCACTTGACCATTTGCAGAAGTTATATCCTTCTCATGACTTACAGATACCTGTGCAATGCAAATTAGCACTTGTTTTGGCTAGATGCATCTTCTGACAATAACTGTCAGGACTCAGAACTCATTATACCTTTCTTCATCTGCATGATGGTCACAATTCCTTAAGTTCCTTTAAAGCTGAAATTCATTTCTGAACTAGAGTTGTTCTGTCCCCTAGCTCCAACTCACCCCCTTGTGAAATTCTTTCTGCCTCTTCCTTGTTGAAAAATAACACAATCTCTTCTAGAGTTTTGCCTTTTGTCTCAGGTATGTAGATATATACAAACCCTGCACAGAGGAGTGACATACCAGCAAAGAGGAAGAATGTTCCAGCTGTGGTGATTGAATTAGAGAGACTTAAGAAAGTCATAGAGATTAATCCACTTCCAACTCTGTTTACTACTACACCCAGACTAGCTGCTTGTGCCCGGAATCTCAATGGGAATATCTCTGACGACAAAACCCAACATATTGGCCCTAATCCAATGGAGAAAAATGCCACATTACAACACACTGCCAACATAGCTAAAAAAGCAAGTTCTTGGTGGTTTCCTGATGTGTTTTCTATTAAGGAAAAACCTGATGCTAAGGCTATTAAAGATACAGTCATCCCAAGGGCGCTTGTCAGCAACAATGGCCTCCTCCCAACTCTATCTATCAAGAATGTCGCTACCAAGATAAATGCAGTTTTAAAAAAACCTACTGCAACAGTAGCACCAAGAAGTCCTGCTTGACTCTGAATTCCAGATTCTTTGAAAACCACTGGACTGTAATAAACTATTGCATCTATGCCTGATGCTTGCTGGAAGAACTGAATCCCTAAAGCTATGATCAGCATCCTCTTCAACGTAGGAGTGGGCCAGAAAAGTTCTCTCCAAACTCCTTCCCCATGATGTTTCTTTTGGAGAATTTGGGAATTTGGTATGTCAATATTTTCATCGTGTTTCCCCAGTTTCTCAACATTGTCATTAGATTCATTACCTCCAACACCTGCTGCTTCTATAATTTCTGCCAGTCTTGCATCTGCCTCACTTTGATCATCTGAGGTCCTTGCCAGTACAGATGCAGCTTCTTCAATCCTATTTTGCATAACAAGCCATCTGGGGGACTCTGGCATACCAAAGACAGCTAATGCAAGGAAAAGTGATGGAACCAATCCCACACCAAGCATCAACCTCCAGCTTGTATGGGCTGGCAATCCAGAGAGGAAATAATTGGAAATATAACCAAGAAGAATTCCGACATTGATAAAAATCTCAGGAAGGGATGTAAGTGCCCCTCGGCTTGATGCAGGGGAAACCTCTGCAGTGTATACTGGGGCAATCATTAGGCCAAATCCAACTCCAATCCCACCCAGAAACCTGCCAACCATCAAAATGAAAAAGGAGGGAGCTAAACCCATTATACCTGCACCCACCATGCATATGAGACCTGTCAAAGCCATTGTCCATCTTCTTCCTATGGCGTCTGAGGTCCTACCTGCAGCTGCAGCTCCTAGAAGAGAAACTATGCTCAAAGATCCAATAAGCAACTCTATTTGTTCCTCATTTATGTGCAAATCCTCTTGAATAAATATAATTGCTCCACTCATAACTCCAGCATCTGCACAGTATCAGAAAAAGCGTCTAATTTGTCAGCTTTAAGAATTCTCTTATCACCTACCAATTGAAACAAGCAGATGGCAGAACATGGAGCATCAGTTACCTTTATGTGTGCTATGTAATCAAGAAGTAGAGACAAGAAAAAAGGTCATGATTCATTGTTCTCATTCCAAGTATGAGCAAGATTGAAACACTCAAGTATAACCAAACGAACTACTAACACAATCTAGTGACCTTGCTTCCTAAGCAACTAAGTTGCATCTGCCTTCCCAGAGTTAGTTATATATTCAAAATGGTTTCAAGCAAATTCACCATCAACAATTCATCACCATGATAAATTCATCTCATTAGTAATTTCCACGGCATTAATAATAGAGATGACTGATATAGTTGTATAATTGGTTTACTAGAATAAAATAAAATATATTGAAAAATGTTTTATTTTTTATTATCATAAATCAAATTTTCTAATTATCTATGCGATGAATTTTTCATGAGTTGAATTACGCTGCTAGTGGTGAATTTTCCATGAAGTGCATTTGTCATGAAGGTGAATTTTCCGATGGTGAATTGTTGACAGTGAATTTTCCGATAGTGAATTTTCCTAGAGCCATTCAAAATATTCTACAACAGAGAAATATGATTTTAGATAGTTCTGAAATTAGCAATTAATATGCAAATATTATGGGTAAAAATTTGCATATGTGTGTCTGTTGCTTCATACTCCATAGAACCTGCAGCATGTGTCAAGGACAATAATGTGCATTTTCGTTTCCACTAAGAGTGGCTCCTTCAAGGCCAATAACTTTGCTCGAGAAAGGCTATTGAGTGAAATGAACATAAGTGTCCAGGCCCAAACACCCCACCAAGTAAATGATAGGTTTAATTCTTTGGAGTAGTGTACTCTACACTGATACAAGTTAAATTCCTTTGTTTGACAGAGGCTACAAAGGCAAATGGCCTAGTCACCAAAAAACTTGGATTCAAGAAATACACTCTAACCTTTCCCACATCTCCTGGTAAGTCATACCCTTATTCTATACTCCAGAACCTTATTTCAAAAATCTTCAGTCCATGTACCTTGAAGCATCCGAAATTTCTAAGTGACTAAGCTAGATAGAAGGAGGTCAACATCTATAAGCAAAATGATCTAAGCTTAATTTCATTTTTACTCAAAACCCCCTGGGCAGTGCAGATATTGACATCAAAACACTGCTTCGAAAAAGGAATTTTCAACAAGCATTTTGCCCTTGTTTTAAAGTACTCTGCATTTTCTTCAGTTGGGTCAAATAAAATTATGAAGGTTTAAATTGGGAGTTGTGGCCAGTTTCAAGCAGGGTCCTCAATCCGAACTACTCTAATTCGAATATGTAACTGTGATGGTGACTTAAAAGGCCCACTTTTCAATCTATACTCACCCATTGCAATAAAGTGCAATTTCAATATCTGTAGACATATATCACACATCCTGAATTGCATTTTTTCACTATTGACATCATTTCACTTCATTTACATCATTAATCCCTTTTTAACATCATTTTCATCATTGTGTTTCACTTTAATTGTGCTAACCTTGTTTGTTGAATTCACAGGCTATGACAATTGCATTTCATGAATAGATTGGATTTAATTTTTTTGTTTTGATTTCATTGATACTAATCCTGATCCATATTTCCCCTTACAATATCAAAAAAAAAAAATTAATTAAATTTTCACATTTGGTATTCGTCTATTTCTTTTGTGCTAATGCAGCTGGCATCTACAGTGCAAAGAACAACCATCTCACTTAAAAGGGTTTTACAGATCTGAAATGAGAAATCAACAATGCGTCTAAACTTTGAAAGAAAAAGGTCCACACATACATACCATAGCCAAGCACGATAGAATTCATGGATGCCAAAATTGCACAGGCAAGTACATATGTGTTCATGGGCTTCTTCCCGCCAGAAGAGTTTGAATGATTATTGACTAGTTCATATTTCCCAGTAGGAAGCTTCAAATCATCATTAGTATCAGCAACTTTCTTCTTTCCCCAGCCCATCGTTACTTTTTCTCCTCTGCACAACAGTCGGTTAGATCTGTAAGCGATTCTACTTTTATCTTCTCATAGTCTTGCGATTGTTAGATATTTTGTTTCAGGCAATGCGGTTTCTTGACCAAATCAAAATATTTCAGTTGACTTCATTCCCAAATCAACAGCAAGCCACGAGGAACGTGTGAATTTTTTATTCAAGAATAATAATACAAAACAAGCTTTAAAAGAAGAGTATAATTTAACGCACGCGAGATTGT
Organism: Sequoiadendron giganteum; assembly: GCA_007115665.2. Lineage (NCBI taxonomy): Eukaryota > Viridiplantae > Streptophyta > Pinopsida > Cupressales > Cupressaceae > Sequoiadendron > Sequoiadendron giganteum. Next base: position 584,918,404 of record CM021109.1, read on the forward strand.
TTATAGAATGAGTAAGCGAGTTTTTTAAAAGAAATTATGTATTATTTTTGTCTTATTAGTAAGATAATGATGTTATTGGATTGAAATTGTGTGTAGTAGATATAAAAAATTACATATAGTTTCAATCTAAAAATCTTATCATGGATTCTGTAAATTTCATGTTATTAAATAATGAATATAATAAAATTAAGAATTGAAAAATGTAAAAATAATGATAATTTTTGTAAATGTAATTAGTAGAAATATTTTTATGATAATATATAGGTGGTCAGCAAATTGTTAAAGAAACATGCACTGATTTTTTATTGATTTTTTCAATTGTTTAAAGTATATCATAAAATTCTATTTTCATTGTTTAACTACAATAATTTTTGTTTTCTCCTTCTAATAAGTCATACAATAATTTTTTATTTATTTTGTCAATGTAATTTATATAGATTAGCTTGAAGATATATAAAAGACTTATTCAAATAAATTAAAATTGTTTATATTGAAATTGTTATTTAAGAATTGATCAATTTATGAAGATTATTTTTTAGATAGATGTATTTAAGATATATAAAAGACATGTATTAAAGAGAAAGTATATGAAAATAAATTATATTTTTTGATGGTTTAGAGATCTCATAGTAAATAAAGTGAATGAAATATCAGTTCTCTAAGTGTAGAAGATTGTGGAAGTAAAGTATCTAACTAAATACTCTTAAGATAAAACATTTCTAGAAAAAAAGAGTTGAACATATTGAAATCTTTTGTTAGTTTTGATAGTTGTGATCTTGGAAGAGAATAATATAAATCTTTAAAGAGGAAAAAGAAATATCTCATAATTTCATAGTAAAAAGACATTTAAAAATAAAATGATGATTTATTTCAAATTCCATGGAAAAATTCTAACAAATATAATTTACGTCAAGATTATGACAATCAAATTGCAAAAAAAAGAACAAACTCTAAATTATTTTAAAAAATCTTCAAACTCCAAAACTATTACAATTTAATGTAACCAATAATATTATATTGAAATTAAAAATATGTATCATAATAGCAATAAAAATTAAAAATAGATTTTTAAAACTATAATCGTTTAAACAATAGGCTCTATAAATCTTATTCAAACACCAATCTTCATTTTCCTTCTTTAAAAAAAATAATATATCATACGAAATTTATAGAGAAAAAATGTGGGCATATCAATACCTAACATAAGAAAAGCCATGATGTTTCAACCAAACTAATGTAATTTGAGAGGTCAACCACTTGTATTATATTATCTAAATAAAATATTGGGACCATCAAACATCAATCTCAAGCTAATGCAATTTACCTTTTCATGGCTAAAGTGGCTTTTTCCTTAAAAAATGATTTATTTTTGGCATGGAAAGATTGTGAGGAAAAAATTGGCATGTTGTTTAATGAGTTCGTTTTTATTATTTGTCCCAAAAGATTAGCACATGTGGTGTTATTATTAGTTGATATTTTTAAAGTAGTGAAAAAGTTGAAATATCTTGTTTTTCATACATTTTTAGAGATTGTTTTGATGTTTAATTTATTTATTTATTAATTTATTAGGTTAAATTTGTAAGTATGAAAATGATTTTGGGTTTTTAATTTAAATTTTAAAATGGATTTAAGTGATCTTTTATTACTTGTTCATTAGAATGTAAAATATATTAATTTGTGAACTAAAATGTTATATAAAAGAAAAAGATCTAATCCATTGACATCCAACTACTAGCTCTTATTTCCACTTGTCTTATCACATAGGGAGTAACATAGAACATTTATTACATTGTTAGCTTCCATCAACATTTGTATTCAGAGACAAATTCGGGCATATTGCATGGCTACTTGTTGTCTTTGATCCAAAACTATTAAAAGATCATAGTGGTTTGATAAAAAGTGAAGATTCTCGCTAAGTAAACTCCTAACATCTATATCAACATTGCCTTTATTGGATATATATATTCTAAAATGTGAGATGGGTAGATTTCTAATAGCTAGAAGTATTAGTTCATTTATGTTGACACAAATTGAAAATGTTGGTAGGATTCATTTCTATAGGCATGGAGATCAATTATGTAGGCTCGAATTTGAACATAATTTAGTCAACCATTTGTGAGGGTTTTCTAATATTAGCTATGATTATATAGCACACTTTGGATCATAGAGTGATAATCTTCAATCAGAAGTCTCCAGTATGATTCTTATCATGCAACTTGTGTCCTCCGGCCTTTCAAAGTCTTTAAAAGGAAAATTATTTTCAAAAGGATGGTGATAAGAAATAGGATGATCCTAACACGCACTATGTTGTCGAGCTTCTAATGTTCTTACATTCAAACCTCAAATTTTCAAAAGCTTACTAAATTGGATGAGCCCTTAGATAAGGTGATTCAAAATTTATTACATGCTAAAATGTTTAACCTCTCTCCTATTCGTACATGGGACACTTGTAGGGGATTGCTTAAGGGTTATGATGAAAATGGATTTTGTCATTATTATAGAGTTTATGGGCCATATACTACACAAAATTACATGGGGTTCAATGTAATGTCTTGGGACAAAACAATAATGCAAATATGATTCTTAACCTTCCAAAAACACTCATTCTTTGAATAAAAACACCATCAACCCTAATATTCACTCATAATTCAGATAACTCAAATTATTATTATTATTATGCACCAACAACATTTAGAATATAAAATGATAAAAATGATTCATGATCTTCTTATTGTAATGAACAACAAATAATAGGTGTGAATCTTCATCTCCTTATTACAATAATGGTTGTATTACATTCAAATGGTTTTGCAAGATTATTGACTACAATAAAAAAAATCATACCAACAACATTGAGAATTCAAATCAACATCATTGAAAATTCAAATCAATACTGTGCAGTTGAAGTTCACATCCAATGAAGCTCAAATATGAACTAAGTATGTGATCTCTCCCTAAATTCAAGTTAGGGTTTTAGTCCTAGGATTCCCATGCTCAAACACAAGTGCCCAAAAAGGATTCTAAAAGGAATTTGATTAAGTATAGATGTTGATCCCATATGAAAATAGTCACCAAGTATTATATCATCCATAAATTGAACAGGTCAGCCACCATGTACACCCACAACTTAAATTTGAATAGTGACCATGGGTGAGAAATATTCCACTTTGAAAGTGATGGAAAAAAACATAGACTTGGAAATAATATGATGCATGTTGGGACAATAAGAGGGGAACAAAAACATGGGAAAAAATATCCAGGCTCGAGGGTCAATTGAATCACAAGAATTAAACTATAGGTCAAGACATAAAGAGTGAAGCAACGAGCATGCCAATAAGGGGAAGTCCGAAAAACCAAAAAATGCAATGGCAAGGAAAGTGAAAGATGGAAGGAATGATAATAAGGTGAAGTTTGAAACTCTGACATGAAGAAGGAAAAGGTAAAGTTAGAAGAAAAAGCAAGCTCAAGAAGGGAAAAAACACAATAAATAGAAACAAGGAAGACACAACTATAGATATTATATGTACAAACTTAGATTGACTAGAGTTGGGACATGAAAAGTATGCCCCTCTCAAAATTGCTTATCCTCAAACAATTGCAAGTTTGGATGTTCCAATATATAGAGGCCTTCCCACATTAGCTCCTCCGCTAAGAGATCTTTCCAATAAATAAATTACTCCTTAGTGCTTCTATTTGTTAGCTTCATCTCCCTTATATCCATGACCACTTCAAGAATAAAAACCATTTTTCCATCTTCATCAATCAAAGACAACTATTTTGACGATTCTATATGTTTTCCCAACACCTTTTTGAGGTAAGATATGTGAAAAAAATTGTGTATCTTACTTCCATCTAGTAGCTCCAACTCATAGCCCAATTTTCCAATCCTTTTAGAAATTTTTTAAGGCTTGTAGAAATACAACTTGATATTTTATGCCCACTTGCCTTCAAGGAAGATTTCTTGTATAACTACATTATGAAAAAACCATGTCTTTGATTTCAAATGTTCTCTCAATCCTATGACAACCTACATATATCTTCCATCATTTTTCAATTTGTTGGAGATTATTCTTTGCTAACTTCATAATGTATTGGCTTTGTTTGATTACATCACTTGATCCTAGTACCTTCATATCTGTCAAACTGACATCATGAAGTCTTAAGATTTATACCTATACAAAGCCATGAATGACATAATTTTGATTGAAATGTGGTAGGTGGTGTTGTAACAATGCTCCCCCAAATAGTCTCTTGATCCAAGTCTTCTATTGATCAAAAATATAATTTTATAAATAACCTTCCCAACATTTATTTACAATATTGGTATGGCCATCTATTTGCAGGTGATAGTTTGTGTTAGGGGTGAGCTCAATTCCCACAAAAAGTAAGATCTCTTTCCAAAAAAATCTCATGAAGTAACTACCTCTATCACTCATGATTCTCTTGCAGAGTCCATGAAATCTCATCATGTCCTTGAAGAATAGATTAGTCACTTGTGGAACTCTAAAATCAAAAGAGATGTTAGAGAAATGTGCATACTCCATTAGTCAATCTAATTCTATATATATACATTCCTTACCTTGGACTTTAGGAAGTCCCATAATGAATTCCATCGAAAAAATTTCCCATTTATGCTCTAGAATGGGCAAGGGCTACAAAATACCTATTGAAAATTTGTGTTCCATTTTATTTTTTTGACAAATGATGCATTATTTGATATGAGTGAGGAAAACATCATCAATTATCTTCCATGTGAACCTTTCCTTGATCTATTTATAGGTCTTGAAATACCTAGGATGGCCTTCCAAGGGAGTGTCAATAACCCCCAACTTCTCCTAGAGTTACTCAAAAGTATCTTTTGGAAGATCTTTTGTGAAAATATCAATAACCTAATCCTTAGTAGGCACATACTCCAGCTTCACCTAATTCTTTGTGTGAGACAGAGGATATTAGTATGGGTCAATCACGCTTGATCCATGATGAATCAAAGCATAATGTAGTCGTTAATACTCAATCTTCCAAACAAAATAATTCAAATTAAAGATAAACTAAACATTTATTGAAATGAAGCATTCTAAATATAAAAAATTGAAATGTCTATTCTACCCCATTTCAAACTTATACCATTTTGGAATTGGTGTCATGTTGATGTGGAACGATGACCCTTTTCCAATCCTGTGATCAGTGAGCTTGTTTCAATTGATTCTATTGAAGAGAATCGATGAAATTGTTGCGATAAATGGATGAAAACATGATTTATGTTGAATTGAACATGATGCGAGCTAAATTAACATGATTCTATGCTAAAACTGAGCTAAATATGCAATTGCTAAGCTAATCTAAGCTAATTCTAAGCTAACAGATTCAAACCCTAATTTATAAACAAGCTAAGATGGATGCATGGAAGCCATTAATGGAAGCTTAAAGTTATTATGCAACTAAGAATGAACTAAAATATGTTAAATGTGAGTAAACTATGAATGTGAGTGTGAGTGATTTCAACAACATGAGTTTGCAATTGAAAGACGGATCCATTTGTTTCCAAATAGTGACCTATTTATAAGAGAGCAAATGAGAAATGAAGGGTTGAGATCAAAAAGATTAATCAACGGTCAAGTATGGAGGAAATAGGAGGCATGGATCATGGATTCTCATCAGTGGGTGAGAATGCAAGATGGGATTTAATCAAAGGTTCCCATTTGTTCCAAACAAACACACTTTTGACCTGCTCACATAGGTCACAATGTACCTTGCTAAAGAGGTAACAAGTTTAGCTTGCTCAAGAAGACAAGTGAAAATATTTCTTTTTTAAATGATTGGAGGAGAAAGAATATTCCTTTTGGAATATTGTCATGGGTGAGGAAAAAGGTTAATTTGCAATTTAAAACAAATTTTTAATTGTACAAAAAAGGGAGTAAGGAATATTCCCCTTTTGGAGGAAAATTAGATTAATTGTTAATTAAACAAGGTTTAATCATACAATTAAGGGTTTTTAGAGGAATAAAGTGATTTTCATTAAATTAAATGATTTAATGAATGGGGAAAGGTGAGATGACATTTAATTAAATAACTTAGGGTTATTTAATTAAATAAGATGACTTAAGGAATTAAATTAAATACTTTGATTTATTTAATTTAATGGGATGAAATGTTAGTGTGAAAGGGGTTGAATTAACCCGATTTGATGAATTAGGTTAATAGATACAAATGACATAATTAATTAAATAGCTAAGTTAATTTAATCAATTAAGCGAAAAGAGGATGGGTTCCAAGATGAAATGATGTTAGTATACCTGATTCAAGTGTATGATATCATTCAGGACATTTTTCAGTGTCTACACTTTGCAACTTTTTCTCTCAAGAAATGATACCAGATTGAGATGTGTTTTGTTCTTGAATACATTATTGGATTATTTAAAATACTGATTGCACTTGTATTGTCACAAATGATAGGAATAGGTTCATCATATGAAACTCTGATATCTTTTAATGTTTGCTTCATCCATGTAACACTTGTGTGCAGCATGATGTTGCAATGTATTATGCTTTTGCAATAGATAATGGCATTGAATCCTGCTTCTTACTTAGCCATGAAACCAACCTACTTCCAAGAAAGAAAGCACCATCGCTTGTAATTTTCCCGCCATCTGCACATCCAACCCAATCTGGATTTGTATATGCACTCAAAGAGAGCTCAATATCCTTAGGATACCACAAACCATAATCTAGAGTGCCCTTCAAATATCTAAATATCCTCTTCACTGCTACAACATGAGATTCGATGGGATCTTATTGAGATCTAGCCACAAGACAAACTGAATACATGATATCCAGTCTAGTAGAATTAAGGTATAATAGTTCACCAATAATTGATCTATACTTGCTTTGATCTATCTTAGGAGATTCATCATTTTGGATAAACTTACAACCAATAACCATAGGAGTACATAATGGTTTAGAGTCATCCATTCCAAACTTCTTTGACATTTCCTTGACATTCTTAGATTGTGATATGAATATAACTTTCTTTGACTAACTGATCTGCAAACCAAGGAAGAAATCCATCTCCCCACACATTGACATCTCAAATTCTTTCTGCATTTCCTCTGTAAACCTTTTGTACATACCTTCATTTCCTTTGAATATTATGTCATCAACATATACTACCAAATTAAGATTTGTTCTTATTCAAATTTGAAATACATATTGCTATCTGCAGTACCTTTTATGAATCCTTGTTGCAATATGTACTTATCTAACCTTCCATACCAAGCTCTAGGAGCTTTCTTTAGTCCATACAATGTTTTATTCAATATGTAGACCATATTAGCATATATTTACAACTGAAATCCTTTTGGTTGTTCAATGTATACCTCTTCTTCTAATTTAACATTCAAGAATATGTAGACTTCACATCCATCTAATATACTTTAAAATCTTTATGTGCTGCAAAAGCTAAAAATATTTTGATAGCTTCCATTCTTGCAACCAGAGCAAAAGTTTCCTCAAAATCTATACCTTCAACCTGTGAGTAACCCTTACATACAAATCTAGCCTTGTTCCTAACAACTTTTCCATCTTCATTCGACTTGTTCTAGAATACCCACTTAGTACCAATCACATTCTTATTTGTCAATCTTGGGACCAATTCCCAAGTCAAATTATTTTCTATTTGTTCTTGTAGACATCTAAATTTGACCACTTCCACATGGCCAAAATCGTCTATTCTATTCATCTATTTCATTAATAGTGATTAAATAATTTATTTAATCATTATTTCATTTTCTACCTATGGTTCCTAAAGTATGTAATTGAATAATTAAATACTTTACCTTATACCTTTTCTTCTCTAAATTAAATAAAAAGGACAATTTATTTAATTTAGTCATTTGACCTTTTTGATTAAAATCAATTTTTAATTCCTCATTTTCTCTCTCCCTGTCACATTCTCCATAATCCTCTTTTAAATGATTAGGATGTGCACCATTTAATCAAGATTAGTGCCACATCCTCCATAATCTCCCACTTGCTTCTAATATATCATTAATTATCCTAATCTAGTGTTTACACAACTTTAATCAAGGTCATTAGCCACATTTAGCATACCTTTTTTGGTCAACCTTTCCACTTGCCTTTCTTGGCCTTGACTCTCTTTCCCATGTGAAATTTTAATTCACATTTATTCATCATAGGCTCCTCTCTTCCCAATGTGAATTTTATCCTTCCAAGGTTTACCCTATCCCCATGCAAGTTCTAGAAGACTTGACTTGTCCTTTTACACGTGTCAAGGACTTCTAGAACTTTTGACTTGTCAAATCACTTACATTTGGCAAATCCCCATCTTTTTGGAAACCCTCTCTTATCCATTAGACTTTCTCAAGCATGTGAATTTTTAATTCACATTTATTTCTCCAACCACTTTCCCATTTCCCATGGAGATTTTTGAAAAATTCTAAAATTTCTCAAATGTTTTTTTCATCCTCATTTGAGAACGAGAAGTTCGTTTTTGAGGAAATTTTCTCATCCCCTAAGGTACTTGTCCTTCCTCCACATCATGTACCTCTCTTCCATCTCATTTCCACATCATCTCACTCTAAGCCATCTCACATTCCACATGTCAAGATGTGAGGGCTTGTGAGTCATCAACTCATCATAGCCCTCCATCTTGACCTTGTTGGCTTAATCTCAACTGTTGAATTCTCTAGAGAATTCAAATTGTTCTATAAATACCCCCTCCTTTTTCTCATTTGAAAAAAGAGATTTTTGCTATTTGCAGCATTTTAGCCATTTGCATGCATTTTTCATCAAATCCACCAAATCTTTTAGCCACTAGCATCTTATCACATTTTGCATCTTGCATCCATTCACCTCCATAGCCATCCAAGGGCACACAAACTCTTAAAAATCAAGGGCCAACCAAGGAAATCAGCAACATAAAAGGTATAACAATTCATCTTCTTGTTTTATTTATCTTTCTTGCATAGATATTCCTTAGGCTAATCTTGAATAGTATTTCTTGTGTTTTTCCTTTTTAGTGCATCATTGGTTAGTTTTGCATCTTAGAATAGGGTAGAACATTTTAGGGATCACATTTCTGGCACGCCCGGTGGGACCCACGTCATGGGTCTTCTTTCTGTACTAACAGTTTTTGTTTTTTTTTAAAGATTTTTATAGATTTTGACACAAAGGGGCGGCCTTGTCCTCTCTCTGGGCGGCCCTGACCTAGCAGCAGATTTTTCTACTGTTGTTTTCTGACTGTTTTTTCGTGTAGGTATTTTGTTTGGGCGACCCTGACCTGGAGGGGTAGCCCTTATCTAGCAGTAGATTTTTTTGTTGTTGTTCTCTACTATTTTCTAGCTATTTTTTCGTGCAGGTACTTTGTTTGGGCGGCCCTGACCTGGAGGGGTGGCCCTAACTTAGTAGCAGATTTTTCTGTTGTTGTTCTTTGTTGTTTTCTGACTGTTTTCCTTGCAGGTTTCATGTTTGGGCGGTCCTGACCTGGAGGGGCGGCCTTGACCTGGCAACAAACTTTTATGTTGTTGTTTCTTATCATTTTTCGACTCTATTTTCTGTAGATTTCATGTTTAGGCAACGCTGACTTGGAGGGGCGGCCTTGACCTAGTAGCAGACTTTTTTGTTGCTATTTTTATTCATTTTCTGACTGTTTTTCTGGCAGGTTTCATGTTTGGGCAGCCCTAACCTAGAGGGGCAGCCTTGACCTAGCAGCAGACTTTTCTGTTGTTGTTTTTATTCATTTTTTGATAGTTTTTCTGGCAGGTTTCATGTTTGGGCGGCCTTGACCTAGCAACAGACTTTTTTGTTGTTGTTTTTCTATGTTTTCTAACAGTCTTTTGTGCAGGTTTCATGTTTGGGCGACCCTGACCTGACATCAAACTTTTCTACTACTGTCAATGACAGAAAATGAAACTACTAACAAGTGTTTTGCAGGTAGAAAAATCATATTCAATTAGTCTTATCCTTTTGTTTTTTTCTTAAAATAGGAACATAGGACTAATTAAAGGGTCAATGAATCTGCTTGTGCTTGGAGTGGACTATTAATGTATCCAATCCCCTTGTGCCATTTGGTGATCCTGGGTGAAAAGAAATCGTAGTCCACTTAGTCCATTTTTATATCCTTTTTTCATTTATTAGCGGGACCTGCTTGGGGATTTCATCACCCCAAGGGACGATTCCAACCACGTGTTACCAGTGGGGTATATAAAGGGGGGAGGCAAAAGTTTTACCTCAATCCAGTCACGTCGTGTCTGGCGGAGCGTCGAAACTAGGGTGATACCTAGATAGACGTGAAGGGTTGGTCTGAGCTCCCAGTCTCTCGTTGGCTGCTCCCGACTCACGCTTGTAGATAGGCTGGTGTTCATGGTTGTGCTCCATGTATCGTGCGTATATCGAGGATGCCACTAGCAAACTTGTTAAGCCTTAATAGAGGACTGTGTTGGCCATACCTTTACACTAAAAATTAGGCTCGCGTTGCTTGAAGTGTCTTCTTGTGAGAAACTAGTACTTGTCAATCAATTTTTGGCCTTTTTACTTATTGTTTTCATCCTTTGTCGTCACTGTTTTTGACTCAGTTAGGTTCAAACCATTATTTTTCGACTAGCTGTTCACCCGTTCTGGGAAGCTGTTCGCCCGTTCCGAGTGGTCGTTTCATCGTTCCAATCATCCATCAACATTTTTTGAAAGTCATTGTTTCATCGACCAGATCGCATAGGTCCTTCTTATAACATCATTGGATTCTGTATCTATCATCAAATCATCCATCCCAATCATCTAAACTTCATTTCGAGGGTTTTGATTTCTATGTAGAAACTTCCGAAGGCCATAACTTTTGACTCGGATGTGGGTTTTGGCTGAAATTTTATAGGTGGTTGTGTTATGAGATGGCATGTGGATTCCCAATCAACTAAACATCCATTGGACCCCATTTCAACACATTTTTTAGACCTCAAAGTTTCATCTGCACCCTCAAAATCGTAATTCAATATTTTTTTTCAGTTTTTGAAAAATCATTTTTGTTAATAACTCGGAATGCATGCCTCAAATTTGGGATGTTAGTTGGCAATTCATTCTATCTTAGTATTGGATTTTTTCTGGAAAAAATTGGACTCTTAATGGTACACCTATGACGTTTCCTAAAATGGCAAAATCTGACAATTTTTGAAAACTGTCAAATCTAGCAAAAATCTGATTATCAACACCTTACGTCCTCTAGTTAAAACCCTTAGACTTGGTTTCAAATCAATCATATCCTCTAATCCAATCCCAATCTGATCCTTAATCCCATCATCTTAACCGAAGCTTTAATCTAATCCTAATTTAAGCTTTCATCTAACCCAAATTTGAGCTTTAAGACGATCCTGCTTCGAGAAGTTGTTCACTTGTTCTAAGAACTCGTTTTCTTGTTCTAAGCATTGTTCCACAGCCTCCTACATACGTTCAATCGTTTTGAGTACTCTTTTACCCGTTTTGTGAGTCCAGCTACCTGTTCTGAAGGTCAGCTTTATCCGGGACCTCGTTTGGGTCCGTTTTGGTGTCCAATCAGTTGTTTTTGGCTAAGTCTTTTCTATTTGGGCAGCCCTGACCCAGAGGGGCATCGCAAACCTCTATTTGGGTGGCCTTGACCTAAAGGGGCGGCCCTGACCTTTAAAACAACCATTTTTAACCTTCCTTCTTTAGCTGTTACCCTGTCTCGGGAACCTATTTCTCTATTTCGAGTGTTGTTCCCTTGTCCAGGGTATCAAACCATCCATCCCGACCATTCTGAGTATCCATTTTCCTGTTCTGAGAATCATTACCCAACTATTTGGCTTGTTTAAAGTCAAAATTTGGTCAAATCTTTTTTGTTTGGGCGGCCCTAACCTCAAGGGGTGGCCCTAACCTCTAGGGGCGGCCTTGACCTCTATTTGAGAGGCCTTGACCTCAAGGGGTGGCCCCGCCCTCCGAAATTACCTTTTTCGAGACGTCATTTGACCATTTTTTGACCTGTTCCTCATCTTTCTTGATTTGGGTGGCCTTGCCCTCTAAAGGGGCATCCCTAACCTTTGTTTGGGCAACCTTGACCTCAAGGGCAACCTTGCCCTCCAAAACAGCCTTTTCTGGGACCTCGTTTGGTCGTTTTTGGACTTCTTCCTCATCATTCTCTATTTGGGTGGCCTTTCCCTCCAAAGGGATGGCCTTTCCCTACAAAGGGGCAGCCTTGACCTCAATGGGCATCCCTGCCCTCCGAAACAACCTTTTTGCGGGACCACGTTTGGTCATTTTTGGACCTGTTCCTCATCATTCTCTATTTGGGTGACCTTTCCCTCCAAAGGGTAGCCCTGGCCTCTGTTTGGGCAGCCTTAACCTCAAGGAGCGGCCATGCCCTCCGAAACAACCTTTTTGCGGGACCCCGTTTGGCTATTTTTGGACTTGTTCCTCATCATTCTTTATTTGGACGGCCTTTCCCTCTAAAGGGGCAACCCTTCCCTACAAAGGGGCAGCCCTAACCTTTGTTTGGGTAGCCTTGACCTCAAGGGGCGACTCTTCCCTATGAAACAACCTTTTTTGAGACCCCGTTCGGTCGTGTTTTGACTTGTTCCTCATCTTTTTTTGATTTGGGTGGCCTTGACCTCCAAAGGGGTGGCCTTGACCTAAGTTTGGGAGGCCTTGACCTCAAGGGGCAGCCTTCCCCTCTGAAACAACCTTATTCAGCTCTCGTTCGTTAGTTGTTTACTCATTCTGGCAACCTATTTTCCCATTTCAGGTGTTGTTCCCTTGTTCGGAGTGCCCGTTTATCCAAGCCAACCATCCATCCATCTATTCTGAGTATCCATTTGCTTGTTCTGAGCAGTCATTCCTTCTTTCTAACCAGTTGTCCACCTGTTCCGGGAAGCTGTTCATCTATTTCAGCAACCTATTTTCCCATTCTGGGTGTTGTTCCCTTGTTCAAAGTACCCATCCTAATAATCCATCCATCTATTCTAAGTGTCCATTTGCTCATTCCAAGAAATTGTTCCCTCTTTCCGACCAATTGTTCGCCCGTTCTGAGAAATCGTTCACTCGTTTCGACAACCTATTTTCCCATTTCAAGTGTCAACCATCTATTCATCCGTTCTAAGTATTCGTTTCCCCATTCTAAACATCTACTCTCTCGTTCTGGGTATCTATTTCATCCTCTTATTTGATCAATCATCCAATCTTGTTACATCCCATCATCTGAATTTGAGCTTTAATCCAATATCCCAACTTGAGCTTTAGTCCACCTACACCTTCTTCCAATCCATCTTATTTATCGTTCCATCGTCTAGCTTCCTCCATATTCTCAATTCGTATCCATTTTGTAGCCATCATGAATCCTTATCCCTCTCTCACATGACCAATAATAGTAGTCAAGGGGAATCCTAACTATGTTGACAACGATAATGAAAGTCTGGTTGATCACGAAGAGTGTTATATAGATCCCCTTGATGCTATCATTGCTAGCAAGCTCTCTTCAATCGCCTCCCAAAATCCCACTACTTCTTCGAACTATCCCAGCATGCCTTCATCCGCATCTAATAATGGTCCTTATGGTACCCTTGACAAGGGATATCCAGCATCCTCACCATTGACATATTCATCATGTCCTCCCTCTCAACCTCTATCCTACCCAACATCCATATCCTCCTCTCCTTGTCATCATCAACAATCCCAATACCTCTACCTTAATCCCACATCCCAATCTTCCCATCCTAATCCATCACTCACACATTCCTATCATACTCTACCATCCCAATATTCCTCTTATCCTAATCCACCATCTCAATCTTCCTATCCTAGTCCATCATCCATATCCTTCTATGTCAACCCACCATACATGGCTTCCTATGGTAGTTCACCACCTCAATCTTCCTGTTCTAATCCAATGTCTACACCTTCCTATCATAATCCCCCATCCCAGTATCCTTACATTAATTCCACATATTTCCATACTAATCCTCCATCCATGTCCTCCTACAAGAATTCGCCACCCACATCCCCCCATCCTAATCCATCATCCACATCTTCCTACTATTATCCATCATCCTAATCTATCATCCACATCTTCCTACTATCACCCACCATCCCAATCTCCCCAACCTAATCCAACATCTACATCCCCCTATCTTAATTCATCATCTGCATCCTCTTGCATCACTCCCCCTTTCAACGCATTATATCTTAATCCTCCCACCACTCCTAGTCCTCCATCTAGTCCCATTCACTCCTATAATAATAATCCTCCATCTCCTCCTAGTCCTAATCCACCCATCCACTTATCTAATCATAATCCTCCATCTCCTCCTAGTCCTAATCCACCCATCCACTCATCTAATCATAATCCTCCATATCCTCCTAGTCCTCCATCCACCCATCTAATCATAATCCTCCATCTAATCCACCCATTCACTCATCTACTCCTTCAATCCCTAACCCTAATCCTCCATCTCCTCTTAGTCCTCCATCCAATCCCATCCCCATGTCTAATCCTAATCCACTAATCCCTAATCTTAGTCCTCCATCCATCCCTAATCCTCCATCCATTCCCAGCACCCTACCTAATCCTACATCCCTTCCAAATGTCGCCCAAGGACTCATGATACTGTTCAAACGGTTGAGCCCATCAAATCCATTGAATCCCCATCTTCTACTACTGGATCCACCCAATCCATTGAAGACGTCCAATCCCCTCCTCCCAATCCTAATATTCACAAACTTCAATCCCATGACCTTCATGAATCCTTCATCCTCCTATCTCCCAAAATTGAGGAGTCCCTCCAACACTCTTCCATCATCATACATCCCACACAAGATGAGTCATGCCAGGAGCTTGATCCAAAGCATACAAGCATATCCCCTCCTCCAAATCAAGATCCTTCCATCCCATCTACTCCATCTCAAGAAGATAGTCTTATGTCCATTTCATCTCATGATCCATATCCTCAACCAAGTCATGATCCTATCATCCCATCCACCCCCTCTCAAGATCACCCTAGCTCATCTACTCCATCCCATGATCCCCTTTGCACTCAAGATCCAATCACTCCATCTCATGAACCCCTATCACCTACTTCCACAAATCCAGATCCTGTCATACCACCTAATCCATCTTTGGATCCCTTATCACTTCCTCCTCTAAATCAAGATACGGCTATCCCCTCATCTTCATTGCACAATCCTCCATCACTGCTTAGCTCCACCATCCCAATGCCACTGTTATATCACCTTGGTAACATTACTCTCCCATGGTGGTCTTCTTGCAAGAGAAAAATAAAGTCTATGCACCACCTTTCCTCCTCCACCTACTAACACACTCACATCATGCTTCCAAAATAATAAGCATCCTACCATAGATCACATGCTCGAGAACATGAACTATCAAGGAAAAGGTTTAGGTCTTCATGAGCAAGGAATGTTAGAGCCCACTCAGGTCAAAGAACATCTAGGTGCACACGGACTTGGATATATCTCCCAAGACTCACAATCCAAAAATATTGGTACAACCTCCATACATCCTAAGCGAGCCTCTTCCAAAGGAACGAGAGGCACTTCCCGTCGCTCTACCAAATCCTTTGTCACCATCCCTCCTCCTCCATCGTATTACCACAAAATAATCGTCCATCTTCCTCCTTTATCCTCTAAGTCCATTTTGGGTCCTTATGTGCCTCCATCCACCATCGCTCATCCTCCATCTACTCCATCTATTTTGGGCCCTTATGTACCTCCATCCACCATAATAACTCCTAAATTCATAAACCCTAATTGGGATCAACAAAGGCACCCGTCCATGCATGCTATCTCGCATCCTCCATTCACACACCATCATCACAAGCCTACCTCTATCACTCCATCCACATCTTCTTTATATCATCCATCTCCTCATACCCATCCCATTGCTACTAAAAGCACTTTGGATGCCAAAACAACAATGCATAAATCCAAACATCCACATGAATCTAAATCTCCTCATGTCCCCTTCAAAAGACATGTTGCAAAAAAGAAAAATCAAACACATAGGCCACAAAGGCCCACCAATGCAAAAATCAAAACCATGTGGATCCCAAAGAAAAAAGAGGAAATACCTTAACATGAAAAATCCATGATGACATCCAAAGTTTCTATGCCCAAAGCTAATAATTCACATCCTCCATCTCCTAAATCTATTTTGGGTCCTTATGTCCCAAAATTCACTATCCCAACACCTCCATTATTGCCACATTCTCCATCCATCAACCCTCCTATCATTTCACATCCACCACATGTGCCAATGTTGATCCTAAACACCTTTCCTCATCAGACATCCACTCCATCATTCCATCCATACACTTTCCAACATCCCATCCACTATCCCCCATATCTCCCCCATCAAATCCCTTTAACCCATCCTCTTGCATAATCCATCCATTCTCATAGTTGCTTTACACATAGGCTCTTCTTTACCTCATCTAGAACTTGATGCTTGAGTCCTTCATCCATCCACTTTATCATGTTTCTTCTGAATCCATATCCTCATCCATCTTCACCTGTATCCTAGTCCAAAAAGTCAAAAAATCACAAGATCAAAAAAAAAAAAAACACAAGAGAAAAAAAAGAAAATAGTAAGAAAATCATTCGTCCAATAGTGAAAACTTGGCAAACAAGTGCCTTGGATAAGTACCATGATGAAAACCTGGAAAATAGGCATCATACGTAAATCCCCCATCCGATCTCCTTCCACAATTGGGGGCAACTTCCACCTACGCATTCCTTTCCTCCATCTCCTACATCTGCCTATCTCCCACATCTTACCCATCATCTCTCATTCATATCCCAATCCCTCCATCTTCCTTGTGATCTTGCTAAAGACAGGGGCACATATATACACATGCTTTGGACATCTCTTGGCATATTTTCCCCTCATCCACTATCATTTTCCTTATCCTCTCCATCTACTTTTCTAATCCATACTTATTATCTACATCCATCTACCTTCATCATCCATCCATCATGTCAACCATCTTGCTATCCATCTTTCCTCATCATGCATGACACATCTAGAGTGGGGGAATCTCCTTATTTGCGATAGATTCCTTGGCGATATCATCCATCCATCCCTCCATGTAATCTTTTTCATCTCCCCATCCCTCACATCCATACTCCCTTCCATCTAACAAATCCTTATCTTCCATCCTCTCATCCACTAGTCCTTTTTCATCCTTTCATCCTTGTATCCCCATTCATCTATCTAAACATTCATTTCATCTCCCTATCCTTATCTTCCTATCCATCTTTCCAAATCCTTATCCCTTTGTCCACCCATCCTAACATCTTTCTATTTCCTCATCCATTTATCCATCCATCTTGAAATCTCTTCCATCCTTCCACATCCTTGTCCCTCTATCCACCTATCCTAATATCTTTCTATCTCCCCATCTTCATCAATCCATCCATTTTCCTTCCTTCTCATAATCCCTTGTCATTGGTATCTAGCTACAGGCTACCCCCATGCAATCTAATGCCATCCATCCTACTATCTCCTCACTTTTCGTCCTTCATCTATACATCCTCTCATCCTCCCAATTCATCTTCTAATAATCTACATCACTATCCCATCCCTGAGCTTCGCATAACCCACATCCAACATATCAACTATCCCATCTACAAGGCCTATCCTGGCTCATTATATCTGCTCCATCCTTTTATCCATTTATCCTGGTCATCTCATCACCCCTTATCCATTGTCTGTCGTCAGTCTCTTGTCGAACTACATTGCCCTTGCGCTTTCACATAGGCAAGGTCAATCATTTGATCCGCCCTGAGGGTTCTATCTTTTGTCTATCTTGTCCTCTCCCATCGTCTGTCTTTGGCCTTGTATGGAACTATGAGGGCTCTACGCTTTCACATAGGCAAGGTTGATCTTTGATCAACCCTCGAACCCCTAGGTCTTTAGGGTTTTTATTATATTGTGTCTTGTCATCCTGTCATCCAGTCGTCTTGTCGTGTCGTCAAGTATGTCCCTATCCTACTTGGTGCTTACGAACAAAGGTCATTAGTCTCATGAGGTTCAATCGATTTTAGCTAACCTACGTCATGTCGATCAACCAATCTATCCTCCATCTTTGGTCTCAACAGGATGTATCCTTCCTAATAGACCGCATCAGCCCCATCCATCATCTTGATCCTATGGCAAAGGATGTTTTGAATTTTATTGTGATCTTTTGATGCTTTTGACATTTTGTTTATCATTTGAGCTCCCTATCATTACTTTCCAAAGATGTCATGATCTATCATATTATGGTGTGTTTTGACTAGTTCACATAGGAGCATATCTTGATCCTTTTGTCTATTTCTATCTTCTTGGTTATCCCACGTAGTATCCACCAAGATCCCTGAGGTCTTGTGTTATGCTGGGGCATCCTTTTGTGCTTGTGGCTATCCTAATACCTGGCCCAACCAAAGTCATCATGATTTTGGGGTGTTAGGATCACCTTCTTGTTTTTTGTGTTTGTGTATGCATTAGACACTATTTCGTCTTGATTTACATACCCTAATGCCCGGTGTCTTATGCTATCGCAAAAATCAGTGCTCCGACAATGGCAACTTGCATCTTCCATTGCATTTCATCTTTACCTCAACCATATTCATCTCTCATCTCCATCCAATCCTCATCCATTTAGTCTCGCACAAATCATCTTCATCAAACCCTTGGTCTTGTTCCCAGCCTTGCTACAAGCCTTGCTCCCATTATCATCATAATCATCATCATCATCATCATCTGTGGGATGTGTCCTTCCCTATCCTTGTGTTGTTCTAGGATGTATCCTTCGCTCATGAACAACACTCTCATCGGGATGAATCCTTCCCTATCCTTTGGTGTTGTTTTGGGATGTATCCTTCTCTCATCAAAAACACTCATCCTCATCCTCATCAGGTTGTATCCTTCCCTATCCTTGTGTTGTTCCCTTATAAACAACACTCCATCCACCATCAGTCCATCTTGCCTTGTACCTTGATTGGGGCAACATCATATTTATCCTGGCCTCCATTTGTGCTTGCCTTTATCTCTTCATATCATCATCCTCTCTCATCCATTTCGCGATAACACTTGTGTTCTCTTGAACCCGCATGTCCTCTCGAGGGGGCATCCTAAGCCCTAATCTTCATCATCACTCCCATCATCTTTCCTCCTAGTCACTCCTCGAATGATTGGGGAATCTTCATTAATCTAACCATATTCTTCTAAGTGTTATATTTTAATTTTCTTTGAAATGATGATACTTCGTAACACCATCTCAAAGAGGGACAAAATGTAGATACCTAAATTGGACCACTTTCATATGGTCACAATCCCATCATTTATTTGTCTAATCCATCTATATTAATTAAATGACATATTTAATTAATATCATCCCCTTTCCTTAAGGTTCCCAAAAGTATTTAATTAAGTACTTTATCCTTTAACATTTCCTTTTTAAATTAAATAAATCAATCAATTTATTTAATTTAGTCAATTATCCTTTTCATTTTAAAATTCATTATTTCTCTCTCCTTGTCACATCTTCCATAACCTTTCACTAAACTAGATTAATTTAATTAATCCTCCATTAAGATGTGCATATCCTTAATTAGGATTAATGTCACATCCTCCATAACTTGCCACTTGTCTCTAATCATCATTAATTAATCTAATCATTTGTTTGCACAATCCTAATCTTAATCACTTACCCCTTTTATCATGTCCTTAAGTCAACCTTCTTGGTACTTACCTTTTTTGGGTTGACCTCTTTCCCATGTGAACTAAAAATTCACTCTTATTCCCCCCATGCATTTGTCTTCCCCATGACATCTCATATGTCACATCATACCCATGGGACAAAGACACCTTCTAGAAGGAATTTTGTCTTACCCTTTGGTTTCTTCTAAAAAGTGAATTAAAATTTCACTTTTATTCCTCCAAAGCTTTCCCCTTTCCTCATGTGATCATTGAGAGGTCACATCAGTCGCATGCCAAGGTACTTGCAAGTACCTTGGGACCACATGGCCTCTTCCATATCATTTGTACCCCTTGCCATCTCACCTTGTCATTTGAACAACTCACCCACCACATGTCCAAATGTGAGGGCTTGTGAGTCCTCAACCCACCACAGCACTCCATCTTGACCATGGTGGCTCAATCTTGACCTTTGAATTCTATAGATAATTCAATTTTATCTATAAATATCCCCCCTCTTCCTTCATTAAAGGATCTTGCATCTTATGAGTTAGAAGAGCTAGTCATTGCATCCTTAGCCAACTTATGATCTCAAGCCATTTCTTGCAACCTCTTAGCGTTTTCACTTGCATCCTAGAATCCATTATTACATTCATCTACCTCCATTAATCCTTCTACCACCATTATTGCATGCATATCATCCAAGGAGCACACATATTATCAACTATAAAAGGGCCAACCAAGGGAAACATGGATAAAAGGTATATCAATCTGATTTTTACTTTTATCTTCTTTTTATTTTGTGTTTAACTTAGGCTAATTGTTTTGAGGTGTTAGGTGTTTTTGTGCTCTACTTGCATTCTAGTTTGTTTTGTATTTTAGATTAGGAAACTTTTTCCCCTTCACATTTCTGTAGCGTTGGATAAAAGGTATATCAAACAACACAAATATAATGGTAACACTGGCAACCCAAATGCCAAACATCTGTCTATGTCTAACTGCCCCTTCTGAATGGGAAAATCATCCCATCCAAATAACACCAAGATGGTCTGGTCCAACTCCACCCCTCTGGATGTCACCTCACTCACTAACCGCCCTGCTATGGGCAGCCTCAGAATCTGCCATACATCCTCCAATGTCACCGTCATCTCCCCTATTGGAAGATGGAAGGTCAATATAGCCGAATTCCACCTATTTATCAAAGCTGTCAACATCGCTCGATGAGCTCTCATCACCGGGAATTGTACTAAGTGCAGTAATCCCACATACTCCAATGTTGTGTGATCCACGCTTGTCATCGCCTCTATGGTGGTCACCAGTGCCTCCGGCCTCCGCTCATGTGTCTGCAATCGATCAAAATTCTGCAATCATAACACTCACCTTGTTAATCTCTTTTTTGGTCCCAAGACTTTCTCTTTCTTGCTTTTTTCTCTCTCTTCTTTCTCTCTCCTCACCCCTTGGCCTCTCCCACACCACCCCCATCCGAAATGGATCCACCCCAGCCACGGGGCGAACCCGCCCTATACTGAGGCGAACATGCCCCGCACCAAGGCGGACCCGCCCTTGACAATGGGGCAGACACGCCCCGCGCCGAGGTGGACCCGCTCGACGTGGGGCCGATTCGCCCTTTGCCAGGGCAGACCCGCCCTCCTGCAGTGGGGAAAATTCGCCCCTCTACGGGCCTCCGACGTGAATTTTCTCTACTCGGTTTTCAACCACTTTTTGCCTATTTTTCCCGTCTACCCATTTTTCTTCTCTAACCCGCCCACAAAACCCGTTTCTTACATTTTACCAAAAAAAAACATTTAAAATGCATTTAAGTACCAACACAATGCATAGAGGGTTTTGTTTCTAACCTGGTGGGGCACACCCTGCTGACTGTAGAATCGTTGAACCTCGTCTGCCCGGTGGATGATCTCGGTGTCATTATCGTGGAGCATCCTTGCTCCTCGTCTGCTTCCTCTCCTCTCCTCTTCTCTCAACTGCTACAGTGCAAATGAGGTGAGGTAATTTCTCAAATTACCTTATACTCTTTTTCCCACCCTTTTTAAGGGGTATTTTTTACCTCTTATTTACCTTTTTTTTCCTCTGACTAATCCCTTCCCTTCCCGAGGCCGCCATTTTCAAATCGTTTGTCCGATTGACTTCGTTCAAAAGGAAAACTTGCCTAATTTTTCACACTCTTTTCAACTATACCATCCGTTTATTCCTATCGAGAAATCGTCTAAGACCCCTCTTTTTTCCCCGTCACCCTCTCAAGGGGGCATACCCTTCCTATTTATCTGTTTTCCCTACCATAGTCATTCCCTTGTAGGATTGGGGCATCTTCATCCATTCCCCCACTAATTGGGTAGCTCAGGTCCTCCTCCCCATGCTAGGGCATCATTTTCTGGTTACTTCCTCTATAGAGTCATCTGTATTTTCTTTTCTTCGAAACACAATTATTCTAACAATACTTCGAAGAGTGGCAAAATTTAGACATCTAAATTTGATCACTTCCACATGGCCAAAATTGTCTACTCTATTCATCTATTTCATTAATAGTGATTAAGTAATTTATTTAATCATTATTTCATTTTCTGCCTAAGGTTCCTTAAAGTATGTAATTGAATAATTAAATACTTTACCTTACACCTTTTCTTCTCTAAATTAAATAAATACGATAATTTAATTAATTTAGTCATTTGACCTTTTTGATTAAAATCAATTTTTAATTCCTCATTTTCTCTCTCCTTGTCACATTCTCCATAATCCTCTTTTAAATGATTAGAATGTGCACCACTTAATCAAGATTAGTGCCACATCCTCCATAATCTCCCACTTGTTTTTAATATTTCATTAATTATCCTAATCTAGTGTTTGCACAACCTTAATCAAAGTCATTAACCATATTTAGCATACCTTTTTTGGTCAACCTTTCCACTTGCCTTTCTTGGCCTTGACTCCTCTCTTCCCCATGTGAATTTTTAATTCATATTTTATCCTTCCAAGGTTTACCCTATCCCCATGCAAGTTCTAGAAGACTTGACTTGTCCTTTTACATGTGCCAAGGACTTCTAGAACTTTTGACTTGTCACATCACTCACATGTGGCAAATCCCCATCTTTTTGGAAACCCTCTCTTATCCATTAGACTTTCTCAAGCATGTGAATTTTTAATTCACATTTATTTTTCCAACCACTTTCTCATTTCCCATGGATATTTTTGAGAAATTCTAAAATTTCTCAAATGTCTTTTTCATCCTCATTTGGGAACAAGAAGTTCATTTTTGAGGAAATCTTCTCATCCCCCAAGGTACTTACAGGGTATTTTTTCTTCCTCCACATCATGTACCTCTCTTCCACCTCATTTCCACATCATCTCACCCTAAGCCATCTCGCATTCCACATGTCAAGATGTGAGGGCTTGTGAGTCCTCAACTCATCATAGCCCTCCATCTTGACTTTGTTGGCTTAATCTCAACCATTGAATTCTCTAGAGAATTCAAATTGTTCTTGTGAACCCCTAAACCTATAAATGCACAAAAGCAACAAACATGTTAGGTTGTTAGATCAAATGCATACAAACAAGTATGAGAGATTCCTTATTAAATCCATCTATTCAAACTAAAATTAGGAAATGAAGAACACAATACAAGAATGAAGTTAAATCCTAATTAAGCCAATAGATTAGTAATCCCATGGGGGAATTGGTGCCAATGAAGTGTTGCAATTGGCCCTTTCCAAATTCCTAAATTGCAATGTTGAATGATTGAGAAATGGTCAAAAACCTTGTTACAATTTGTGAAAATGGTGATAAGTTGAGTGAAATGGGAAAAATTAGCTCTCAATGTGAATAGAATAACTTTACATGCAATTGTGGATGAAGATGGATTTGAGTATAATAAGTTTACTCAAATTGTGGATGATAGAATGAGAGGAAGAGTCCCTCATTTATAGATTTCCAAAATGGAAGAGAGAGTGAAAATAGGCAATGTGGGATCATTCACCATCCAATGTCCAAGTGCCACTTGTCAAGATGTGAATAGTTGAGGAATGAACACATTTTGGTCAATGTGCATGATAAATGCCATTGGATTCAAATTTGAATTTTGAATGTGACATGTTGGGGGGAGAGAAGAATGGAGTTAATGTCACTTGGCTCAATGGACAAAGACATATAAGAGGCATTGAATGCCTTGTTGGAAGGACCAAGCCAATTTGAATTTTGAATTCAAATTGAGGGAATATTCCCTTTTGATGCCATGTTGAGAGAAAATTGGCAATTAAATAAATCAAAATAATTGATTTATTGTGCAAGTTGCATTCTCTAGAGGATTTTAGTGATAGGGATTAACTTAATCAAAGATTTGATTAATTTAATGAGGAATTAGGAGATGTGACAATTTAGACTTAAATTTATGAATTGATTTAAATCAAATTGAGAGGAAATGATTAATTAAATAAATGATTTTGATTTATTTAACTAAGGGGGAATATGTTAGATTAAATTAAATAATGTTTTAATTTATTCAATTTAATAAGAGGACTTTAGAGATTTAATTTAAATAAAATGAATTATTTAAATGAACAGAGAAAGATGATTAATTAAATTAAATTGATTAATTTAATCACCAGAGGAGAAAGACCTAATTAAATAAATAATGATTTATTTAATTAAGGGATGAAAGGTGTTGATAAGCTGAGAGTATGATTCAAGATGAAACGATATTAGTAGGATCAGAATTAGGTGCATGTATATTTTACGTGTCTACATTTTGCCCCTCTTTAAAGCAACGTACTTGTTGCATTGATTCAAAGAATAAACTGTTGTGATCAAAGTTCAAAATTTCTCGATTTTTCAGATGCCCCACTGTTGCCCCAACGAGAAGGATTATGCTGGTATACTGCCCCCTCGAGAGATCGAGCGGAAATGTATGATTTTCCAATTGAGATCGCGATAAAATGCGAGAGGAGTGGTTCTATTGATCAGAGGATGAAAGATAATTCTGTGATGTAGACAATTCTAATGATGTATAGACAGTCATCGGCCATGGGTAGTCTTGTGTATATTTTGATAAAAACACACCAACTCTAGATAGAAATGTTAGTAAAGATAGAAGAATAAGAAGAATAAGATGGATGGAAGGAGGATCCAACAAGCCTACATTATGAATGATGATGATGATTTGCTTAGTTGGGACTTTCAAAGGGCCAACTACTTTATGTTTGATAACACACATAGGTACGATACATCAAGGTATAAAGGACCAGGATGGCATTGTACCTAGTGTGATGGACTTTGACTCGTCAATCAGATAGGAGTATTCTTGTTCACACTTGACATACAGAAACCTTGCTAGGACAGACCTAACAAAGCAAGTATTCGCCAAGTTATTTTACAAGAACATCCAACAAGTACAACAGATAAAAAAGATAATGATCGTTGCTCCATTCCTTTCTCTCTAAACCTATTTTGTTTAGGCATCATCGAGAGGTCCTTGGAATGAGTGCAAAATAAGATAAGTTATAAAGACCAAGATAAAGTAAACAAACAAGTTGATGTTCTTCATACCACTAGCCAAAGCTAAACTACTGCGGGGTACCTGATGGTTATGTCCCTCATGGGAAGGATTCAACCTAGGACATGTAGTGATCAGGGTTTTGGTGAGACTGATTGGGTGATAAGCTACCAATACTCCGAGTTGATCAACTTGCTTGCTTACGGATCTAGACTTGAGACTTTGATGATTTTGGGTGTTCACTTTTGAACCTGCTAGACCTGGTTTTGATTGACTCACCAAAGGGTGAAGGTGATGATTGATTTTATTAGGAATAATGACTAACACGGGTGAAAGTGAAATGAGATGGATGCACCATTTTGGGTTTTCAGATATTTTGAGGCTGTTTTTGGTATTTTGAGATGTTTTACAAATGTTTTTTGTATTTTCACATTTTTCAATGTCTTTGGTATTTTCGAGATTTTATGAATGTTTTTGGATTTTGTGTCTCGGGGGCCGATCAAGGATGGCCTTGCCTACGTTCCATCTCAGAGACAACGTAGTTCAGATTGACGACAGACTGACTTGATGATAAGATGGACAAATAGATTGCTCTTTTATTGCTTAAAGGACTAACCTAAGATGTAGACTAGATGGGCAAATGGATTGCCAATGCGACAGACGCCTAAAGGACTAACCTAGGATGCAGACTAGATGGGAAAACAGATTGCTAATGCGACGGACGCCTAAAGGACTGACCTTACTATCTTGGGGGATGATCAAAGATCAACCTTGTCTGCGTTCAAGTTCAGAGATGACGTAGTTCGACAAGGTGAAAAACTGACAAGACTCAATGATAAATTTTTTTAAGATTTTCTGATATTTTGACATGTTTTTGGATTTTTTTGATGAATTTTTGAATATTTTTGGATTTTCTCATTATTTTGGTGATTTGGATATGTGATGATATCAGTGCCTTGTTTTGGGATTTTGTTGAAAACCAAGCTTAATGTTGATTGATCAGATTGATAGATTGATAGTTTGACTAAGTGTGTTAAGTCAAACAAAAGTGATAATGCACTTGTAAACTCCAGGAAGTTGTGTTATCCTAGAGTAAACTTGTACAGAAGAGGATGGTTTGACTAAGTGTGTTAAGTCAAACAAGTTGATAATGGATTGGATAATTTTACTAAGTATGTTAAGTCAAATGAGATGATAATGCTCTTGTAAACTCTAGGAAGTTGTGTTATCCTAGAGTAAACTCGTGCACAAGATGATAGTTTTACTAAGTGTGTTAAGTCAAACAAGGTGATAAATGATCGGATTTGATTGATCAAGATTGATGAAGCTTGATTTGGAACAAAATAGCTTTGATGATTTAATGCGACGCTAAGGTGCAAGTTAGATGCGACTGATATTGATTATTCAAATTGATGTTCGACGAAAGATAAAGCTTGATAAGGAATGTTGTCTTGTCAAAATATGCCATGGGCTAGTGATTTGACTTGGTGCTCACAAATGTTTTAACCAATTTGATTTCATGTTTGCCAATGTTTGGATTACTTCATAAGTAAGAGGATATATATCAATATTTATTCCCAAAGCAAGATGCAAATATCTGCCCCTAGTGTCTAGCAATGTTTGAACAACCATGGGTAGATTCTTGGATAGATGGATGGACGAATGGATATGGATCATCTTGCGATAAGATAAGGGTGTTCAAATAGAGGATGCTCATTTGGATATTGCTCAGATAGCATTGGGTAGGATGGGATCAATGAAAATGACCCATGTCAAGATGTTTACCATAAACAAGTATAAAGTGTGCACCAAAATTTTCCAAGATCAAGATAACTTGGATTATGGATGCAAATATATGAACATGGATTGGATAAATGGTTCGTGGATGAATGGATGATATGGCTCGAATGCTGGCTTTATTATGGATGTGATAAGATGCTTTCTCCTGAAATGGCACACGTAGATGCTCGATTCTACACATGACGCCCGTTCGCCAGGTTTTCATCATGGTACTTGCCCAAAGCGCCATTGTAGTGGTTTTCACTAGAGGACGATTTTTTTTTCTTTACTGTTTTCAATCATTTTCTAATATTTTAAGATTTTTGATATTTTTTCGATTTTCTAAGAGATTTTAAGCTGATGCTGAACCACCTGGTGGTGCTGATGTAGATGCAACTTCTGAGATCCTTGATCTGTTTTGCTGATACCAGAGTTAACTTTGTCTCTGTGCGCACATCACGATAGAGTGCCTTCTGAATCCTTATGGTGAAGGGTCGCTGCCAATACATGGTCAATGTGAGAATTGGATATCATGCGTGGAGGCATGGATGGAGTGTGTTTAGGGATAAAATATGGATTGGTTGATAGTTTGGAACCTTTGACTCTCCAAACTTGGGAAGATGAGCAATGATGGGTGGATATGGAAGTGTGCATGGAATTAGGACCAACTGCTTGATACACTTTGTATGTCACTTGAGAAGCATGTTTTCGCTTTTGTGGACATCTTGGATGGATACTTTTCCCTTTTTTATTTTGCCCCATAGTTTCTTCGACTGATGGAGTTTGATAGGGATAATTTTTCTTTGTATTCTTTGGTATCCACTTGTATTTTATTTGTCCTTCATGCTTCGCTACTTTTTCTTTGATTACATTTTTCATGCTTCGATTCAAATCTTTCTTTTGACGTTGGTCCCAATTTGTGGATGGGGTGATGGGTGGATGAAGATTCATGACGTGGCGGGTCATAGTATTGGCATTGGTTTCATCATAAGGATCCTTCGTGCTCCTTATGTTAACATTTGCTCGAGACGAAGTTGCCCCCAGTTTTGTAGAGGTATCCTTGATATGTTTATATCCCTTGATTGTCGAATAACCAAGGCCTTGATGCTTAGGATTGCCAATAATCTGCACTAGTTCTAGGATACCTTGTTCATGCAGACCTAATCCTTTGCTTTGATAATTCATTTGTTGAAACATTTTATTTGCAACAGGATATGATTTACCTTGGAAACAAGGTGTTAATCCTTCTCTACTCTGTGGTGGATCTTCAAAAGTGACAACTTCTTTATTGATGAGGTAGCTTGCCCTGAGAAAGGTGAGTGATCCAACTTTATAAGTGATAGGATCCTCCATATGTGGGATGAATTCTTGATTTATATCCTTAGCTTGATTTTGTGAGATATTACATTGTAATTCAAGAAGTGTTGATGCTTCACTGTCCTTGTAAAATTCTTCCTCATGATTCATTCTTGGTATGCTTTCACATGATGTTTCTAATTCATGACTTATGTAGGAGCCTTCTTCATGACCCATTTCTGCTATGTCTCCACAGGATGTTTCTGATTTGCAACTTTCGTAGAAGCCTTTTGATATGTCTCCACATGATATCTCTGATTCACAACTTCTATAGAAGCCTTCTTCATGATCCACTTTTGGTATGTCTCTAGATTTTTCTATATTTTGATCATGTGTACAAATATTAAGAGTAGGAGACTCTTGTACCTTGGTAATGATGTCAAGAGTATGAGACTGTTGTTTTGAATGAAGATCATCTACATGTCCGTCCAACGAAAGCATCTTGTGGGTAGATGGAGGAATATGTGCTATATGGATATGATCATCATTTGCAGTATTTTATATAGATAGGAGAGTGCCCATTAGATCATTGTAGTATCTTGGAGATACGAATTCTCGATCTTGAGTGATTTTAGAACTATTTTCAACATGCTTTGGATCAAGTTATTGACATGGGTCGATTTCAAAGGATGGATTGCTTATACTGGGTTCTTGTACATCGTCCTTAGGCATGGGAAGTGGATCAATATCATGTTGCTCTTTAAGGAATCCTTCACTATCTGTAACCATGAGGTCAAAGGATGTCAATATGTCATTGGAAGGGCCATTGCTAGACCTTGATGGAAGATGTTTATCATGCTTTAGAATAATTTCTTGAGATATGTATTCTAACTCACTAGGTGATGTAGAGACATTGTCAACATGATAATTGGTGGACGGATCTTGGATTATGTCAATAGGATCAAATAACATCAACACTCCTTGAAATAGATCTTTGTAGGAGGGGTCTTGATCATGACTAAAAAATGGCTCTTGATGTACATTGATTTGATCATCATATGAGGTGGAAACATCTTCAAGGTGTTCATCGATGGATAGATCTTGATCGTTGTTTTCAACAATTATGGTGGGAGTTTGTTGCAAGCTTTGTTGAGTGAGTAATGCTTGCATTTTCTACTGAGCCAATAATGCTTGTCGTTGGTCGTGTTGTTGTTGTGCCAACAAAGCTTGTTGTTGGTCTTGTTGTTGTTGTGCCAGCAAAACTTTTTGTTTGTCTAGCTGTTGTTGTGCCAACAAAGCTTTTTGTTGGGCTCCTTGTTGTGCTACTTGTTGACGAACTTGTTCATGGATTGCTTGCAATAGTGCCCAAAATTGTGTTTGCGCCTGCCAAGCTTTGTGTTGGGCTTGAGCTTGAGCTTGAGCTTGTCGGGCTACTTGATCTGCTTGCATAACTTGTGTAGCTTGTTTGGCTTGGAGTGCCTTTTGGCAGGCAGCTTGCAACATGATAGAGAATGAATTTGTCATGTTATGTTTTAGCGGTGGTGGTGGTGGATTGGGAATGGTGTTGATTGTTGGGGTTGCTTGAGTGGTTGTCATCTATTGTTGTGAATCGATGAGAATTTTGAGTGTAGCAATTTTGTTTCATAAGATTCGACCTTGACATTCTTCATATGGTTGACTTGGTTGTTTAGCAAGTAGATTTGGAATGCATCTTTGTGGTGTTTGTTTGGGATCATGGACAAGTTGATTCTAGATAATGTTTTGTTTTAGTGTGATGTTTAGATTCAACATGATAGATTGAAATTGAAAATTGTTGTGGTTGGGAATCATATTGCCTTGATTTAGGTAACTTTGATTTTGCATGGTGTTACCTTGACTTGAATCAACATGTGGATTTGTCAACATATTGCCTGGATTTTGAACAACATTGGTTTGATTTTCTAGCATATCTATCCCGAAGTTTACCAAATGTGGATTCGAAATGGTCATTTTTGACAAACTTGTATTTGGCATGTATGGATTTGGTGGGATAGTGTTGTTTGGAAAACTCGTGCATTGATTGTTTGGTTGATATATTTGCAAATTTTGACTTGGATTTAAATCTACCATTGGGAAAGATGTTCCAAACTTTAGATTGGGCATACTCACATTCGTATCGTTGAAGTTTGGAGGAGATAATAATGCCATGTTTGAATTGCATAAATGTGAGTTTCGATAATCAAGTGGCATTATGAGACTTGGATAGTTTGGTTGACTTGGATTACTCATGACGGATGGATCAAGTTTATATTCCATGTTTTTCTTGTGTTGTGATCTTGTTGCGAAAATGAACCTTTAAGGTGTTTAGGACCAATGATGAGATGAAGGATGAAAGTGTGAGTGATATGGGTGTTTTGAACTTTTAGGAACTTTGGATCAATGCTAGACTTTAGGACTTGTTTTGATTTTATGTTGATTGAAGAAGATAGTTTGACTAGGTTTGTTAAGTCAAACAAGGTGATAGTGCACTTGTAAACTCTAGGAAGTTGTGTTATTCTAGAGAAAATGTGTACACAAGATGATAATTTGGCTAGGTGTATTAAGCCAAATAGGATGATGTTGATAATGTACTTGTAAACCCTAGTAAGTTGTGTTTATCTTAGAGAAAACTTGCACACAAGAGGACAATTTGGCTAGGTGTGTTAAGCCAAACAAGGTGATGTTGATTTTCCAAAAGTCTAGCATGAATGTTGTTTTCAAAGTTCCCAAGAGTTGTTGGTGAGATTGGATTTAATTGATGTTTGAGGGATGGGTGAAGTGTTTGACTTGATCCTAGATGACCCTATGAGGACTTACTTACAAGACCAAGGTAATGAAGAACATGCTTTTCCCTAAAAGTAGTTCAAACCAAAAGATCAATGTCGGCATGAAAACTCAATGACCCCAAAAGAGACCAAGCACATGTGTGGTTCAATTGTTTGTTATCTTGCTTAGGTTTGGTTCTTTTTACAACAAAAACTTCTTGCTTAGTTTTTCAAACTGAATGTCCAATATCCTAATTTTCTTTCATCCCACAAAGTGCATTATTTGGAAATCAAGGCAAAGGTTACCTAGCATTGACTTTGGGAGAAACAAATTGAGATGTCTGAATGTTTAGAAGCCTTCTAGGGATAAGAAGCCGTAGGGACAAGCAGTAACATTTGGACACCTCCAAGGTATTTTTTCTTCCAAAGGGTTTGAAATTTTGATGATTCATTGAATGTTTGTATTCCACTATTTTAGATCCAAGAAAAGTGTTTTGATTCAAAGCACATGTACAACCCTAGGATGGAAAAGGAAATATTTGTCAGGTTCCCACTTGGACGAATCTAGCTGCGCATATTCTGTGTGAATGACTAGATGCTTGACCACACTAGCTCCCCTCCACGACACACACTTCTCGAGTCAGCCAAGCATCAGTACCCATGAATCTCCCATAGCATACTTTTCATCTCTACAACAGAACAGCATGTATACGTGGGGCGGCTTCAGAGGACATGACCTCTTGCACCAACAAATAGAAAGGATCTTGGCCTCTACAAATTGGTTCATAATCAGAGTACCCATTCAGAAAGCCACACGAGAGGCAAGATCAACCCATCCAAATAATATCACCTGCTTGTCCGTAGGAGCTCCTGTAATGATGAACTTTCCTCACCATTTGAATTTGTATACCGGTTGGGAATAGCTTGGCATTTAGCTCGTTATCGGTTTGAGTCGTTCCCTTGGGGTGAGTACTTTTTCCCACCAAGGCAGGCTCTCTAAAGGTGTACAATAGCGAGTAAGTGCATTTTTAGTTAATGTCACTTGGCTCAATGCACAAGGACATGTAAGAGGCATTGAATGCCTTGTTGGAAGGACCAAGCCCATTTGAATTTTGAATTCGAATTGAGGGAATATTCCCTTTTGATGCCATGTTGAGAGAAAATAGACAATTAAATAAATCAAAGTAATTGATTTATTGTGCAAGTTGCATTCTCTAGAGGATTTTAGTGATAGGGATTAACTTAATCAAAGATTTGATTAATTTAATGAGGAATTAGGAGATGTGACAATTTAGACTTAAATTTATGAATTGATTTAAATCAAATTGAGAGGAAATGATTAATTAAATAAATGATTTTGATTTATTTAACTAAGGAGGACTATGTTAGATTAAATTAAATAATGTTTTAATTTATTCAATTTAATAAGAGGACTTTAGAGATTTAATTTAAATAAAATGAATTATTTAAATGAATAGAGAAAGATGATTAATTAAATTAAATTGATTAATTTAATCACCAGAGGAGAAAGACCTAATTAAAAAAATAATGATTTATTTAATTAAGGGATGAAAGGTGTTGATAAGCTAAGAATATGATTCAAGACGAAACGATGTTAGTAGGATCAAAATCAGGTGCATGTATATTTTACATGTCTACATTTTGCCCCTCTTTGAAGCAATGTACTTGTTGCATTGATCCAATTCTCATCTTTGCATGCCTCAATCACTATTTTTTGCTCCACCTTAGAAATTAAACATAAATTTACTTGTTCCTCTATCATAGCAACTTTTCTTCTTTTTAGCACACCTTTTCTCTTATCTCCAATGATATGATCTTCTGAATGATTCTTCTGCACATACTTAGGAGTCTTAGGATTCATATCCTTCTATCAACACTAAACTTTGATGTGGTTTTTCATCCACTTTAACACTTGTACTCTCAACAATATTCTTCAATCTTTTATTGTAGCATAGGTAGGCCTTACTTCTTGCAGAGTATCCAAGGAAGATTCCTTCATCAAATCTTGCATCAAACTTACCTAATTTTTCTTCATCTCTTCTGATATAGCATTTTCTTCCAAAAACTTTGAAATATTTCACAATGGGAGGTTTACCATACCATAACTCATAGGGAGTCTTTGAACTGTTTGCTCTTGCTTAACCTCTGTTAATAATATAGATTACAATATGAATTGCTTCTCTCCAATAGACATCTGGAAGATTGGCTCCCTTCATCATTATCCTAGCTGCTTCATGAACTATTCTATTTTTCCTTTCCACAACTCTACTCTGATGAAGAGTTCTAGGGGTTGATAAATGCCTCTTTATTCCATGATCTTGACAAAAACTATTAAACTCATTTGAAGTAAACTCACCACCTCTATCAGATCTCAAGCATTTTATTTTAAGATTCATTTCATTTTCAATCATAACCTTGAATTCTTTAAACTTGTCTAGAGCTTCTATTTTTCCTTTGAGAAATGTAACCCAAGCCATTCTAGAATAATCATCAATTAATAACATGAAATACCTATCACCACATGAGCTTCTAATTCTAGTATGTCCATATAGATCTGTATGGACTAACTCCATGAGACTTGTTGTGGAATATTCCTTTGTCTTGAATCTTATCTTTGTTTGTTTTCCAATTTGATACTCTTTGTAGATTGCATTGATAGGATTTGTAATCTTTGGTAAATCTCTCATAGCATAAGTAGAACTTATCCTTACTCAGCTATCAAAATTAATGTGACCCATTATTTTATGCCATAGCCAACTTTCATTAGTTTGATACATAAAGCACTTTGCATTATTACTTTTGAGTTGATATACATTACATCTTGTCCTTTTTCCAACAACAATCAAAATACTGAAGCTTCTCTTTCTAATTTCACAACCACCATTTTGAAATACAAGATTATATCATTTTCTACACATTTTTCCTACACTTAAAATATTATGTCAAAGACCCTTGATATAAATAACATCGTCTATATTATACTTACCATCAAAATTAATTGAACCTTTCCATAGATTTTAGCAGATGTATCATCACCAAACTTAACAAGACCACCATCATAATTTTCAAGATTAATAAACTTACTCTTATCACTTGTCATATGATTTAAGCATCCCCTGTCAATGATCCAATAATTCTTCTCCTCTCTAGCATAAAAATAAGTCAACATAGTTTCTTCAATTTTAGGGGCAATTTCCTTCACACATCTTTCAAGATTAGTAGAATTAGTTCCAACATTCAAATCCGAGAATGAGCATTCATCACTTCCTTCATTTGGATAATCTGACTCTTCATCATCAGAAACATCAATGTCTCTTTCAACATAATAACTTTTTTTGACAAAATTACGCTTATGATCCTTTTGTTTGTCATTAGTGATTTTGATTATAAATTTAGAAGCATAATGACCTATCTTTCCATAATTGAAACATTTTAAATGTAGCTTACCTCTGTATTTTCCAATATCCTTTTTCAATCTCCTCACAAAGTTTTCTTCCACCTCATCAAGATCATCTAGATCTAATCCATCATCCTTTTCCACTTTGTAGAATTTAAAAGTAGTTTCTTTGTTTGTAGCATCTTGACCAAACTCTCTCATTTCAAAAGAAGTTAAAGCACCAAACATCTAATCTCTAGAATAATTGTCCAAATTTTGAGCTTCCTCAATAGTAGAAATTTTATGACTATAAGTTTTAGGCAGATTTCTTAAAACCTTTTTCACCACTTTGTTTTCATCTAACTTTCCACCAAGACCATTAATGGTATTAAAAACTTCATCAACTCTAAGCATATAGGCAGTAATATCTTCATCATTAGACATTCTTAAGGTTTCAAATTTGGTTTTGTAAATCTGCATCTTCACTTGTTTGACCTTGTCATCTCCTTCATAGACTCCTTCCAACTTTGTCCAGATATCTTTAGTAGACTTGTAGCTCATAACCTTCAAAAGTTTTGAATCAGTAAGACCACTCGGGATTGTATTCCTTTCTTTTCCATTGTTCTCATATGCCTTGATCTCATCATAAATTTATGGTCCATTTGCAAGAATAATATAATCTCTTTCAATAGAATGATAGACACCAAATCCAAGAGAAACCAAAAAGGATTTCATCCTAGCCTTCCATAGGCAAAAAAATTTCCATTGAATAAAGGAGCTTTAATACATTTCTTGTACACCATCTAGATCTACCTCAAGCATTTAAGCTTTTTCCTGGGAACCACAACTCTAATACCAATTGTTAGATGCACATGAAAACCAAGAGGGGGTGAATCAATTGTATACTTTAAAACATCAAAAGATCTCATTAGCATTCAAATTTGCATTAGTCCTTAAACCCTTATGATCCACCATTAAACCCTTAACATGCATTAACAAAATGTAAACAATGTGTAAAGCAGTAATGCAAATATATCAAGCACATAAGAACACCAAATTTACATGGAAAACCCAAGAAGGAAAAAACCACAAAGAGGATTAGCTCACTAATATATGAATTTCAACATTGAATAAAATAAGGCTCACTGCCAAAGGACTCACTGTCTAGAAAAAAGAAGAATAGAAGAAGGGTTGACTTACTACTGATTTGAACTACTAACAATGTATCTCTCATATGTCAAAGGTACAGTTCCACTAAAGCACAAATAACTCATCAAACAAATTGAAATATAGACAACTTTTTCTCATTGCATTAGGAATTCATAGGCATTAAGGCTCACACTCAAATCATCACACTTGATCACATTCGCATCATTCACATCACACACACTCTGCTCTTTATCCACACAAATTCTTTTTGTATTTATACCCTCTGTGAACTAAAATAATCTCAATTAGGTCAGCCTTAAGGAAACATATACATCTCAACTGTGCAACACCAAATAGGTTGGCACAAAACCCTTCCACAATATAAATAAGTGAAGCCAAACTATGCCACTACTTAATTTGGACCCAAATCTACACCAACACGCTTCACAACACTTCCTCAACCAACAATTATCCTTTGTAATTAGCGCTAGCACACCAGGTCAGCCAAACCTATGCTAACACTAATAAGGGACTCCAAGCACACCTCTCAAGGTTCAAAAACATCTTGCAGACCACACATAAATACTCCACCATATCCATACAACATCTCAAAATATTCCATCACCATCAAAAAAAATTGCACAATTACTGCAACCACCTAAAACTCAATAAAAACTTCATTATGTGCAACCAGACATATTGGGACAGACATCCAACACACCAGACACCTTTGTAGAAAAACTTGACACCTAAAACTTCAAGGGAAGGTAGATATAGAAATTATAAGCATGTTCCCAAATCCGCAACACCAAAACCTTCATTGCGGACAAATCTCATTTCTCCCAGACACCATGTTTCACTAGACAAGCATACTGTCAAACACATCTTCCACCACAGTACAATCTAGAACCTAAAACTCTAGATATAACACCTCTTAACACCTTTGATCATCTTTTCCAAACCACATGGGAATATCTTCAAGCATAAAAAAATGTAGAGAAGAATAGTGAACACCACGTTATCACACTAAACACTCTTTTGTTCAAATTTTCTCAAAAGCACTTGGAAACCAAGTGAACCAACTTCATAAGAAATATTATTAACATATCTACAACACATATACAACATCTACAACAAACAATACTTTACAACAACAACCATCTCCCCAAACACTATTAGAGTAATAAGTTATTACACTTAATTAATTATATCATATTGGTTAATTAATTAAGTCACTTATTCCTTTAGTCAATCAATATGATATAATTAATTAAGTCACTTATTCCTTGAGTCAATCAGTGACTCTCATCTGGTTTTAGTAGTAAATAAAAGTATCTTTCCTTGCTTTCCAGATTTTTGGTTCCAGTGTTACTCCACAGTGTTCTTCCAGTGCTTCTTTGCAGCATGCCATCTCATTGTAGGGGGGTTTTGTCCCACTGGGTTTTTCTTCTCTACCTCTTTCTTGCATTTGTAAATGGGTACTTGATCAGGCCTAGTTGTCAGGACCCATCTTTGCTTTCATGCATCTTTTTTCTAGTGTTTTAGCTACTTTCTAAGTTCATCTTAAGGGGGGGTGTTAGAGTAATAAGTTATTACACTCAATTAATTATATCATATTGGTTAATTAATTAAGTCACTTATTCCTTTAGTTACTTAAGCTAAACTTAGGCACATTAATAATTGATTAATTATTAAGTTGCACACTAGGGTTTCCCTTTTAGGTTTATTTTAGGGTTTCTTGATCTCCTTCATAAGGATTGATCTCTTTGTAATAATTGATTCTCAATCATGCATTTTTACTTTGAGGTTTACATAACATCTTCTTTGGTTTTGAAGGTATTTTGTATGTGATAGGTATTTGCATGTAGGTGATTCTTGGAGACTGTGAAGTTGGATTTCTCAACTTCTACAAACACAAGTCAATCCAACAACCTTTGCAACTATATTGAAGTAAGACATCAATGAAAACACTAGTATTGTATTGATATTAATACCAACAAATCCAATGCTAGGGGTTGACATCATTAACACCAGTAGCATTCCAACACTCTCTCCATATAAGGGGTTGACATCAATGGCAACACCCAATCAACTCACAAACAACTCAAGCTTCCAAACTTACAACAATGTGATGGTGTCCAAGTAGCACTCTAGTGCCCTTGCATTATACTAGACTCTATTTAGCAGATTGTTTTCCTTTATTCTTTAAGCAATGTGCACATCCTAAATTTTCAAATAAAAATCCTAACAAAAATTGTTCCCCTACTCCTACCTGGTTTCCCTATCATCTCAATTTTTTGAGAAGCATGCCTTGGCATGAAATCATTTGCTTGCCAATCTAATTGGTTGAGGCCTTATACCTCCTAGTTGGTCCATATTTGTTGTAGGTTATCCTTTGTTTTTGTTTGTTTTTTGTGTCACCATGGAATGGATTTGTAATGGAATGAATTTGCACCCCTAGGCAAATTCCACATTTATGTTATCTCTTACCTTAGAAAATTAAGTTTGATAATGCAATCCCTATTTTTGCCACCTTTCCTTATCCACTTAGCAGCTATTTTGTGTATTGATGGGGGATATTATGTCTAGGACACTAGCACAACATGTGGATGTTTGTGTGGTGTGTTGTCGTCCTGAAAATATTTTCGCCTCTGAAATCCGCAGAGGTGTTACACTCCTCCATTAGACGCAAAGTGTAACATTTTCTGCCCTTCGGACCAACATCAAAAGACTCTTTTGCCTCCATTTTCACCTTTCAAATATCTATCTCATCTATTATTTCATGCTTTTGGATGATCTTCAAACTTTAGGCAACCCTCTTCACTCTCTTCACTCATTTTTAACATTTTCAAGCTCCACCACCTCCATTGAAGTTGCAAGTTAGTGTTTTTTTGGTTCACTATCTTCATTGTTGTGACAATGTTGGTCTTTGAAGTCTTGCATGCTAACTCCTTCCTCCATTTTCCTTGAGAGCACTTGGTTGAGAAGGTGATATCCTTCCATTTCTCATTCACTTTGCATTATCATATTGATATTGTAGCATATTGTGTTTGCTTATTGTTTGGTATCTATATTTCTACATACTCTCCCCTATCATATTTCTTCAATGGTTGCTATCTGGTTGTCCGTGAAGGTGGAAACACCAAAGCAGGGGACTAACTGAGATAGTCCTCTAAACAAAACCCCAAAATTTTCCCGCCTTCAGTGTGCAGGTTCTCCTTGAGGTGAAGATCTTGAAGATATCAACTCATGGGTAGGAAGGTGCACTTTCGTCACCCTTCTTTATCAGTTCATAGAATAGGTTGAGTTAAATTATTCTTCTTGTTATTCTTTCATTTTGTTCTTTTTAATTTTTGTTATTATAGTAAACTTCATCAGTTAGGTCGTTAGTCAGTTTTTGGTGGTCTTAGATCCCTTGCACTTTCTATCTATATGGACACTAGCACACCACTGAGATGATAGTGTGTCATGTTGGAGTTTGTGTCTCATGTTGTAGTCCTTTGACAATAAGCTTCTTGAGTTGCAATCCAGACTCTTAAAATCTGCTCACTTGACTTCTTGAAACATCGAGGCTTGTAGAAGGACATCAACAACCGGGTTGATCTTCTTTTTTATCCTTTAAACTTTGAACTCTTTCAAAACATTTATTTAGCTTGAGGTAGATCAAGGTAGCCTATTGTTCTACACTTTCTCATGACTTGGAGTCTTGAGCAGTCGGTCCCCCTCCTCTACATTTTGGTGAACCCGACGTGAACTATTTTGGTTTTGTTGCATAGAGTTGAAGGAATATTCTCTCATGTTATATATGTGTTGTAGCTGTGTGTGTTGCACGACGCATAGCCTTGCAATCCAACCTATGATCC
Source organism: Sequoiadendron giganteum (assembly GCA_007115665.2). Lineage (NCBI taxonomy): Eukaryota > Viridiplantae > Streptophyta > Pinopsida > Cupressales > Cupressaceae > Sequoiadendron > Sequoiadendron giganteum. The sequence goes on from CM021109.1 coordinate 584,957,876, forward strand.
CTAGCGGTGTAGTTAGAAGGATCCCTAAACATTGTGAAGAAAATTCTAGAATAGGTCACTGTTTGATTGTCGAACCTTTGTGGTATCATGAGGAAGTCCTTTGTAGAGTACGTAATGATGGCATCTTTTATGCATCTTCCCATTCCTTGTGTGCAACCAGTGAATGGATCATCTGCTATAACCTTTACATCACAAGACCTACCTATGAATGTGAATATAGAACCATATCCTCTATATATTCCTACTTGTATCAACGGGAACACCATGACTGGCATTCTCATTGATCCTATGTTTTGAGTTAATGTTATAACAGAGGATATTATGCTAATAAAATTTCTACATAAGAATGGGTACGATTAATCTAAGAGCATAATATGTACACATGATGGGCTTTCCATCTCTCCCATTGGTTCTATCACCCTTTTAGTCCTAGTAGGGCCCAGGACTATGAATTCCCTTTTCGATATCATCCCAGAGTCAAACTTGTTCAGAGTGAAGCTAGGAATTCCATGGCTAGTGTCCATGAATGCAATCCCTTCAGTGATCCATAAATGTTTGAAGTTATCTCATGAAGGTTTTGTGCACATTGTGCACGACACTGGGTATAATAAACCCCTAGTGTCATGTGGGGCCTATTTGTTAGATCACTTCTGGCCTGCCCTTATTGGTTTGCTTCCTCCAAGGATGGACCTGTTATATTGCAATTATGCTAAATAAAAGAATGGGGGCATAGCACAGAAGGTAAACTACCCTCCTTCCCCCTATGCTATTTCAGTTAAGGCTTCTATGTTCTTCCAGCAGCAGGTTGCCTCTTCCTCACAAAAGGGGAAGGGGAAGTTCGCTCATTCCAATGAGCCTTCTTCTTCTTCCTTTGCATCTACTACTCCATCAACTTCCCCCTCCCACCCTTCTATGGAACCTTTGGCCTCTGCTCCTAAACCTCGCACGACGAGTCCACGAATAAATTTCTTGGGACGTTTGATGGTGCCCGCTTAGCAGAAGGGCAAGCATCAGGTGTTCGACCTTTTTGTCTTTCCCATGGTGCCTTGACCCATTGAATATGGTAAGGGGAAGGGTCCCCATGGAGTTGCCTCTAATTCTCGGCCTCTGTGGCCTCCTATTACTCCTACCCCTAGGGTGGCAAATGGGAAGAGGCCCGCCGCAAAGGTGCTTGAGTCTGCTTCTCCACTGGTTTTTGCCTTTGTTCTTGCATCTCTTCCTCTTATTTCTTTCTAGGAGTCACTCCCTCTATCGGCAATGGATGTGATGAACATTCTCATGGTAGAACAAGAGCCTTTTTCTCCTCCTCAAGTTGCAACTTCCAGCTCTTGAAGCTGAAGAAACCACCTTGCACATGAGCATAAGCGTCGGAGAAAGGCTCTAGTTGTTGAGCAAGTTGCCTCATAGAAGGCAAAAGAGGATTCAACAGCTCTTATTTCGACATCTCCTATTGTGTCCCCTCTTCTGCCCCTTCTGCTTCAGTTCCCGTCACCTTGATCTTTCTTTTGGCTCCCCTTGCGAGCGCGGATGACCCTCACCCCAAAATGGTGCAAGTGTTCATCACTCCCTCAATTGAGCCTCCTCTCCTGATGTCCCCTCTAAACATCTCACCTTTTTCTAAGCTCTTGGATATGTTGAATACCTTAGTGGTATCTGTTGTAATTCTATCCTTTTCCCCCTCACCTTATGCTTCCTCTGTGGGGATCTCATATCCTCTAATGAAGCATAAGTTGGAGGACAACCTTTCTTATAATGGGGTTCAAAAGAAGGGATCACCTTCTTCAGGAGAGGGTTCTACTTTGGCTTGTGTCGTCCTTGTGATGGAGGCAGCCCCGAAGTCCCCCAAGTTTTTCGTTGCTTCCAAGTCTTTCGGTGAGGTTGGTAGTGCATCTCGAGTGCCTCCTTCTTCACCTACCGATTGACACATGGCACTCTTGTCAAGTGCATGTTCAACTCAATGGACGATGTCTCGACTCTGTCGGTGATCTTTGCAAGATCAATGACGTTTACCTCACAGGAGTTGAGTGAAGAAGACCTCAAGGGTCCCTCTTCCTTAGCTCTTGTCATAGGAGAGCAAGAGGGTTCTCACCTTGCTATCCTACCCTTGCAGGCTCATCTCCCATCTCCCTATAATGATATAGATTGGGAGAACGATGACCTCTAGGTTGATGAGGACTAGGAGAGCACCTCTTCTTTATCTGGAGAGTAGATTTGTGTGTGTTTTGTTTCCCCTATGCTTGTTTTATGTGTTCCTAGAGGACCCTTGTCACCCTTGTAGGTACTTGGATACAAGAGGGTATTATGTCATAAACTTATTCTATGTGTTCCATCATTCTTTTATTTGTTGTGCCTTGATTTTTGACAATTGGGGATGATGCAAAGTGTTGGGGGCATTTAAGCTTCCCTTCCATGTCGACCCAATTTTTTATTTTCATTTTTTTTCGCATAGCCTTCTTCATGATTTGATATAGTAAGGGATCGATGACAACACATACATTTATTATATTATATTCATCTATCTATATCTATGATCAGTTCTGACTCCAAATTATCAGATCCCCCTATCTCTTGATTTCTTCGCCTTCGCCTTTGCTTTTCCTTTCATTTTTATTTTTCTCCCTTCTTTGCTTGCTTCTTGATGTTGTGGTGCCTATGTGTTAACTCTCGCATGTCTGAAAATATTTCTACATCTACATCTTGCTATGTATTATCGGCCACGACATCTCTACATGTTCTTCCTTTCCTTAGGATGCCATGTGCTACTTCAGTTCACACGCACCACCCTAAGGGGGGGCCTAATTATTCGATTTTCAATAAGGTGTGTTCAGTGGCCAGGGAATCCCTTCCTGAAAATCTTTACATTTTTCAAAAATCTCATCCTTCATAAAGGATCCCCTTAGCAAGATTTTCTTTTGAAATTGAATTTGTATCAAAAAGAACTAATAATTCACCTTCGAGGGGTCCATTCTTCTTTTTTTAAAATTCCTTGAGGAAAGAGAATCTTTCAAAATGATTCCTTGATGATATGATCATTTGTTAAAAATATCATCACTCTTCAAACAAAGCATCCCTTGAGCAAACCCCTCTTTCTTTTGAAGGGAGCCTGAGGGACCTCTTTGAAAGCTTCTCCTTCAATTGCTTGTTCCAAGATGATTGTTTGTCTGTTTACGTGAATTTTTTCTTGCCTAACATGTTTTGACTGTGGATTAACATGTTGCCTTGTAGGACTGAGCACCTGTGAGGGTCAATCAGACTCTGCAAAGCCTTTCACATCTGGACTCCCTCAAGACCGAGAACCTGTGGCGCCTCCTTTAAAGTACTAATCACTTGTAGAACCCTTTGTTCATCCTTTATGGGACCGAGCACCTGTAGAGCCTTGTATTCACCTTCCATAGGACCGAGCACTTACGATGCTATTTTTCAAATCTCCATAGGACCAAGTACTTGTTGAGCCATATCTCTCTCTCTTGCACCGTTCGCCAAATTGTGGTTTGCTTCCTTGACAATTTAGGTATATGTTCTTAACTTCTTACACTCTAATTTACCATGCATTCATTGACACTTATGCTCGCTAAAGTAGGGGAAAAATCTAATGGCATGAATTTGCACCGCTAGGAGAATTCCACATTTATGCTATCTCCTACCTTAGAAAATTAATTTTGATAATACAATCCCTATATTTTGCCACCTTTCCCTATCCACTTAGCAGTTGTTTTGCATGTTGGTGGTGGATATTTTGTCTAGGATGCTAGCACAATGCGCAAATGTTTGTGCGGCGTGTTGTCATCCTAACATGATTCTCGCCTCTAGAATTCGTAGAGGTGTTACACTCCTCCATTGGACACAAAGTGTAACATTTACTACCCTTTGGACCAAATTCAAACGAATCTTTTGCCTCCATTTTCACCTTTCAAATATCTATCTCATCCATTTTTTCATGCTTCTGGATGATCTTCACACTTTGGGAAACCCTCTTCACTCTCTTCACTCATTTTTAGAATTTTCAGGCTCCACCACCTCTATTGAAGTTGCAAGTTAGTGTTTTTTTGGTTCACTATCTTCGTTATTGTGACAATGTTGGTCTTTGAAGGCTTGCACACTCACTCCTTCCTTTATTTTCCTTGAGAGCACTTGGTTGAGAAGGTGATATCCTTCCATTTCCCTTTCACTTTGCATTATCGTATTGATATTATAATATATTGTGTTTGCTTATTGTTTGGTATCTCTATTTCTACATACTCTCCTTTATCATATTTCTTCAATCATTGCTATTTGGCTATCCATGGAGGTGGAAACACCAAAGGAGGGGACTAACTGAGGCAGTCCTCTAAACACAACCCCAACATTTTCCCACTTTCTATGTGTAGGTTCTCCTTGAGGTGAAGATCTTGAAGATATCAACTTGTGGGTAGGAAGGTGCACTTCCCTCACCCTTCTTTGTCAATTCGTAGAATAGGTTAAGTTAAAGTATTCTTCTTGTTATTTGGTCATTTTGTTATTTTCTATTTATGTTATTGCAGTAAACTTCATCAATTAGGTTGTCAATCAGTTTTATGTGGTCTCATACTATACCTTGCACTTTTTGTTCATACAGACGCCAACGTACCACTGAGATGCCAACATGTCGCGTTGGAGTCTGTGTCCCGTGTTATAGTCCTTTGACATTAAGCTACCTGAGTTGCAATTCGAACTTTGAAAATTTGCTCACTTGACTTCTTGAAACTTTTGGGCTTGTAGAAGGACATCAGCAACCAGGTTGCTCTTCCTTTTTAGCCTTTAAACTTTGAACTCTTCTAAAACATTATGTTAGCTTGAGGTAGATCAAGGCAACCTATTGTTCTAGACTCTCCCGTGACTTGGAGTCTTGAGCAGTCGGTCCCCCTCTTCTACAGGATTTAAAGCAAGTGTCACTCTCATCATACTACATGTGTTAATGAGATAATGAGGTTGTGGACATGTGACCAACCACCATTATGGAGGAAGCTCCATCCTCTCATATGATCATCATGGTAACTTTGTCAGATGATTAGTGAAGTCTTCTGCTTTGTGCCACCATGCTTGGTGTATTTGTGAGGTTGTCTTGCATGTCCTTGTGCTTTGTCATGACACCTTATGTGCATGAATGTGCAATGTGACATGTAAATATCACACTTGCAAATACAAAAAATATTGTTCATTTGAATTTTGTTCATTAATCTCTTTGATGAAAGCTTAGGGCATTGCATCACTTACATATGCATGAAGTTTAGTTTGGTAGGAACTAATCTAAGCTTGAGTGAAATATAATTTATTTGTAGATTCTAACGTATTCTTTTAATAAGTCCTTATCTTTCTACATGTAGATGAATCAATTTCCAACATCTCTTATAATATATTTTTCATCTCTATCTCAAACTAAATGTTACATTTAATTTACTATATTTTGTAAGTTCAATTCTTCATTAACTATTCTTATCCCAACTCTAAATCTTAAGACTGTATTATTTATCTTAGAATATTTATAAAAATAAATTTAATTTAATTTAATATAAAAATCTAATTAAAACACCTTTCAAAACCTTAAATTGATTAGCATGAAACTAATTATTTAAAATTAACGTTAATTAAAATGCCTTTCATACCATAAATAAACATTATTCAAACCCATTGTAATTTTAAAAAGTGACAAATTATTTATTATTAAGATAATATATGATTTTTATATTTTTAATAAATGTTCATTCATATTAATATATAAAAATATATACACTAATCATTAGCTTAGGAAGAATTCTTGGGTGGGTCCCACCCCGTGTGACGATTTGGAAATAAAGATAATGAAAGCGAAAGCCTCGAGATAGATAAAAAATAATTAATGCGTATATGCAATCGAATGAATATTAAAGTTAGTATGATAATCATTAAGAGTTACTATTAAAAACACATGAATCTAAAATGAATATCATGGAACTATTACAAATGTTAAAATATATACTACCCCACCTAAAAAGAATGAAATCTTTAGTTTAATTTTTTAAAGATATTGAAATAAGGGATGCACTCAAGGTTGAGATTTAACTAACAAATCTTATCTATTTAATAGTGTGATCTTAGAATAGTTATAATAATATTAAAATATTTTTTAAGTTTAATAATTAAGTAATAAATAAACTTTGGAGTTGTTTAACTTGTTCATAATATTATTTCTTTAAATTTACTTTAGTTTGTGATGTTTTTTGTTTTTACTAATTATCTTTTGTTCAACAAATGCGTTGACTCTCATATTCTAGTTAGGTGTGATCTAGATCACCATGCTTCTTCTTTTTTCATATTGATTTGGCCCAATATTATGTCACGTCCTCATTTTCTAAAAATATTAATTTCTTTTTTCATGAATGTAATCAATATTCACCCCTTGGGTCTCCATACTCATGATCTTCTTGTATCTTCATCTTGCCTAATTAGTGATTGAAAAAATAAACTCGTGATCAATATATCAAATGTTCCTTTTGATGCCCTTTATTCAACTTACTAAAAAGGGGTCTAGGATTTTCTATTACCTTATCTTTTATAGCTCAATTGAATTTCTTGATTGAAATTGGAAATGTAGCAAGATCCCTACTTGATGATTAAGCATGGGAGATTAGGAAAGATTATGTGGTTGAATTGAGACACACATAACCCCCCAAATCCAACATTTCAAAAGTGGGTTTATTTGCCTTCAAGAAATTAATTACAAATAAAGAAATTATAATTGTTAAATTTGATAAGGGAAATTTCACTATGGTCTTGAACAAATGTGAGTGCAACTCCAAGATGATTGACCTTCTTACCAATATGGTACCTACAAAATATTGGACCATAACCTAGTTACCAAGATTGTTAAAAAAAGTTATGTTCGATCTTTTTTTTCTATAACATTAAGAAGCATCTCATTCCAAGCAAGGATGTCACCCCCAACGTTTATGGTGCTCCTAAATTTTATTGTGTGAATTCCACTTAGACCTAATTTTTACAAATCAAATCCTCTACTTTCATATTTGTTATCTACCTTGTAAAACTATTTCTCTCCTAGTAGGTAAGTCTAATTCCTTCATCAATGTCTCTTTCCATTTTTTAGAGTTCATCAAGGATTAAAATGTGAGCTATAGTGACATATAGGTTAGCTTTGGTCCAATGCCACTTTTCACCAAAGTTCCATTTATTGTCTCCATTGAGATTGTAACCATGGAATCCCTACTATCTCCTTGGTGGAGCAACCAAAGTTTCATCAAAAGGTGTAGCCATGGGATCCCTAGGTGTCTAACCTCTTCATGGAACATTTAGAGGAAGAAACCCTCAATTTATTTCACCTTAAACCTAAATGGTGAATTTTACATTTATGACACTAATATCTATTCGCAACATGGACACAACAAATTAGAATAATTCCACTCATGTACACAACACAATGGAGAGCACTAATCTCACCAAAGAACTTCAAAATAAAAACTAACTCCCTTTCTTTGACATTCTTCTTGTTAGAAATACATATGACTCTTTAGCTTGTAGTTTTTTTGAAAAGATGTACCCATATTCACCTTTACCTTCATGCACCATTTCATTGCCACCTAGCCCAAAAAGTTAGTGTATTAAATATTGTCGCTACTAGGGCTTTCTATATTTGTAATGGGGATCACATTGAGCAATAAATTTCTAACCTCACTATAACATTTAAATTGAATGGTTATATGAGAAAACACATTGCTAGAGAAGTTTTTTGAGCCAAAAACTAGAGGTCTCCTCTTCCAAAATAAGAGGGGACTATTGAAGAATACATGTTTCCACCCTTATTTTGAAGGCGTCTCCAAAAAGTTAAAAAATCATTCACAAAAAAGGCCTTAACTACACCTTCAACCTAATTTTTGACAAATATAAATTCATCTCTTCTACCAAAGATCCCAAAAACCTTCATCTTAACTTTGAGATCTATAAGATTGATTGGTATTGTGGGACCCCTTATATTGGTGAGATGTGTGATTCCATTAGCACCAAGATCAAGAAAAATAGTGTACACATTAAACATGAATACATAGAGAAATTTTCATTAAAAAAATTCTCTTGAAATACTAAGAACTATATCTACTTAGAGGATACCCAAGTCATTATCAAGGAAGATTTTTTTAAAGGGAAAGATTAAAGAAGCAATTGAGATTCACAAACACACTAACAACCTAAATAAATATGATATTTGACAACTTAGTTTATCTTGGTAACCTCTTATCAACTCTCTTAAATGCAATACCACCACTCCTTGATTATTTCCCCTTTCTTACTGATGAGTCTAGAATTTGGCCTAGTTAGAGGGGTAGAATCTCTTGTTATTTTCTGAAATTACCACAAACTTTGACATTATATGTTGGCACTTTTCATATATTTTCTATTAGTTATATGACATATGGACTAATTTTACTTCTACTGGTTTTAATGATATATATACCCATTATGTGGACCATCTATATTTATCTTGCATGTGATTGATGAATGTTCTTTAAGGTGGTTATGATTATGCAATTACTATGTGTACTAACATTATTCTATAGACATGATTGAAATGCTAAGTGAGGAATGCAGCTGCCAGCCAGTAAGGTTGAGGAGTCGCACGAAGGTCAACTGAAGACGACGGCAGAAGATTCATGTGTCAGTCGCATGTAACCGCCTTGCACTGATCTTTAATGGTATTGAGCATCACAGGTGTTACTACAGTGGTCGAGTCCACATTTGGGCATGCATGTTCAAACAGATTCCCCTGCATGCGTAACCACTCCTTCCATTTTCTCTCATTTTCCCTAAATGGCATCCTCTCAGTTAGTGGGAGTTGATGGCCCTATTCAGTTGATAAACAAGGCTCTAATCCTCCTTCCTCGAGCTAGCGATAGTGAGTTAGTGAGTTGATCGCCAAGTTCTTGTACAAGTTGATTATTAGCCATATTCCTGTAATTGCATTTTCTGATAAATGAAATGAGATTCTGAGTTAAGTATCCAAGTTTTATAGTAGTTTAAAGGATACTCATCCAAGGGGGCCCACTTGGTGAGTAATTTGTTCCTTTAGTTTAGTGAGATTAGTGTTTGTTTCTGTTTAGTACTTAGTTAAGATTTTTGGCATTGACTGTTCCTGCAGCCACTAGGACTTTGTTTTGTGATTGTTCCTGTAGCCAAGGTAGGCATAGTAGTTTTTGTTGGATGATTAGATCTTTCCTTCCTGCTATGTTTAATCAATTTAGATTTTCTTGCGTAATTTTCAGTATTTGCTTCATTTCCTTTCATGCAATTTTCTTTCAGCCTTAATCTTTCTTAGTCATAGAACTGTGATGACTACTCTAGAATTCCTAGTGCACATACTGTGCTGACCCATTTCAAGTTCACGTCCCTAGGTTGACAAATGTACCTTCATGATGGTCAAAATGGCTATTCAGATTAGATGTCCAATCTTTGAATCATGGCAGTAAGAGCTTAGCTATTGAAATCATTATAAGAGGCCAACATTTTTGGCGTCGTTGTCGGGGATGGTGTCAAACTAGGGAGTCCTTTGGATTCATTGATAGTTTTTCTGTTGTAGTATTTATGAATTTTTCTCTTAGTGTTAGAAGTATGATCCACTATTTTTTCCCACCCATTCTTTGTGTGAGTTGGCTGATATCGAGTTGATACCACGTGCATAGAAGAAGAAGAGATGCTTTTGGGAGATTCCTTCCTAATAATCTTGAACCATTTCAGCTAGTAGAACATCCAAATTTGCCTAGAGATGAAGAAGAAGAAGAACCACAGCCCTTTGTTGATATATTCCCTGACTTGACCAGTTCTGAAGTTTCCCTTGAAGATCAAAACCTTGTTGAAGAACCTTTTATTCTGGAATTTCATCAAGCAGACATGGTTGATGCAAATGGAGATAGGCCTAACAGGCATAACCAACTTGCTTTCCCCTTTCCCATTGCTGAACAAAATGAAGTAGATAACCTCAAAAATATACCTGCTTCAATCCTTCCTAAATTCCATGGGCTTGTCACAGAAGATCTTGATACCTTCTTGTTTGAGTTTGATATAATCTACAGAAGCTATGACTATACCACTGATGCTCATAGACTCAAGTTATTTCCTACTACTCTGAAAGAAGCTGCATTAAGATGGCTTATGAGCCTTGGCAGAAATACTGTGAGAACTTGGGAAGATATGAAGACAATTTCTTGAGAAGTATAAAGAATATTGTAGGGGTAGTGACATGAGAGGAGGTGACACTTTCAGAATGCAGCAAAAAGAAGATGGGAGTTTGGAAGATTTCATTTCAAAGTTTTTGTTTTGTCTACAGAAATCTCCACATCATACACTAAATGAGGACTCACAAAAGTTACTTTTCCTGAGAGGAATTAATGAAAGTTGCATTGATGCCTTGGATCTAATGGCAAGAGGTGATATCACTCAAGTCCCTTGGGATGATATCAAGAAGATATGTCAGAACTATTCGAGGGAAGCTTCAAAGAAAGGAAGAGCCTACCAATCCTCTATGGGTAAGATATCTAGCAGTGGGGTCTCAAGGATGAAGATTACTAACTTGTTGGAAGATTTCAAGCAAGATATAATTAATAATCTAGCTACTCAACTGGATACACTTCAAGCTAAAAAGAAACATGAGGAAGCATAAGCAATACTGACAAAATATTTCCCTCGGTGTAGACAGAAGAAGAGGGACTGTAGATGCAAGGTGATAGCTAACATTGACAGTAAGCAGATTCCACCTGAGTTCAAACCAATTCAGACCGAGGAAGACCAAGTCTAATTTGTTGCACAAAAGAGGCCATGGGATTTAAGACAAGGTATGCCACCATATCCACTATCTTTTGTTGGACCATATTTTAATTCCTCTTATTCATCTGGTAACTAGTGGCAGCCACCCTATCCATCCAACTATGGAGGACACCCACCCTAGTCTTGGAATAACCCACCCAATGCTTGGTCTAATTATCAAAATACCTCACCTCAATGGCAGCAACCTCAGGGGAATTGGCAACAATTTCAAGGACCTTGGCAACCACCCCCAAGAAATTGGCAACAAACATCTTAATGGAGAGGTGGCCAGCAATGGCCAAATCAGCCCACCAACTGTATGCAACCATCTTCTCAAAACCAACAACCTGCTCTAATGCCCCCTCATGCTAATCCAAGTGCCAATATATCTAAACCTACCCAGTTACCATCCCAACCCACACCCAACCCCAATTATAAACCACAACAACAGCTTGTATATTCTAATGATCCAAACCAATTTCTTGCATATTATGTAAGTTTAAGTGACATACGCCTACGTTCAAGAACAACCTTTGCAAGCTCCTTCCACCCCATTATCACTGAGATACCTATGGAAGAACAAGAAGAATCTTTGCCTGAACCCATTCAGCCTTGTGTAACTAAACCTCCTGAACCAACTCCAATAAACCAAACAGCACAAGAACCATCATTTCCTCACAGATTAGAAGTTGCCAAAAAAAAAGAAGACAATGAGGAAACTAGCTTTGATATCATAGATCAGATCAAGCATATATGTTTCTAGATACCTCTGTTCCAGGCTATAAAAGATGTCCCTATCTATGGCAAGGAAATTAAAGAGGCATGCCTCAAGAAACCAGGCAGGAAAAAGAAAGACCCCACTACAGTCCATGTAGTAGGGTAGCTTGCTGACATCATACTTGGAAAAGTAATTGTCCCCAAGTACAGTGATCCAAGTAGCCTTGTAGTTGAAGTTGTTATAAATTGGATGAACATAAAGAATGCTTTGATTAATTTAGGTGCAGCAATCAATGTGATGACTAAAGACATCCTGCAACAACTAAATATTGTGAAAATGAGGTCCACTCCTACAGTCCTGCAACTTTCTGACAGCTCCATTATGAAGCGAGATGGCATAGTCGAAGACCTAGTGGTAATCCTAGACTCTTGGGAGTATCCAGCCGACTTCATGGTTCTTTCCCCTAAAGCAACACTAGGAGGATATCCACTTATCCTTGGTCATCCATGGCTAGCAACTGCAAATGCTTATATTGGATGTCATTCAAGTGATATAACCATTTCATATGGCATGAAAACTAAAAGACTTGTTATGTATCCTCCAGCTCAGCCATCCCAAAATGTAGAAATATCAGTATGGCCACATATTGGTGAAGAAGCCAAAGAAGTCAACTTTGTGGCGCATCTTATGATGCTTGGAAGAAGTCCTTTCCTGCAGCTTCAAGATGAATATGAAGTGTTATCTAGAATCATTCATAACCAATGTCAAATAGAGGAAACATCATCTGATCCCACAGACCTCGGGCAAACACTTTTTTCTGTTTTGCATGATCTTCCTGCAACCACTCTTCCTGCAGCAACTGTCTCTACAAACAGACTTCCTGCAGCAACTGTCCCCGTAGAAAAAATCCTTGTAGCAATAGGTATGTTTCACACAATGTTTCCACCTAAACTTAAGATACCTTGTATTAATGAAGGAGCTATGATAAAGCTAGTCACACAAGTACAAGTGTCTGAGGGATGCTTTCTACACATCAATAGTAAATTGAATAAAGGACAACAGTTGATATTGGCAAATCTGTTGAAAACTCATCAAAAATAATTTGCCTGGGATTATGATGACATGAAAGGATTAGATCCAAAACTTTGCACTCATAGAATCTATATCAAGGATGAATGTACGCCTCGTAGACAACCACAAGGGAGAATCAACCCTGCCTTGAGAGAAATTGTCAAAATTGAACCACAAAAGCTGCTAGACGTGGGATTTATCTACCCTATTTTAGACAACTAGTGGGTATCCCCATTGTTGATTGTGCCCAATAAGGGAGGAAAATGGTGAGTTTTTGTTGACTATAGGGAGCTCAATGTTGCCACTAAGAAGGATCACTTTCCCTTTCTCTTTGTGGATCAAGTCCCAGACTCTTGCAAGAAAACAATACTTCTCCTAACCTGATGGATTCAGTGGATACAATCATATTCAAATTGTATCAGAAGGCCAAGAGAAGACTATATTTACATGTCCTTGGGGGACATATGCATATTTTGTGCTTCCCTTTGGGCTATGCAATGCACCTGCCACTTTTTAGAGAGCAATCATCAGTATATTCTCAGACATCTCCCTTGACTGCATGGAGATTTATATGGACGATTTTACTACCTATGGTGCCACCTTTGATGAAGCACTAGAGAACTTGAAGAAATTACTACAGAGATGTGAGGATCAAAACCTGTCCTTAAACAGTAAAAAATGCTTCATGATGATGCAAGAAGGTGTAGTCCTTGGCCACTACATTTCACACCTTGGCATTCAAGTTGATCTAGCCAAAATTGAGGTAATAAATAATTTGCCTACACCTGCAAAACAAAAGGATGTTAGGATTTTTTTAGGACATGTAGGCTATTACAAACGTTTCATCAAGGATTTTAGCAAAATAGCAGCTCCACTATATAGCCTTTTGACTAAAGATGTTGAATTTCAATGGATAGAAAGTTGTGACAAAGTATTTTCTGATTTAAAGATAACTCTAACTCATGCTCCTGTACTTAAGGGACCAAATTGGGAACTCCCTTTCCACATCCATATTGATGCCTCAGATTATGACATAGGAGTAGTCTTAGGACAAAAAGAAGAATCTATTGAAAATGCCATTTACTTTGTTAGTAAAAACTTGCAAGGAGCTGAATTTAATTACACAATCACAGAAAAAGAAATGTTGGCAATAATCTATGCCCTAAATAAATTCAGGCACTATATCGTAGGTTACCAAATTTTTTTGCACATTGATCATGCAGCCATTAGATACCTTATGAACAAACCTCTAATCTCAGGAAGATTAGCCAGATGGTTGCTACTAATGCAATAATTTGACATAACCATTATCGACAAGCCAGGAAAAAAAAAAACTTGATTGTTGATTTCCTCTTAAGACTGAAATCATCAGATGATACTCAAGCAATAGATGACTCTTTTCCAGATGAGAATATATTCTCCATCAGCATACAAACACCTTGGTATGCTGACATAGCCAATTACCTTGTGACAGGGAGAGTTCCTCCTCACTTCTCCCCAAAGGAGAGAAGAGTGTTGATTGAGAAATCCTTTCCTTTTTCATGGATAGTTAGATGCCTATTTTATACTAGACCTGATCACGTTATAAGGTGTGTAAGGGAAGATGAAACCTATGAAATTCTGCATGCATGCCATGATGAACCCTGTGGAAGCCGCTTTGTAGCTATAAGGACAACAATGAAAATCCTGAACACAGGATACTATTGGCCTACATTACACAAAGATGCAAGAAGATATACAAAAAGATGTGATAGATGCCAAAGGATGGGTAGGGCAACAAATTCAAATGAAATTCCACTATGCCCACAAGTAGTAGTTACTCCTTTTGACAAGTGGGGTCTGGATTTTGTGGGACCCATTGATCCTCCATCCAACGGTAAGTCCTATATTTTGGTTTGCACTGATTATGTAACAAAGTAGGTTGAAGTCAAAGCCATGAAGCACGTAAGAGACAATAAGGTTGCACAATTCCTTTATGAAGAAATTTTCATGAGATATGGGGTACCAAGAGAAATTGTAACTGATCAGGGCACTCAGTTTACATCAACCCTTATTACAATATTGGTCAATGAATATAACATCAGGCACAGGAAATCCACCCCTTATCATCCTCAATAAAATGGACAAGTCAAGGTGACAAACAGAGAGATTGAGGCCATCCTCGCCAAAATAGTGCATATTCACAAAAAATATTGGGCAAACATATTATCAGAAGCATTTTGGGCTTATAGGACCACCTGGAAGACAATTACAAGCTTCACCCCATTTGAGCTGCTATATGGGAAAACAACCATGATGCCTATAGAATTTGAGCACAAGACTCTCAAAACTGCTCTAGAGTTGGCGATGGATATTTCCAAGGCACAAAAGGAATGGATCATGCAACTCAATGAATTGGATGAGATAAGGAAAGCAGCATTGCATCACACTAAACTTGTGCAAAGTCAAAGAGTCCAATGGCATGACAAATTTATCAAAGAAAAGAAATTTCAGCTAGGTGACTAGGCATTACTTTATGATTCATAGTACAAGGATAATGCAGGTAAATTGCAGACAAGATGGCTAGGGCCTTATGAAGTGGCAGAGGTCTTTCCCAATGGAGTTGTGCAACTCACAACCATTGACCCAGTGAAATTCAAACTACTGGTAAATGGGCACCGTCTCAGATTATATCACAGACCAGCTTCAAAAGAAGAGTTCTTGCAACATTTTATCCAACAAATAATTCCTGAGCATGGTTCTTGCAGCAATGGAGTTCCTGCAGCCGAAGGTAGTGGACCTAGTATCCCTCCTTCCGATTAAATGAGATACGTACTTATCATAATAAATATTTCTACCTTTGTAGAAATCCATTTCTTCGCCCATCCACCCATCCGCCCATCTATACCACCTTTCTCTCTCTTCCATCATTTCATTTCACCTCGCCTCATTCCATCATCATTAATTTTTCAATTATTGCTCAGCAACACAAGCGCTACTTTCTCCCTGATTGATGAGATGATTTCTTCACCATCATGTTTGCATACACTCAGGTACGTGCACATTAATTGCATTCTTAATTATCCTTTAGAGTGTTTCATTTCATCACTGTACAATAAGATGGACATTCACATAATTGTCTTTAACTCCCCCATCAAATCAATCTTTCCATTCCGCATGTTTGGACACATGTCCAAATTTAGGTTGGGGGGAGGGGTAAGCAAGATGCAGAAATTTTGCCACATGTTGATAAATGATTGTTTGTGTCAACAAATCTTGCTGAGCTGATTCAAAATTTAAAATAAATGACAGCTCGCATGTGTGATGTGACACTAAAATTTTTCCGCCTTTCCCTCTCATTATGATTCCTTTTATTACCATTTTTTTTATTCTTAACTTTGTCATGATTCTGAAATGCAAGTGCTAAGTTGCTAAAAATAGGGTAAAAAGGCAATTCAATCGACGGATTCACCCAACAAGTAGACAAGGAAAACTTTAAAAATACAGAGGTAATTTTGTAGGGTGATGAGTTGAGCAGAGACAATGGGAGGAGGACTCATTTGGAATGAGCCCTCAGCTCATGATGCCTTGTTACAGGACGCAGTGTGCTTAGCCAAATTTCAGAATTGTGGGTGGCTAGACTATTTTTTGAAGTTGGATGGTTTCAACGAAGGTATTGCAATGGAATTCGCTCAGACATTTTCAAACGAAAAGGCCATGGTGAAAGGACTGGAAGTCATAGCTACTGAGGAATGAATTTATGAAGTTACAGGGTTGCCGACAGACGGTGAACCTTACCCTATTTCTAAGGATGCCAGGACAACCAGGGCCATATTTACAATGCATGGTGACCCTCCGCTCACAATTGAAAAGCAAGGTGCCAAGAGGCTCTCTCTACCCAAGCCATGGAAGCAAGTTGTCGTGCATATCATAAAGTACATCACTTGTGAAGGTCGATTGTCGAACCTGCATTCAGTACATAAATTGTTGAGTCATATGCAACACAGGAGGAAGATGAACGTGCCTAATGTACTATAAAACCATCTCTCTATTATGGTAGCAGAAACACAAAAAGGTAGAGAAAACTCTATAACCCACCACTATTTGATTAAATTGTTTGTTATGAGATCTTTGCATGATACAAACCCTAGAATGGCCTGGGATGATTTTGTGAAAATGGAGCAACATAGACCTGAACCCTCTTAGCCTAGGGTTTCATCTCAGTCATGTAGCTCTAGTAGAAGAGTGAGCACAGATGAAGGTGCCTCAACCTCTGGTGCTGGTATGGATTCCCCCTTGAAGAAAAGACCATAAATGTTAGTTCCTCTGATAATGAGAGTGAAAAAGAAAATTCATCATCAGGTTCTGATGATGATGATGTCACATTAAAAACTGTGATAAAAACAAGAGCACAAAAAAGAGGCAAAAGCAAGGAGAAGAAAAATGCAATCTGCATAGAAAGAGGCGCCAAGCCCTAAGAAAAGGAAGGCTAGCATTGTTCATCCTGTAGCCAAAGAGAAATGAAAAATCCCTCTCAAGAAATTGAAGCCGACCGACCCTGAGTTTGGTGGGACATCAGGTGAAAATACAGATGCTCCAATGGAGCAGGAGAAGGAACAAGAAAAAGAAGTGTTCAGAGAGGCAACAAAAATGACCTTAGCGGATCTTGCTGCCATTGCTGAAGAAGTTGAAACTCAAGGAAATGAAGAAAATGAGGACTTCCTGCAGCAAAGTCAAGAAATAGATCAGGAGCTCCTGCAACCACCACCAGAAGAGGAACAAGAGGTCCTGCAGCAGAATGAGGAAAGAGGAATCATAGCTCAATAGCCTGAATTGGAAAGACCTCCTAAATCTATGCAGATAGTCCTCTATGGGAAGCAGCCATCTACAAAAATTATGGTAGGAATCCACAACCCTCCTAATTTTTCAGTACATACAACTATTTTAAATTTACGGAAAGAAATACAAAGAAGAGAGGAGTGGAAGGAAGAAAAGAAAAGATTGAAAAAGGAAATTCAAATGAGGGATGAGATGATCCAAGAAAAGAATGAGGAGATTTTTTTTCTGAAGGAAAGGATAAGTGGAATTTCAACTCTAGTGCCACAAATTTTGGAGTGTAGGACCCCTCCAAGGTTTTATGCTTTGCACATAAAGGAGAAATACATTTCCTTTAGAATGTCAAGGATAATCTAAGGCCTAAACACCTCCATTGAAACCCTTGCTGAGTTTTTCAATGCCTACAAGATTGCTTCCCCTGAAGTGAAAAATTTGTTGTGTGAATTCTATCTACATAATTTTATTGTCCCAAAAGATAAAGATTGGAACCCATTGCCTTATGTTGGAGATATACAACTGAGAGCATTTATGTCCTAGGTGCAGAATGAGATTAGTTGGGGTGAACAATACAATGCTTACAAGAAGAAAGAATCCAATATTCCCCTAGCTATTAGGGCTGAATCTAAGAGCCCCAAAGACATTTATACAAATTAGAATAAATTGCTCTTTAGGCCGAGCTATGGTGATCGAATTATGCCTTGGATTGAGGTTGTGTACAATGAATATGAGGAAAAAGTTGTTGCAGAAGAAAATACTATGAGGGGATATTTGTCCCAGTGTTGGAACTTGTTGACTGATGAGCTAAAGCAGGCTGAGCCACACTCTATTCACAATTATGTTGTTGCACTGAAAAAAGTTGACAGATATATCCAGCTTGGGAGAGCCAAGGGGCGTGAATGGCTTCCCCTAACTTTCCAGTCGCCCATCCTCCTATGGCCAATGCCTAACTTCATATTCTACAGGTATGACATTGCAGAAGAGCAGTAGAGATGGAGGAGGCTCGACAAGCTAGGTGGGTTTTATTGGAATCTCGATTCACCTACTGCAGACACCGGTATTGGATAGCTATCAGTTGCAGACTTTAGGGCCTTAACAAAGCAGAAGCATAACTCTTCCCCTACAGGAGGACCAATAAAATGTTAGGTTGGGGGGAGTGATGAGTCTAGAATTTGGCCTAGTTAGAGGGGTAGAATCTCTTGTTATTTTCTGAAATTACCACAGACTTTGACATTATATGCTGACACTTTTCATATAGTTTCTCTCAGTTATATGACATATGGACTAATTTCACTTCTGCAAGTTTTAATGATATATATACCCATTATGTGGACCATCTATATTTATCTTGCATGTGATTGATGAATGTTCTTTAAGGTGGTTATGATTATGCAATTACTATGTGTACTAACATTATTCTGTACACATGATTGAAATGCTAAGTGAGGAATGCAATCGCCATCCGGTCAGGTTGAGAAGTCACATGAAGGTCAACTAAAGACGACGATAGAAGATTCTTGTGTCATCTGCATGTAACTGCCTTGCACTAATCTTTAATGGTATTGAGCATCCCAGGCGTTACTACAGTGGTTGAGTCCATGTTTAGGCATGCATGTCCGAACAGATTCCCCTGCATGCGTAACCGCTCCTTCTATTTTCTCTCATTTTCCCTAAATGGAATCCTCTCAGTTAGTGGGAGTTGATGGCCCTGTTCAGTTGATAAATAAGGCTCGAATCCTCCTTCCTCGAGCTAGCGATAGTGAGTTAGTGAGTTGATCACCAAGTTCTTGTACAAGTTGATTATCAGCCATATTCCTGTAATTGCATTTTTTGATAAATGAAATGAGATTCTAAGTTGAGTATCCAAGTTTTATAGTAGTTTAAAGGATACTCATCCAAGGGGGGCCACTTGGTGAGTAATCCATTCCTTTAGTTTAGTAAGATTAGTGTTAGTTTTTGTTCAATACTTAGCTAAGATTTATGGCATTGACTGTTCCTGCAGCCACTAGGACTTTGTTCTGTGACTATTCCTGTAGCTAAGGCGGGCAGAGTAGTTTTTGTTGGATGATTAGATCTTCCTTTCCTGCTATGTATAATCAGTTTAGATTTGCTTGATTAATGTTCAGTATTTTCTTCATTTCCTTTCATGCAATTTTCTTTCAACCTTAAGCTTTCTTGGTCATAGAACTGTGATGACTACTCCAGAATTCCTAGTGCACATACTGTGCTAACCCATTTCAAGTTCACGTCCTTGGGTTGACAATTTAAGTGTACCTTCCTAATGGTCAAAATGGTTATTCATATTAGATGTCCAATATCTAAATCATGGCAGTAAGAGCTTAGTTATTGAAATCATTATAGGAGGTCGACACTTACCTAGTCTCCTTTCCCTCTTAATTTCTCTATTAATCCTTGTTCCCTACCTTGAACTTTTATTTTTCTTTCCCTTACCTTTTTTCCTCACTTCTCCTTATGTGTCACTTTATCCAATCCTTCTCCACACCTTATTTGCATATTTCAACTCTCATCCTCCCCAATTACTTATTTGTTTTCTATCAACTTCCATTTTGTTACCTTGTTCCTCCTTTTTTCCCATTAATCTTGCTTAACCTAGTTTTCTATTTTTCTCTTCACAATTTTCACATCTTTTGCTTGATCTCTTTATTTTTATAGTGAATAAAATGTGATATACACAAGATATTATTAAAATTGAAAGATCAAGTACGTAGTATATTGACATTATACAAACACCAAGAAATTATTACATTGGCTAAATTAACATGTATCAATTACAAACAAAGGAAATAGAGGCCAAAAACACCAAAAAATAAAGGAAACTATCATAAACCATTACAAACTTGTAGACAAGTTGGAACCTCCATAAACAAAGAGTGGAGGGGGGTCAAT
Organism: Sequoiadendron giganteum; assembly: GCA_007115665.2. Lineage (NCBI taxonomy): Eukaryota > Viridiplantae > Streptophyta > Pinopsida > Cupressales > Cupressaceae > Sequoiadendron > Sequoiadendron giganteum. The sequence goes on from CM021109.1 coordinate 584,978,184, forward strand.
AATAGTAGGCACCGAGGTTAGAGATGGATAGGGAGGATAGAATAAATCATGACATCTTTAGAATTTGAGGGCATTAAAAATTCCTTTCACCTTTATGGGTAAAGCATTATCCAATTGGTTGTTCATGACATAGTGCGATGGTTAAATCATGACATTATTGTTGTAGCCACCAAGGTTCAAACCCTCACTGGTCATTATGATCATAGGTATTGTGCCTTCATTGATTCATTGTGATTGTGGGTTTGAACCCTTATGTTGGATCTATTAGAATTCATGCCAATAAATTTGTGCTCCAAATCCTCATTGGGGCAATGTTCTACCATGCTTTATGCCCCTGATAGGCTATTGAGCTCATAGGTTTGGATTATGTGTGTTAATGTAGTATGCTCACACCAAGGATGAGGTCCCTTATTTGTGGCCTCACCTAGCTTAGGCTACGCTAAAAATTCCCATGTTACTAATAAAAACTCACTATCCAATTGAAACTTTATGAGAGTTGATTGTATTATTCAGATATACAACATAACCATTTAAGGCACCTATTTACATTACAAGGAAAAAACATGCAATATAAAGGTCATCTTTTAGCTACTTAGGGATGAAGAAACTAGTAATCAATTAGATCCATTAAAAATATTGTATTACTCTATTGATTGAATACAATTTTCCTTTAGAAGAAGATAATCTTGTACATAACCAAATCCAAGAACCTTAGTAAAATTCAAGTTCTAGACCACATCCATCATATGCAAAGAAAGGAAAAATAATCTCTATATACTACAAATGCCTTGGAAAATCCCTCAATAATTCATCTCCCATGACTATGAGAATTTATTATTCAACCCTAGGATAGTCAAAATAAAAAATAAAATAAAAACATGAGAGAACATAACTATGTCGTAAGAACCAATTACCAATAGTGCCCACTTTTGAGGCTACAAAATCTTGCCTCACCTTCACTCCACAAAATAGTATTATGAAAAGGGATAAACTGAAAATGAGTGATGAAGGTTTTATAAATCTACACCTTCATTCTCTATAACTAATGGACAAGAAACACATTTAACTACTCAATTATTAAATATAACCCAAAAATGCTATGAATACAATGATGTAGTGGAGATAAATAAAGAAGATGGGAGATGAAATAAATATCAATGGATATGTGTATTTTGATTAATAACTTCATCTCTACTTGTAAATATAGGGATCAATTTGTGTGATATGAGAATGATGAAATAGTGATGAATATTTTCTTTATGAGGATGACACACAAGAGGTACACCTCATGAAAGAAACATACAATCTTTAATCTAGATTATTAGGTTTAAACCCCTCATAAAATGGTGAAAGAGTACAATTTTTTCCCCTAAGCCATGTCCTCTTCAAGGATTTTCCTTAATTGGATATTCTCATTGACTAAAATAGAGGTAATTTATTTTGAATCTTCCTTTTGATTAATCGTTAAATAGGCCAAAAAATAGACAATCTTGTTAGCCTCCCTCTAATAGTGTCCACATTCAAAATATTTAAGACTATCAATTATACACTAGATGAACTAAAAGATTAAATAAAACCTTCAATTATTCACTTTTTTTCCTTAATTGTATTAATGATGAGCATGGAATCTCCTTCAACATAGATTTTATTAAAGTTATCTCCAATAGAAAATATAGCAAAGATACATGGATTACCTCTAGAGGCCTCATTAAAGTTTATCTTTGTCATTGAAAACAAATAAATTTATCTTTGTCATTGAAAACAAATGAGGAGACTGGATAATGTTAGATTTATCAATTTTATTATTATCTTGATGCAAATAGAACCTCAAATCTCATTATCCCAACTAGAAATTTTAAAAGGGGCCATTGATTTTAAATCTCATTATCCCAACTAGAAATTTTTATTTTCATGGATGAATTCTTGAGAACATTAAAAATTATTACTTCTAAAATCGACCTTAATTTTGAAAAATTCCTCCTCAAATTTTTATTTTCATGGATGAATTCTTGAGAACATTAAAAATTATTACTTCTAAAATTGACCTCTCAATTTTGAAAAATTCCTCCTCAAATTTGGAAAAGGATTTTTTGAAGATTCTAAAAATGTGATCTATCCACATATGTCAAATTATTAGAGAATGGATTATCTGCAAAATGAAGTGTAGGTGGATTTGTTGTTAAAATAAGACCAAAACATGAAATGTTGCAAAATTAAATTTGGGAAAATACTTTTCCATCCTAACTTCCCATGAATCCATTTCAAATACTTATTACTAAAATTACAATTTATGATAATCCATTGGTATCCTCCTCTTTTTTCCCACAAAACACATATTTAAAGAAGAAAAAATGCCTATTTTTTTCAATATTTTCACCATTAAGATATTTTTATAAAGGAAAAATCAAGAAAAAAAACTAAATTTTGAAAAAAATACATTATTCCAACACAAATTACACAAATTATGAAGTCAAATTTCTAAGGGGAAATATTGGGAATAACCAAATACCCTTTCTTTACTATATAATTTCTAGATTTGCATGCCATCCATTTGAGCTCATCTTATTTATTACATTAAAAGACAATTCTTTGTACTAATATCTTGGATAATAAATCCTTCTAGTTTGGAGGAATAGAGCAATGATCCAATCTTGTCCATAATACTTTTGGCAATAATTATCCAATAGAAATCTTCAAATGATATTTTATTCTTTCCATCCATTTTTTTCCAAAAACAATATAACTTCCAATAAGTCTTGTCTTTGGCTTAAATATTGATGCCCATTTTGAGAATCTTCTCAAAAAAGGACTTTCTTACCATTATGAACAATCTAATATAATTAAGGAAGAATGACTTCTCTACAAGAAGTGATAAAGCTATTCTTTCGTTATCCTATGAATTAATGTACTTAGCATGTATGATTCAACACTATTTGAATCAAAATTTCTATACATATTCCAAGCCAATTAACTCCCAACACCATTTTTTTTATAATGTTGCTTCCTTAATGCCTTAATCTATTTGTGTATTATTTTATCTTATAATTTTCACTATTTTCTTTTTTCCTATTTGCTCTGGTGATAGATTTTGTGACCTTTCTAACCCCTTTTTTTTAAAGTTATGATCATGTTTATTATTTTTTAGATTAAGAAATTAATTTTACTTTTAAAATTTATAATACATATAACTAATCTATCAAATTAGGCTTATAGTAAATTCTTGAAGTCCATTTACACATATATTTTTGTGCTTCTCTACTACTTTTCCATCCTTCACTATATTTTCCTATTCAATTTAATTAATTTTTTTAATGATAAGATTACTTGATAAAATTTTCATAGTACATCATCGGTTCTTCTTTATATATAAATATTAAAAAAATATAATAATTATTATAATAAATTTTTTCTAATTTATTTTTGGTTCTCTACTTACACATATATGCTATTTTTGTAAAACTTTATGATATTGCTATCAGGATTCAATCGTGTAGTTTTCTGAGTCAAATTCATTGACCCAAGTTTTATGAGTAGTGGTTCACAAGAACCCATCTCTTATGATAATGAATGATCCACTTAGCACTCATTGCATCTAGATGATGCTTACAGAGGTGAAGAACTGGACTATCTCAGGAAGTCACCCATCCTAGTATTTCTCTAGCTCAAGCCCACATAATTTGTGAAATCATCATAAATTTATTTATTTATATCATTATATTTAATAAAGATATTTATATAATTTTACCAATCTAACTTTGTCCCTCATTCTTGTAGTTATTTATTAGTATTAATATATATATTGCTAAGTGAGTGTTTCTAGGGCTACTCTGTTATATTGATAAAAGTTGGAGTAATTACATAGTTTAAAAAAATTGAAAGGAAAAAATAATAAGCAAGAGTAATGAAGATCTAGCTAAAAAAATTGAAAAACCACATAAACAAAAACCTTACCAAGTTCAGATTTCCCTCTCTACTAGTTTGAATTACCTGCCCGCATGGTGGAAGCTACCTTGGGGGTACCCTACAGTCCCCCTCCCATATCCCCTACTGACCATGTGTTGGCCTTCACAAATGCCTCCCCGCCTTCCTCGAGGGACCCTCCCTCTCGTGCTTCTATGGATGTGCCCATGATTTCTTCCTTCTATAATCCAAAGGTTGGAAGAATGTCTTGCTCAACTCGACCCAAAGTCCTACTTTAGATAAATCTCATCCTCGACCTGAGATTGTGAACCCTATCTTTGGTACTGAAATCTTGCTCCCAGACTCCATCATTGATAGCATAGTTTCTTCCATGGATAACTCTATTGTGGATAAATTCTTTTCATTTTGTCCCACTGTTGACATGGTTAGAAGATGGACTATGGCTAAATGGTGTCTAAAGGGAAATGTTGAAGTCTATGCTATGGTTGGAGGGTTGTTTCTCTTCAAATTAACAACTTCTAAGGATTTTATTTATGTTCTATCTTCGGGTCCTTGGGTTTATGGGAAGCATAGCATGTCTCTCTACCAATGGAAGCCTAGATTCGACCTAGCTATCAACCTTAATAAATTTTCTCATGTTTGGGTTCGTCTACTTGGTTAGCCTTTGGAATACTGGGATGAGTTAGTATTTCAATGTATTGGGGATTCAATGGGTCACTTCATTACTTCAAATATCATCACCAGAATGAAATATAGGTTAGTTTTTGCATGATTATGTGTCAATATTTATATTAATAAGACTTTACCCACCTTAGTGACATTGAGCTCTAAGTTTGGTTCATGGAACCAACAAGTGTGCTATGAAAATGTTATTGTTTACTATAAAAATGTTCCAAACCTTGGAACCTTATTTCTGACTATAAGTCCTTTATTATAAGAACACCCATCGTGAAAGACCCCCCAGTGGATGAAATCACAACCAACTATCCATTCAAATCTGAGATCTTAAATATTTTGGATTCCCCAGCCAAATTTAGTCCTAGTGAAGACCCTGTCACAAACTTAGTTGTGACATCGCCCAGTAAATCCTCTATAAACTCTCTGGAGAATGCTTCTCCATTGAAATCCATACTGTGTGGCCCAACTACTACTGGTGAGTCAAAGGTTGAAATTTTGACTGGCTAGCCTAACCCCCTAGCTAACCATAAGCTAATTAAAGAGATGGAAGAAGGTGAAATACCAAGAATTATTTTAGCTGGGGATAGTTCTAGAATCAGAGTGATAAAGACAGCCATTGAATCTCAAACTCACAACCAAAACATGGATGAGGATGGATGGTCAACCCCAAAGAAGAAGGGCAAGCACAAGAAGGCAGATGTTGGTGTTGAAACCAAACCAAGCAGACCTAACCAAAGACAAACCAAAAATAGAGAGATAACCAAAGAGATAGCTATTGGAAAGCAGAGGACGTCGGAAGCATCCTCAAAGAAGATGTCAAAATGAAAGTATTGTCCTAAAATATAAGAGGGCTAAACAACCCTCATAAACAACTAGCCCTAAAAATTATGTTTAAGAGCATAAGCTTGACATACTATTACTACAAGAAGTGAAAATGAAAAAATAAAACTTTGATCTCATTACTAAGAATATTTGGCCTAATTCTCACTTTTCTTTTAATGATGCGGATGGGGCCTTAGGAGGCTTGGCTGTTATGTGGAATCCTAATAGACTTTGTGATTTGTATAGGATCTAGACTAATTGCATTTGAATGCTTAATGTTTACAAATCGTGGAAATCCAAATTACATAAACAAAATTAACACATCAACATGTGAATTAAGCGGAAATACAATTCATGCATACATTATTGAAATTATGCATTAAAAATTGAAGGTGAAAAGAATGAAATTAAGAAAGAAGAAGAGAGAGAGAGTGCAAACGATTTGATAACGGAGTTCGCCACAAACGTGACTACGTCTCCGGGTCCGCTCCAATAGAGTGAGACCGATCCGATTAATCTCCAAAAATTCAGTTACAAATGCACCAAGAGCACTTTGGCAGCATGACAATACTCCGACTTACAAAAGGCTCAAAATAATCTCCTTAGAAAATCTCCCTATTTCTTTGATTCACAACTTCACCAAAAATTCTTCAAAAATTACTTAAACTCACACCCCCCATTCTACCCTTTTTATACAAAAAAATAACTCAAATTGGTTCATAACCAATTGATTTTCAAAACCTCCCAATATCCCCTTTACATAGAAAATATTATTTGAAAATCCCCCCTTATTTACATAGGGATATCTCCCGTTAAAACAACCCATCCAATTTTACATAAAATCTTCACGGATGGCCTCTTGTAATTTTATTCCATAATTCATTTTAGGATTTATTAGGAGATCTTAATAATTCACCTTTGAATATAAACGGGCTTGATTTTGTTAAGGATTTAATCCTTAATTATAGGGGGTGAATTGGTTGGAAATTTGTTTTTTTTTTCTTTAAAAATAATGTTTAAGTTCCTCTTAAAAAGGGGATCTCCCAACCACATGTATTTTTAAATATTAAAGGGGTTTTATCCCATTTAAATAGGGGTAAATTTGTTTTGTTTTAAATTAAGACCCCACCTACTTTTTCTCACATAGGCCTTAAATTAAGGCTTTTAAATGGGAGGAGTGGTAGGCTTTTATATATATATTTTTTTATTTTTTAAATAAAGCCATCTCCAACAAATTGCTGCAACATGTAACTTTCGGAAGCCACCATGTGTCACCTCATGATTCATCCATGTCAGCATGATGACATCATGCTGATGTCATCATTGTACCTTCAAGTCAACCTAGTCAACCACGAGCTTTGACCTTCCATATCTCGCACATACGAGCTCCGATTTGCGCAAAAAAAAACACTGTTGGAAAGCTCTTGCCGAGCTCTTCACGTTGACATCAGTTTTGACCACTTTTGGTGACATCAAATTTTGACCTTTTTTTTCTTGCCCTGGCCCTGAGTTGACCAGTTGTTGACTGAACTTTGACCGGCAATAACCTGGGCTTCGTAGCTCTGTTTGACTCCATTCAAGTTGCACTGGAATCAAGGCATTGAGCTCTTTCTAATGGTGCTAAAATATGGAGTATTGGAGACACTTCAATTTTTAGTGAAAATATCCTCTGGATCACTTTGGGGGGATGAACTGTTCAAAATAGGAATTGTTTGGGTGTTCAATTCACCCAATTTGGGTCTACTTAGATCCTTATCAATATTTATGCCCTGAATGCTAGGAATTCTAGGAAAGTTCTTTGGTTGGAAATTTCTAATTGGATCCTGAACAACAAAGAGGCTCGCTAGTTAGTGGCATGGGACTTTAACTCTCCCTTATATCCTTTTAAAAAGTGTGAGGGCCTTGTGGACTATTCTGATAGTATGGAAAACTTGGCTAATATATTAAGTGCTATAGGTCTTGTGGATATAGAATTACAGGGGAAAAATTACACTTGGACTAATAGGAGAATGGGAGATAACCTAATCCAAGTAAGACTTGATAGATTTATGTTCTCCCCTAATTAGGCTAATTTACTTACCTCCAGCTTGTTGGCGCTTCCCTAGACTGTCTCTGACCATAATCCTTTGCTCCTTATCCTGAATGAGCATTCTGATGTTAGTCCTTTTCCCTTTCAATTTGAGATAATGTGGATCTCTCACCTGAATTTTAGGAATAAAATTGTTGGATGGTGGAATATACCTATCTATGGCTCCCGAATGTTTAGATTCTTTCAAAAACTCAAGCATATCAAAAATATGGTAAAAGGTTGGAATAAGTGTGTGTTTGGGGATGTTTCCCAATAGAAACGTGAGCTTTCTAATAAACTTAAAGAGACCCAAACAAGGATGGAAAAGGGGGATGTTTGTGAGAAAACTTATCAACAAGAGAAAGATTATCACACAAAATGAGACAAAGTGTTGAAAAAAGAAATAATCTAGAAATAAAAATCCAGAGTTCAATGGTTGAAATAAGGAGATCGCAACACTTCCTTCTTCCACATCTTGGTTCTCAAGCACAAAAAAAAGGAACCAAATTAAAAAGTTTAAGGATAATTTTGGAATTGAAGCCACAACTCTTACTCGGATTGGACAATTATCCTTTGAATATTTTCAACATGCCTTATCTAAGCCTAATGAGGCCCCAAACTCTATTGATGATGACCTGTTACTAGACTTTGTCGTTGCTTCTCTAACTAATTTGGATAATGTTGCTATTCTCAGAGCTGTCACCCTTGAGGAATTCGAACTAGCTATCTTCAGCATGGGTGCTTTCAAGGCCCCTAGACCGGATGGATTTCCTTCAAATTTCTTCCAAGAGTATTGGGAAATTGTGGGAGAGGACCTATTCCTTGCTGCCAAGGACTTCTTCAAGTCAAACAAACTTCTAAAATAGTTGAACTATACCTTTCTAGCCCTAATTCCTAAAAATGATGACCCTCATACCATGGGTGAATTTAGACCTATCAACCTCTGTAATACAACACCCTTTGTAAAATTTTAGTTAACCGCCTGAAACCTTTTCTTAATAAAATGATTAGTCCTTGCCAAAAAGGTTTTGTCCCTGGTCGCCACATTTTGGATGCTGCAATTTCCACACATGAAATCTTGCAATCAATGGATAGAAGTATTTGTGGAGGTATGGATTTTCAATTAGACATTTCTAAAGCTTACGAAAATTTTCTATAGAGTTTCCTCCTTAAAGTTTTTACTAGGTTAGGCTTCAATTAGACTGTGGTGAACCTCATTTATAAATGCATATCTATTGTCAAGTACTTTTTTATGGTCGATGAGGTTCCACATGGATTCTTCAATGTTGGTAGAGGAATATGATAGGGAGATCCCCTTTTGACATATATGTTTATTATGGTTGTTGATGTGCTAAGAAATAATGTTTCTAGGATGTTTGTTGATGGTTCTATTATGGGGATCAAGTTGGCCACTTCTCTTGAACCTTCGGCTATACAACAATTTGTGGATGATACTATCCTCTTTGGGATAGCTTATGTGGCGGAAGCAAAAAAATGGAAGAAGTGTCTAAATGTATAAACTACAACAAGAGCATGGTATACTTCTTTAATAGCACACAAGCCTTGTAGGATAGGGTGGTTGCAGTTGTAAGATGTAAGAGTGCTTCCCTTCCTTCTATGTACCTTGGACTCCCTCTCACAGTTAAAGTAACACCTAGATTTTGGAACTCGGTCCTTGGAAGAATACAGAGAAAATCAACTGGATGGAAAGGCACTAATCTCATCCATGTTGGCAAGCTGCAACTGTTGGTTGCTTCCCTGCAAGAGATACAGGTCTATTTCCTATCAATCTTCAAAATTCCTAGATACATTGTTGAGAAATTTGAAAGAATCCAAAGGAATTTTCTTTGGTCTGGAACGAAGGAACAAAACTAAATTGTCTCTAACAAGTTGGGATACGATCTGTCTCCCTAAATCTAGTGGTGGCCTTGGCATAAGAAAAATTCAACCTACTAATAAAGCCCTGATTGTGAAGGTTGGATGGGACCAAATAAGGAACAGGAAGGAATGGTACAAGTTTCTAAATGTGAAATATCTCAACAACATTCACTTAGTCAAGTGCCTCTCAGATGACCACCCTAGTGGTTCATTAATTTGGAACAATATATGCAGGGTTAAAAATTTGTTGCACTCTGGGTTAAGATGGAAACTGGCAATAGCAGCAAAATTAGATTTTGGGAGGACCCATGGCTGCTTGAAATTCCCCTCTCAATCTGAATTTAGGGATTTGATGGTACTTGTTGAGGCATTTTTTGGAAAGAATGTAAGAGACTACTTGTTTGGGCTGCATGGCTCTATGAAATGGAAAATTTTGGAGAATCATTGTCTCCATTCCCTAGAGCTAAGGCACCAAGCTAAGACTCTACAGGACATCCTCTTTCTAACTAGAATATCCATTTCTACCTTAGAGGATGAATTCTATTGGACTAAGGAAAACAAGGAAAATCTCTCAATTAAGTTTTCTTATAGTTTTTGTCATTGCAAGGAACTCAGAATAGTATTTGGAAACACATTTGGAACATACAACTTACACACAAAAAAATTATGGTGGACGGTGAGCCATAACAAGATACTCACTCAGGACAATCTAAGGAAAGGTGATTTCAAATCCTAAATAGATGTATGCTATGTAAGAACGATGAAGAGATTGTCTCTCATCTATTACTCCACTGCCCGTTTGCTATGGAAGTTTGGGAGTCTGGTTTTGAAATATTGTTATTAATTGGACTATGAATGGTGACCTCAAGAGCTTTGTTGATAGTTGGATCAGTTCCTATCACCATCCTCTTTCTAAATAAATTTGGAGACATGTTCCTCCTATTCTATGTTGGTGTTTGTGGAAGGAAAGGAATAATCAGATTTTTACAAATGTGGAAAAAATCCCTAAGGAGGTGTTTATTATTGGTCTTATACTTATCACTGAGAGTGTATCATTGTACTGTTTGGAAACCTCCAGACAAACCTCCCTCTATAAGGGGTATTAATATGGCTAAATTTTGGAACAAGAACTGGGACCTAAACTCATTTGACAACTCCAAAGCTCTGGCTAGGCTTAAAATGATTTGGAAACCCCTTGACAATGGTTGGCACAAGCTTAACTATGATAATGTGGAAAAAGGTAATCCTATTTTGGCTAGCATAGGGATCATTATCAGAGATTCAAATGGAAATTTGGTGGTTGGATTTGTTGGTGGCATCAAGACATGATCCTTTATGACAATTGAGGCAAGAGTGCTCCTTAGTGGAGTTAAAATTATTTTTAATCTGGGAATAAAAAACCTACATGTTGAAGGAGCCTCTAAGATTGTGATTGACTCCATTAATCACAATTATTTCCAAGGGTGGAGTATCAGGGATATCTTACTTGACATAAAATTCTCACTCAACAAACTAGAAATAAAGAGATTAACACATAAATTTCGTGAGGGCAACAAAGTGGCTAACTCTTTGGCCAACTTGAGCTCTTCTTGGGTTGTTTCCAAATGCTAGAGAGGTTTATTGGCTCTCCCCGTGAATATTCAAGCAAATCCTTGAAGAGAAAAAGAACACTACTATTGATGATGAGGTCTAACTTCTCCATCATGTGGAATGGTACACTTGTCTTCTCACTGCGGGTATCATAATGATGTGGATAACTTGTGATGATGTGGATGGGTGTGGGAAAGTGTTTGGGTTTTGGTTGGGTTCTCTTGTGTTACCTAGTTTATTTCCCCATGAGCTTCATGTGTTGTTTTATCATTGGTACGAAGCTCCTGATTTAAAAATTATTATAAGGAACATGTCGACAGCCAAAATCTCTATGAAACCTTTAATTAATAATGAGTTGATAAATGTAATGATGGCATTTATCTATGCCTCGATATACTTAATCAATATTTACAATGGCCACGCAACCCTATGCATATCGGAAATTCTTGTTGGTACATGTGAAAATCTTAAGGCCTTAATTAGGCAAGATGTTTAGATTTTTTATGATGGAGGTGATAAATGTTTTTTGTACACTAGTCATTTGCATTTTGAAAATTTTATAACTTTTTTTATTGAGGTGAACAAATACCATATGAGAGTGAAAATGGGTGGAGACCGGGTTAGAACAGAGCTAGGATCATGTGAGGAATTTCGCTGAGACCCTTTGTTCTGGCATATTTATGTCGAAGGAGGTATTGCTCCTTTAATGGAGTGACTCAAAGGGCATGATGAGAATCTCTTTGCTTATTTTGCAAGCTCATGGTGTGATAGGAGGGTTAGGGTGGGTGGCATATCATTTAAAATCAATGAGGAGATTATTTCTAAGGCTACGGGGCTATCATGCTCAGGTCAAAAACTCAAAAAACATACGAAGGTGCGGGATATGGAAAGCCTGCAAACCTTCTTTCGTGAAAATGAAAAGCCAACCAAGTTGCATGTGGGGTTTGAGAGGAGCAAGCTTTCGATTCCTTAGGACTAGGTGTGTTTAGTTTTAATGAAGTACATTACTTTTGAAGGGAGGTTTAAATTTTTTCACTTCTATCACTTTCCATTGCTAAATCACCTTCACCATAGAATGCTCATTAGCTTCCCCTTCTTCTTGCTTTCATCTTTGGAAAGTTCGGTTAGGGAAACTACAGAACTAGCGGTTAGGAATCCTGAAAAACCCTTCTTGTTACCTTTGCATCAAGGTCTCATTCTCCATCTCTACCACTTCCACCTAGCCCTCTACCCACCTAATCCCATCTTTGTCATTCGGATTGAGGAACTTGAGATAGTTGAACAGTCCCCTGCCAAACCCTCACCAGTTGTTTTTGGTAGTCTTAAAAGAAAGAACCCTCCCATGGCTAGTCATCTCGAGGATTCCAAAATTAAACCCCATGCCAAAAAGAAGAAAGGTGGCATGGGGCTGGTTCATTCCAAAGCTACTAAAGGGCTCTGTGAGTTAAAAATACACCCACTAAGGACGGTAAATTTTTTTCCAAAACCAAGACCAAACTAAAAAAGGGAAAGGACACCACTTGCCATGTGGAGGAACCTCTCGCAGATGAAGAAGATGAAGACTCTGTTGATAGAGAGGGGATTTGGTGGTTGTTGCAAGTATTGACATTGGGTTCGAGCAGACAAGTGTGCATAGGTCCAACAGACTAGCACAACATAGAAAGGAGGTTTGAAGGTTGATGAGATTTCTAGTAGTTCAGACTAGGATGATGGATGAGAGGAGAGTAAGTAGGACATTATGGAGGAGACCGAAGATCATGTTGAAGGACCAAGTCTCTTCCCTAAGTTAAATAGGATAATCCAGGAGGAATCTACATCGGATTCCTCCAATCATTAGACTCGGGTGAAGGAGACTACAAGGGTGGATGTTGCCAAAGATGAAGACCACAACAACCTAGTTGCCTATTTTGCTAAACTACAAAGAAAGTCCATAATGTTGACTCATTTCATGATCAAAATCATCCACCGCTCTATTGTTACTCTGTTAATAGTGCTGAAAGAGGAGGTTGACAAGAAGTTTGGAGGCTAAATCCAATAACAATTGGGTTGGGGACGATGTACTAAAACTCCTCATGGAGAAGTGGGAGGGAATAGCTAGGTGATGGGGGTGTGTGGTTTTCTATTGGGTGGGCTATCTTTTTGTCGTTGTTTTTTTGTCTCTATTCTAGATATTATATTCTTACTAGTTTTTGTTTTTTAATCTAAACTTTATTCCTTGTGGCCCCTCATGCTAAGGGTACCACACCCTATAAATGCAACTTATATTATCAAAAATATTACAAAAAAAAATCCTTAGCTCTTGGGATCATGCTTTGCATAGATATATACAAAAGTATGGATGTCTGATTGGGCTATTATCAAAATAATATAGTAAAATTAAACACATAGCTATATATTATTACTATCTTCCCTTGGAGATAACTAAGAAAATTTAGTGAGCCACCCAATATCATAAATAGGTTCTAGGTTGGTTATGCATTTGAGGAACTTACATTCTTGCCTATCTTTGGTATGGTGTTGCATCAGTCATGGTGTGAAAGATGGAGAGGAAAGGAAACCACTCCACAACTTCACCAACATCTAAAACCTTGTTAATGCCACCCGGCTTGAGATACTGACACCATGGTATGCCACAAATATAACATCTTTCAATCCAATAATTTATTGAAGAGTGATAGCATCAGTTCTCACACCATCTTAGGTTTCTCCCCAAGATTAGCAACAACATCACAAATTAAGAAGATATATCAATTATCACACAATATCATTTGTCATCTTCTAGAAAATTCACTCCCAACATCAATTTAATTGCCCTCAAGATGAGGTTGTCATGATTATTTAGCATTATCTTGACTCCTTGCTCTGAGATGGCCCCCATGAATTTTATTTTTCTCTATGAACACATTAGTCTCACTAGTGCATCCATAGCAGCAAAACCCAAGCATAGCCACCTTACCAAGTAAATGTACTACATTGTGACCATTTTGGTAGAAATAGAGCTTGTCGAAAGCCTTTGCACACTATGGTAAATGTAGGATATGTGGGGAGAGATTATCTCATCCATTACCCAATCCTTCCCACAACCTTCATAAATTAAGGGTGTCTTATACATTATTATAAGATGGCCCTTTTGTACAAGTTTTCCATTTAGCAATCTCTTATCATGTTGGATAGATGGCTCATGTCCCATCACTTTTAGAGAGTACTAGATACCAATGATGACTACGGGTTGTGGGATGGATGCCTAAAGATAAATTTTCATCTAAGAGCATGAAGGAGACTGATACAAATAAAAACTCGACCTCAAATAAACTCCTTTTAAACATGCAATGACATGCATCAAGAAATACTCCCAATTAGATTAAAATAAATCTGTAACATGAACACTAGTTTGTTCATTCAAAAAAATATTTTAGATCATACAATATCCTTTTCAAATTAATTTCTCCAATATAGCAACTTCATGGGTTGATAAAAATGTAGAAAATATTATTTAAACTAGTGTTCATTCAAAAAAACTCATGTAGATCATACAATATCCTTTTTAAATTAAGTTCTCCAATATATCAGCCTCATGGGTTGATAAAAATGTAGAAAACATGATTTAAAATCAGTCCCAATACATTTAAAATAAAGGAGAAATAACACGAAATTTATTCTCCAAACAAGCTCTCCTCACTAGCAATCTCAACTCTCCAACCTGCAAATGTACAACATGACGTGTCTTCAACAATGGCTTCAAAAAGAATGAAAGGGAATGAAAACCCTCTCAATAACCGCTTGAAACACACTTCATAACAGTCAAGCAATCTGATTTATGACAGAAAATAAGATTGATTCAAACACCAAATTTATGCAAGCAAACTCATAGAAATTATCACTGAAATTGTGAACTTTGTAAAACAACTTGCCAAGCCTATTGGCTCCTCATTACAGTATCCCAATATGATATGGGTTTGATCATAGATCTAAAACAATGGTGAATTATAGCAACATATGGCTTCTCTTAGCCTTTTCCCAAACTTTCGGCCACAAAATGAATGCCCCAAAACATGCAACAAAACCCTTCTCCCCAACACTCAAAAAATCAAAATTTCCCTCCCATTTAGAAAAATCATGACCCCCTCTTGAGAATTAGTGGTTTCAATAATAGAAAAATTAATAAATAATTTTCATGTCATTTTGTAACTCCCGCAAACCCAATGCCCAAGTTTTCTTTTCTGATTTTTCTAAAAATGCAACTACACCTCCACTATCTCCACTTGCTAATTTGCATAATAAAAATATTTTTTAATCAATTAAATATTGTAGTTAGGGAAAATATTTAGGGAAACTATATAAACATCAATAACGAAACCCTAACAATGCACAATGAAGGACAAGATAACATGAAAATCAAAATAATAAATTCAAATGCAAACTGATCTCCATAACTTGATTGATCTCCATTGCTCTTCTCCACCTCGTATGAGAATGCAAGATTTTGAAGGTTTGATTGTTGATTGCTCAATTTCGCAACATAACTTTGAGATTAAAGATGATAGAAGAAGATAGATAGATAGTTGAGAAGATTGGAAGAATTTTGGCAGAGTGGGGGTTCTCGAAGAAGATCCCCCTAAATGGCTTGTGAGAGGCCATATTTATAGAGTTTTGATGTAGAGGGAAGAAGATTTGATTTTGGAGACAAGGATTTGATTTTTTCTTTATTTGACACAAAAGGAAATAAAACAAGACAAGATAAGATTTAAAAAGATAGAAAGATTTGATTTTCTGTTTTAAAGGAAATAAATCCTAAAAAGATGAGAGGGATAATTGATGAATTATCTAATTAAATAAATTAATTAGATACACTTGAGTTCCAATTTTGGAAAGAAAGCAAGAAGATATTTTTAGGATTTTATTAATTAAATAAATATTTGATTTATTTAATTAATGTTGCATCTCATATCTGACTGCAAATCTTCGGTCAGTCGTGAGTCTAAGGATGTGTTGAATCCCATGTTCCCGACTGCGGATACCTCAAGGCCTTTGGGAGGCTCTGAGCTGGTTCCCCCAGACCCTACTCAGTATCCTGTGCTTTCTCCGTGACCTCCACCCCATGTTTTTCCTCACACTGATTCGACCCTTGGGGTCTCTTCGGTGTTGGGAACCTTTCCTTGGGAGGTCTCTTTGTCTCAAGATCTTGGATCCTTGACTATTGTAAACTTGCTTGTGGGGGCTTCTGATGGGATCATTGGTTCGGGTTCATCGGTTGTTGATCCGCTGTGTTTGTTGGCCTCTCAGAGGACCTGTGGGGATCCGGTTGAAGAGGGAAAAATTTGGGAGGAAGAGTGTTCCGATATGATTGAAGAGTCTACTGAAAACCTGGAAAGCTTAAAGCTGGAGAAAGTAGAAGATGAAGGGATATGGACTACGCCTAAGAAGAAGGGAAGGAAGAAAAAGGCAGATGTTGGAGGGGATTCCAAGCCTGGGAGACCCTCTCAAAGATCCACCAGAACACATGAAAGGACAAATGAGATTGCCCTGGGGAAGCAGAGGACATTGGACGTGTCCTCAAAAAAAGGTCAGAAATGAGGATTATATCTTGGAATGTCTGGGAGCTAAATAGTTCACACAAACAGCATGCCTTGAAGAACTACATAGTGGAGCATAAGATTGATGTTTGTCTCCTGCAAGAAACTAAGATGTTGATGATTAATTTTGACAAAGTTGCTAACTTTCTATGGCCTAATGCCTCCTACATTCACAGTGATGCTGAGGGAGCTTCAGGTGGTTTGGCCGTGCTTTGGAATCCTTTTTGTTTGCAGGGTTCTGGGTTATTCCATTGTAAAAATAGCGTAGGGGTTTCATTCTCCATTAGAGGAGTAGTGTGGTCTATAATAAATAGTTATGCTCCTAATCAGAGGAACTTGAGGAATATGCTTTGGAATAATATGGTGTCTAAGATTAATATGAACAAGGGAGGTCAGTGGCTTGTTGCTGGAGATTTCAACTCTCCTCTGTTACCTTTTGAAAAAAGTGGGGGCCTTGTGGATTACACTAACAACATAACAGATCTAGAAAACTTTATGTGTTCTTCGGGGTTAATGGATATCAAACTTCTAGGCCAGCACTCCACCTGGTCTAATAGGCGAGCTAGTGGCGATTTGATTCAGGTTCGGCTTGACCGCTTCCTCTGTTCTCCCCATTGGACTAATGTCTTGGAGGCCAACCTGGTTACTCTGCCTAGGACAGTTTCAGACCATAATCCTCTTCTTTTGACCACTAATACTTGTCCTTCTGGTGGTCCCTATCCTTTCCATTTTGAAATAATGTGGAACTCTCACCCCGATTTCAAAAATAAAATTGTTGAATGGTGGAATATTCCTGTCCAAGGTTCCCCTATGTTTAGGCTCTGCTATAAACTCAAACATATTAAAATGATGGTTAAGGGATGGAACAAGAATGTGTTTGGGGATGTTTATCAAACAAAAAAATAGATCAAGGTAAGGTTGAGGACCTTGCAGAAAACTATGGATGAGGGAGATGTCAGTCAGCGGACCAACAATTAGGAAAAGGATGCCATAATGGAATGGGAAAAGGTTTTAAAAAATGAAGAGGTCTTCTGGAAGCAAAAATCGAGGGTACAATGGCTAAAGGAAGGAAACAGGAACACGTCCTTTTTTCATGTTTCTGCCATCAAACATCAAAAAAGGAATCAAATTGCAAAATTGACAAGTGCCTCTGGGGAGGTGATATCTAATCTAGCTCATATTAAGTCCTGTGCGGTTAATTATTTCATGGAAGCTTATTTGGCCCCTGCAGAGGTGCCCAACATGGCTCTAGATTGTAAGATCCTCCAGCATCTCCCTGCTTCCATCTCTCTGGAGGACAACATGGGAATTCTTAGGAGTCTCTCCACATAAGAGGTTTGGTTGGCTACATTTAGCATGGGGGCCTTCAAAGCTCCTGGACCTGATGGGTTCCCCCCTGCATTCTTCCAAATCTTCTGGGATATTGTGGGCTGGGACGTTGTGCTTATGGCTAGGGACTTCTTTAAATCTGGTAAGATTCTTAAACAAATGAATCACACTTTCATTGCCCTTATTCCCAAGATTAGTGAGCCTCTATCTATGTCTAATTTTTGACCTATCAGTCTTTGTAACACCTTCTATAAGATCATATCTAAGATCCTTGTTAATCAGATTAAGCCTCTGCTTGATAAAATTATAAGTCACACTCAAATGGGGTTTGTCCCGGGGTGCCACATTCTAGATGCTTCCTTGACCACTCATGAACTGCTCCATTTTATGGATAGATACAATAATGCGGGGATGGCTCTTAAGCTTGATATTTCCAAAGCTTATGATAAGGTTCTATGGGAATTCATGCCTAAGGTCCTGACTAAGTTTGGCTTTAACAGATCAGTCATTAAGCTCATTATGGAGTGTGTTTGTACTGTTAAGTTCTCGGTTCTGGTGAATGGTTCTCCCTGTAGTTTCTTCTCTACTGGAAGAGGGCTCAGATAGGGGGACCCTCTCTCCCCCTATCTCTTTATAATGATTGTTGATGTGCTTAGTAGGAACTTTATGAGTCTGTTGTCAGAGGGCTCCATATCTGATGTTAGAGTGGCTACCTCTCTCTGTCCGATTGTTGTGCAGCAATTTGTGGATGACACATTCCTATTTGGGAAGGCCTCTGTTGTGGAAGCCAGGAAATGGAAAGCTTGCCTTAATAGCTATGCCTCCTACTCTGGTTAGTGCATCAACTACAATAAGAGCAAGATTTACCTTTTTAATTGCTTGCCAAATTTGCAAAACAAGGTGACTGCAATCCTGGGATGTGTTGGGGATTCTCTCCCGTCGGTGTGCCTTGGGCTCCCACTAACGGTTAAAGAGGTTCAACCGGAGTTTTGGTATTCTATTTTGGAGAGGATCCAAAGGAATTTGGTTGGTTGGAAGGGCTCTTTGCTTAGTCATGTTGGGAAACTCCAACTTCTTATTGCGGCTATACAAGGTATCCCCACCTACTTCCTAGCTATTTTTAAGATGCCCAGGTATATTGCAAAGAAGTTTGAAAGAATTCAGAGAATTTTTCTTTGGTCAGGTACTAAGGAAAAAAAGAAGATTGCTTTGGTTAAATGGGAAAGGGTTTGTCAGGCTAAAGATTGTGGTGGGCTTGGAATAAGAAAGATAGTTATCTTTAATAAGGTGCTGATGGCCAAGGTTGGGTGGGACCAGTTAAGGAACACCAAGGACTGGTACAAAATTCTGAATGCTAAGTACCTCCAAAATAGGCCTTTGATTGATTGTCTTTTGAAACCCCATCCCCTGGGTTCAGTGATCTAGAGGAGCATCTGCAGAACACAAGGCCTGCTAAAAAAAGGGATCAAATGGCAAATGGGGAACGGGGTCAAAATCAAATTCTGGGATGATTCCTGGCTTATGGACTCCCCCTTGGCTGGCTCTAATTTTAGAGCGGTGATGGATGAAGCTTAGAGATTCTTTGGGTTATATATTAGAGACTATGTGGTTGGGCCTCCTAGAGCTAGGATTTGGAGAGATCTCTCCCTTTGTTGCCCCCACTCTGTTGACCTTTGTCGCCTCGCTAGATCTTTTCAGGTGTTGCTCTCCAGTTTCAAGTTTCCTTCCTATGACAGGGAGGATGAGTTCTTTTGGGCTTTAGATAAGTAGGGGGATCTTTCAGTTCATTCTGCTTACAGACTGCTGACTAAGGAAATTCCTGTTAAGAAACACTGGAGGAGGGTTTGGAATTGCCACATGATTCCTAAAATAATTTTTTTCTAGTGGACGACCTGTCATAATAGGATCTTAACTCAAGACAACTTGAGAACTCGGGGGTTATGCTTTCCCAATAGATGTTTCCTTTGTAAGGAGGGAGAGGAAACTATCAGCCACCTTTTGTTACATTGCCTATATGTTGCTAAAGTTTGGGGGTTGGCTTTTGAGAAACTTGATGTCCACTGGGTTATGAGAAAAGACCTTTTGTTGTTTATCCTGGGTTGGAATGGGCCTTTTTTCCATCCTCTGACTGATGAAATTTGGAGGCAGACCTCCTTAATCTTAGGATGGTGTTTATGGAAGGAAAGGAATAACAGGGTTTTCAGGAATATTGAGTAGAGCCCCAAGGAGGTGTTTGGCATTGGTGTTCGGCTCATAGAGGAGAACATCTCCCTCTTTGATGGGAAACTTCCTGAGTTGGGGCTGAGGGACTATGAAATAAAATTGGCCAAGGATTGGCACCAGGATCTAAAGGCTAATGCCTTTGATAATTCAAAACTACTAGCTAGGAGAAATACTAAATGGGAGCCTCCACATTGTGGATGGTTTAAAATAAACTTTGATGGGGCTGCTAAAGGCAATCTGGGAAGGGCAATTATAGGTGGGATTATCAGAGACTCTATGGGGAATATGGTGGTGGGGTTTGCTGGCAGCATTGGGGTTCAGTCGACTCTCGTGGCTGAGGCTCGTGCGCTATTTATGGGCCTCAAAATCGTTGTTTCTCTTGGGATTGTTAATCTCCATATTGAAGGAGATTCCAAAGCGGTGATGGATGTTGTGAAAAAAGATAAATTTATAGGTTGGAATACCAAGGACATTTTGATGGATGCTAGCTTCCTTATGTCTAAATTAAGGGACAAAAAGGTGACCCATATTTTTAGAGAAGGAAACTATGTGGCGGATGCCTTGGCTAATCTTGGCTCAGGTTGGGACTTGGCTAGATGTTGGAGGAATAAGGAAAGACTGCCACCAAATATTCAAGTGTTGATAGAGCAGAAAAAGGCTACCGTGGTTTATAATGATGTTTAACTTTTGGATGACGAGAGCTGACGGGGGGGCCCACTGGTTAATTCGGATGTGCTGGTGGATGAATGTCAAAATTGGTATGGAGTACAGGTGGAATTATCCTGGTAGAGCTGAGCGTGTGTGGGGCAGGGGAAGGAGTGTCCACATGTATGTCCTTTGCACTTGGTGGATGGGTTTAGTTTATAAGATTATGATGAGACGGTGGGGTGGGGATTTAATTGAGGAGTTCAAGTCTAGTTTTGGCAGCGTGATGCGGATTAATTGGAAAGTCGTGACTTATTATCAGGTGAGGGACTGTACTGTGCGGGCTATTATTTTGGGAATTGGATTGCTTGTTTCATCTCCTCATTACTTTGGGAGGAGTGAGTGTATTAATAATGATGTGACTTTCTATGTTACGATTTGGCCGCTTTCTAAAGACTTCGAGCCAACTAGTTTAGCTAGGGGATCTTTTGGCTTAATTTGGAGGACTACTAAAATTAGTTTATTAGTACGTCTGCATGGGGCTTCGTGCTTTTCCTACTTCACCAACTTTCGCCCTATATACTGTAATCATAATTTCATTAATTTTTGTGTCTTTGCTCACTATGGCATATTTCCTCTCCATGCATGTGATTGGTATGCGAGTTTAGATTTGCTTCGGTGTAATCCTTGCCTTAACTATATGGTTAAGATTATTGTTCATGACTGCTACTTTTGGTATTTCTTGCATTTCTGTGAGCTTCCTGTGAAGTCTGGCAGTATGGGAGGTGATAGCATTTGGACGGAACCGGACAGTTGTGATGAATTCTGAAACAACCCGCTTGTCTGGCACATTTGTGTGGAGGGAGGAATTGCTCCGCTCATGGAAAGCTTAGTTGGCCATGATCCCATTTTATTAGGTCAATTAACCAGCTCGTGGAAGGACAGGAGGGTCTCCATTGGGGGGATTTTGTTTGAAATTAGCGAGGATGTTATTGCGAGGGCTACGAGGTTGTTGTGTGAAGGGAAAAAATATCCTAAGCACACCAAAAAGTCGGACCATGAGAGCCTAAGAGCATTTTTCAGAGGAGAGGAGACCCCTGTTAGGAACCAAGTGGGGTTTGAAAGGGAAGAGCTTCCTTAGCCGTGGGACCAGGTTTGCATGGCGCTGATGAAATACGTTACGCTAGAAGGTAGATTCAAAACTTGCTTCTTTTACCATTTCCCCCTATTAAACCATATTTGGCACAAAATGCTTCTTAGTTTTCTGTTTTTCCTTCTAATGGATCTGGAAAGTTCTGTGGACAAGTGTAAAGCGGCGACCAACCGAAATCCCTGTGATCTTCTGTCGCTGCCGCTCCATCAGGGGCTAATTCTCCGCCTATATCACTTTCATCTTGCCCTTTTCCCACCCAAAGCCATCACCGATGTCCGTGTTGAGAACATTGAACCCCTCTCCGGGGTGCATATCTCCCTGACTAAGTCCAAGAGTCCTCCTCAGAAGTCTAATATTGATCTAGGGAATGCCAAGACCAAATTTACCTCCAAAAAGCTTAAGGGTGGGTTGGGCAGGGCCCATGCCAGTGCAGCGGAAGGGCTCTGTGAGCTCAAAGCAACTCAGGCTGATACAGCTATTACTAGCCCTATGTCGAAAAAAGGCAAGGAGAAATGCATGCAGGCTATGACTGTCAAAGAAGGCAAGGGTAAGAATGCAGTTAGAAATGATTCCAAAGGGGACACGGTTGTGGGGAACACGGAGATGACTGGAGGGGAAAGTGTTAGGAGGAGATCTAGGAGGCTGGCTAAGAATAGTAAGAAGAGATTAATTATTGAAGATTCGGACGAGGAGTAGTCGAACAGCAAGGGTTACAAGGAAGAAGAGTCAGAATAGGTGGAAGAAGATTTAGTGGAGAGGCCCCAGCTTACTCCAATGGATAGCAAGATCCCTTCTGATGGCTCTGGCTCTCGCCCTTCGCAGTCGATGGTGGATGAGTCTCGTGAGGCTTAGGGTGCTATGGATGTTGGGGTGGATTCGGATAAGGTGGTAAAGCGTTTGGACACTCTGGACAAAATATTTCGAGGGCTGACCCGCTTCACCATGAAATTGGGTCACTTTGTTACGAGTACTCTGTCAAATGCCATAAAGGAGGAACTGGAGGGGAACAATAGCCAAGAAAATAAAGGGTGGGTGGGAGACGAGGCGGTGGACCTCCTAATCAAGAACTAGGACGAAGCTAGTTAGTTGCTCTTGTTGCTGGTCGGTCTGTTGTTTCTCTGTTGTTGTTGTGTTGTCTTTGGGTTGTCTCTGGTTTTTTCCCTTTTTTTTAGCTGTTTAAGACTTGTCCTTTTTTGGACCTTGTGGCTCATTGTGTAGGGTACAGCACCCTATAAATGTTGTTTAACTTTTCAAAAACATTAGAAGAAAGAATGGATTATGAATAGAAAGGGAATAAATAAAATTAGTCAAATAAATAAGATTTATTTAACTAATTAGATGATGACATGGGTACCTAGGGAAAAACATGCTACAAGATATCTAAATGATCTAATGTTGTGACAAGGTGTTGTAAGAGGACATTTTTGGGTGTCTACATTTTGCCCCTCTTTGAGATGATGTTTGAGATGATGAGATTTTGTTGAGTAACATCATTTCAAAGAAGCTAAGGTATGGGAAAAAGAAAATGCATGATGAAGGAAAGATAAGATAATGATGGTGTAGAGATATGATGATGGGATGATGATGTAAGGATATGATGATGAAGGAAAGACGATCAATGAAGCTGGTCGAGATTGGCACATTCAACTGAATCCTGCCTTGTGGGCTTACCGCAC
The DNA here is from genome assembly GCA_007115665.2 of Sequoiadendron giganteum. Taxonomy (NCBI): domain Eukaryota; kingdom Viridiplantae; phylum Streptophyta; class Pinopsida; order Cupressales; family Cupressaceae; genus Sequoiadendron; species Sequoiadendron giganteum. Next base: position 585,001,740 of record CM021109.1, read on the forward strand.
GAGTGTCTGCACTCTCATAGGTGCTACCCCATATTCCCTTGTCTATGGATTTGAAGCCATCTTTCCCATCGAGGTCAAGTTTCCCTCTTTATGTGTCTCCTTGCACAATCAAATTAGTGATGAAGAATACCGAGTTTCCCATTTGAAGGAATTGGAACTATTGGATGAACGAAGACAAACTACTTTCAATCATCTTAAAGCATACCAGTAGTGGATGTGCTGAAGTTATAACCAGAAAGTGAAACCACATACATTTGAGATTGGGGATCTTGTCCTTCGTGAAAATCCTCACAATCAACAAGACAGAGAAAAGAAGGGTAAATTTGAGTCTAACTGGTTGGGTCCATATGTTATCACTATTGTGTATGGATCTAGGGCATACCAGTTATCTACTCTAGAAGGTGAATTGCTCAGTGATCCCATCAATAGTATGCACATCCACAAGTTTTATACATGAGTACTTCAGAGGGTACACTCTTTAAAAGTCCTAAAAAAATACAAAAAAATGGAAAAAATTCTTGAAAAAAATATTAAAAATCGAAAAAGTCTTGAAAAAAATACAAAAAAAATGAAAAAAGTAAAGAGAAATCAATTCGTTCAATGGTGAAAACCACTTTGGTGGCACCTTGAGCATGTACCATGGTGAAAATTGAGAAATCAACACCATGTGTAGGGACTTTGCTCCTCTTTCCTTTAGAGCTCTACTTGATCTTTTCATCCCATTTTCATTCACCCTCTACTCCGTAATAGCCTTTTCACACTCACCATGGCTTGTGAATTTTTCGACTTTCCCCTCACTTGCTCACTTTTCCATGCGTACTAGGTTGATCCTATCCCTCATTGGGGCATTTCCTTAATGTTAGCTATGGGTTGGAACACTCAACACCTCGTGATTAGAGAAACTACCTCCTTTGTCTATCTTCTCACTTGCAAATCATCTTTTTCCATCATAAAAATCCCTAAAAATCATAACATGTCCTGAAAAAATCCATAAAAATCATAAAATGTCCTAAAAAATCCATTAAAATCATAACATGTCCTAAAAAAATCCATAAAAATCATAAAATGTCTTGAAAAAATCCATAAAAATCATAACATGTCCTGAAAAAATCCATAAAAATCATAAAATATCCTGAAAAAAATCACTAAAAACCATAAAATGTCCTGAAAAAATCCAAAAGAAAAAATCAAATATTCCAAAAATCCAAAAAAAAACCAATAACCTCAAAAATCCCAACACAGTGACACTTTCAGATCACCACACAGCTTTGAACTTCAACAAAATCAAAACACGCCAGAATTGACAATCAAACAGACATTGCAACATACCTATCAATCCATCTTTCAGATCCAACCAAAACACATAAACTATGATAAGAATCAGTTCTACATTGAAGCATGATGCATGTTTGTTTGTTGATCTTTGATTATTTTATGATTTTAGCTTTGGTGGCATGTCTTTTAGCTTCTCGAGGATGTCTTGGACTAGAGAGGCAAGGATGGGGCATGTTCACTTGTTTGTTGTCTGTGGATTGTTTCTTATTCACATGATGAATCATCTTAAGACATAGTTATCTAAAATCATCGAGGACCTATGGGTTTACTGTGGATGAGAGCATTCATTGTCTAATAGTGTCTTCCATGCAATAAGTATTCAGGTCATCTAAGTTCCTTATACTGAGATGCTTATAATTCATTTCTAAATATAAACACAAACAATATTCAAGTCGTCTAGACATTCATGTTATCTAGACACTTATACAAATTTGTGACATAATATGCTCGATGATGATATAAGCACTTAAAAAGCACAAGAATTATCATCACCTTGCATTCTCCCTTTCATCAATCATCTCTTTCATTTTATTTCCCCCTCATTTTCTCTTCATCATTTTGTTCATCTCCTTTGTCGCAGAGAAATCAATAAATTACTTTATCCAACTAATGTATGTCTCTTGAATCAAATCTCAAATCATTAAACTTGCTTCTCAAAATCTCATAACCCCCTAATTAATCAGCTTAATCAGCTCATCAACCCGACTATACTGATCATTTCCATCAATTGTTCAGTTATGCCCATCAACTGTGTATTTCCATCAAATGTACATCATTGCTTAATCACTTGCACAATATCAATCATCTAATCATTTTCATGTAATCTATCAAGATATCAATCTTCTTACAATCTATTTGATTAATCTCTTGAGGGGGCATATCATATTAATCATCATCCTTATCAAGATATCTCAGGGGCATGTATCAATTGATCATTTTATCTTTGAAACAACGTGATGGGTTGCATTGTCTCAAAGAGGGACAAAATGTAGACACATAAAAAATTCCTCTAATAATATTAATTTTTTTTATCAATATGTGGATCCATTATTAATACCATTATCCATTTTATATATAATTCATCTCATATTCATATTTCATGCTTAACCATTTTATAAATATTTATCCATCTCATTAAATCATTTATAAATCTATAATCATTAAAATATTATTTATCCATATTCATAAAATACATTTGCATATTAATAAATCCATTCATATATTTATCCATTTCCTTTATTTACCACTTTGCATGCATTTCTCCATTTCAATCATTTATCCCACATTCACTCTAATATTGGATCCACCCCTGAGGAGATCTATTTAAACCTTGTACTCTCTCATTTTTGGATCATCTAGCATCCACTCATCGTGCATTTAGCTAATCCATTGCATCTAATATCCATGTAATCTTAGTTTAGTTGCATGTTAGCATTCTAGTTTATCATGTTTTCTTTTGTTATTTCATATCATTCATATTCAATCTTTTAATCTATGTTCACCATAGCCTCTTGTGCACAGTGCTCTAAGATCAAATTTATTCAGTAACACGGGATCTTGGATGATGGGAGGTAAATGGAGACAAAAATCCATTTACATGCATGTGTGTTTAGTTAGTTTATTTTGTTTGCACGTGTATGTAGTTGGCAGGTACTCCATTTTTTGATGGAATAAATTTGAATCTTTGGAATTAGACTCCCATTTCTATCATGAACAAATATAATTATTATCAACTTATTAAAATTATCCTCCTAACATGAAATGCATCAGAGACACTTAGAATACTGCCACATTATATGGATAATACCTCATTGTCTATCGTGTTGGTAAGTGTGTCAACCTCCTTGTTACCTTCTCGACATATGTGTGAGGCAATGCAATCTTAAAAAGAGATCAATAACTTCACACATTTCTACAACCATTTATCTAATTTCCAATTGATCATGCTTTTTTTATAGAGAGCATTCACCATTAGGAGAGAATCAACTTTAATACATAGCTTCTTAATGTCGACCCTTACACTTTATTTTATCCCAATCCATAATGCCTACATTTTGATTTTGTTGTTTATCTCAGGGGGCAACGAGATGCTTAATCTACTCAACATAATCTCATTGTGGTCCCTCAAGAGGTATCCAACACCAAATGCCCTTGGTTCCCCATTGAAGTGTCGTCAAAATTCAATTTATTTCATCCTTCCTTTGATGGAGACCATGTGGTTAGGGCCCTGGGAGATTTGATAGATTTAACTCCACTAGCCCCATGAATGGGGGATTAATATTAATATATATTAATCCCTAATTTAATCTACAATTTCATTAGTCTACTTTAATTATTATTTTTATATTTATGTATTATATATAATTTTACTAATCTATCTTCTTTTTTGGAATAAAAGAATTATATTAAAAGAGAATAGTTACATGTTACAATATAGAGATTTTCAAATGGCCAAATCCATCAACAAAGCAAGAAGAGAGAAAAAACAAGGGTTTCCACTATCCCACTTCTAAAATAATTTATAATAGATTATCTAACTATCATGTTCTTTGATAGCATAAATCCCCTCTTTTTCTTGGATAGAAAGGAGTAGACAACCCAATCCTAAAAATATGAACAAGCTATTATACTAGTAGATAGTGCTTAAAGGATAATTTCAAGAAAGAGGAACAAAAAAAACATGATCTAAAATTTTTTTTTAAAAAGAGGAGGTTTGTTAGCCAGAAACAATGACAGTAAAGACACTGTCAGGCAGAACATATCACATCTTACCGCAAAACACATTTGAAGCCTAATGTTGTAAAGATACCATCTAGACTAGAGGTAGCATAAATGGGTCACATCCCATCCCGTAGATATATATATATGGAAAGATATGAATGAAAGGGTATGGATATATATAAATACATATACATATATATGTATGTATGTATGTATGTATGTATGTATGAAGAGATAAGAGATAAATGTAAGTAATGATATTTAAAGCTATATATGGTAGAACATATGTATAAAGATTTTAGATAAGAGATAAACAAGAGTATAGAAGAAGATATAGCATTGTATCATCTTTGATCTGATTAATACAATGAATACCAGAATTTGATCTATATAATGTTATTTGTCATTTTGCAAATATCTAATTAGTTAATCCTATGTCTAAATCAATTGGTGTTTACCTTTATATGACTAAGTTTGGGGTATAAACTATGACACTCATAAAGTACTTGGGGATCAAAATTGAAGTCTATATTTCCCTAAGTTTCTTGCTAACATTAATTCCATTGTTAGGACCTTAGTTAGGTAATATTAAGGATAATAACACCCAAAAAAATTAAGAATAAATTTAAATTAAACATAGAGAAAGAAAATTAATGAGATTATAAAAATCTATGGAACTATCATCTTGGAGCTTACCTTGTGCAAGGGGGTTATGCACCAAGGGGATGGAGAATGGAAAGGGGGGGATTCTAGAAGGGATGTCTGAAAAGTTATGACTTCTAAAGAAAAACTATCAAATAACTACCATGGGAAACAATAAAAGGATTAATGAAACCCCAAATCAATCACACCCATGGAAAAAGGAGAGATGACAATTTTAAGAAAGAATAGAGAACAAATTGATTGGAAAGAAAAGCAAACATGACAAGCCCAAATTGAAAAGAGAGAAGACAACAACAAAGGACTAAGAGAGAAGAAATACACTATAGAAGAATGGAAATTATGGAGAAAATGGGAAATGAGTGTGCCAAAGGGATTGGTGTGAAAGAAAAAATAGAAGAAGACCAAAATGAAGAATGGAAAACTCTAGAAAAATCAAAATTATGTTGTGAAAGAGAAAGACAAACGATAACCAATATAACCTAAGGAAAAGGGGATTTCAAATCCCGAATAGGTGTTTGTTAAGTAAAAGTAGTGAAGAGTTTGTTGATCATTTATTACTGCATTGTTCGTTTGTTGTTGGTTTTTGGGAGCTGGCTTTTGAAAAGCTGGGGAACCACTGGACTATGTGTAGAGACATCAGATCTTTCATTTTGGGCTAGTTTGGTCCCTTTCAACATCCTATCCCTAGAGAGATTTGGAACCAGGTCCCCCTCATCATTTTTTGGTGCTTGTGGAAAGAGATAAATAACCGGATATTCAATAATATTGAGATGAGTCCTAAGGAGGTTTTTGAAATAGGGCTAAGGCTTATTTCTAAAAATGTGTTGATTTACAATGGGAAAATCCCGAAAAAAGATCATACCGAGTGGGAGATGAAAATGGCTAAAACTTGGAACAGGAATTTGGATATCAACTCCTCTGACAACTCTAAGGCCCAGGCTAGATGGGACACAATTTGAAAACCCTTGGATCGAGGGTGGCATAAACTCAATTTTGATGGTACGACCAAGGGGAACCCTGGCAGGGCTAGCATCAGGGGTATTATCAAGGATAGCAAAGGTAAATTTGTGGCTGGTTACTCGAGGGGTATAGGGATTCAGACCTCCATGACTGCGGAAGCCAGGGTGCTGCTAAAGGGTGTCCAGTTAGTTGTTACTATAGGGGCAAAGAAACTACACATAGAAGGGGATTCCAAATCGGTGATTGATTCTATCAAATTAGGTAGATTATTAGGATGGAACACCAGAGATATCCTTTTCGACATAAATCACATGGTGTCAAAGCTGGATATGAAGATATTTACCCACATCTTTCAAGAGGGAAATCAAGTTGTTGATGGTTTGGCTAATCTTGGCTCCTCTTGGGGTGTTTCTAGGTGTTGGAGGAGTATTGGGAACCTATCACCAAATGTAAAAGGTATTATCCTTAAGGAACAGGGCACCTTAGTTACCCATGATAACTAAAATTGCTATTGTTAAGGCTTTATGGGTGGTCCACATATTTGTACTTTGGGTGATATGGATGAAGATGGATGATGAGGTGTTAAATATGTGGCAGCATTTCAATAATTGGGCGAAGGATGTGGTTATCGAGCTAATAATGAGAAGTGATGGGAAGTACAAAGGGTTAACGGCTAAGATTGGTTGGGCCATGCGCAAATTTAATTTGTGATCTTGTCATAGCCCCTGCTTACCTTTACGTTTTTAAATTTGATGTGATTTTTTCATATCACGTGGAGCTCATGCTAAGTCCCCTCGACACTGCTAAATTTTTTCTTAAGATTAAAGATAGATACTTAGGGACTTCTAAATTTGGCCCCACAACCAATTGGTATTAGTACTTGTGCAATTACAACTTGATGGGAAAACCTATTAATGTCATCATTTTTAGCAACCTTTGTCGATGGCGTCTCAAGATTTTCAATTATGGGCCCACGAAGATTTTTTTTTTGGAAATAACTTCTAGCATGTGTAATCTATAGATAATCTTGATTGGATTCATCCTGGATGGCTTAAAACTGGTGTTTTTTGGGTGACCTCTCACATTAACAGACATTTTAATTTATTTCTCTTGCAGGATTCCTAGTACCTCGGTGTGGAGTGTGGAAATATGGGTGGTGAGACGAAGCCGGATAACTATGAGTAATTCCAAAAGGATCCTCTAGTTTGACATATTTGTGTCGAAGGTGGGTTGGTGTCGTTAATGGAATGCTTGGTTGGTCATGATGCGAGGATGTCAGCTTAGTTTTCCAGCTCTTGGAAAGATAGGAGGGTTACAATGGGAGGTATCTCCTTCGAGATCAATGAGGAGGTTATTGCTCAGGTGACTAGGCTCTCATGCACCAGGAAGAAGTACACTAAGCACACCAATACCCAAGACAATGAAAGCCTCAATGCTTTCTTCAAAGAAAATGAAAAACTAGTCAAGTCCCACTTATCAATGAAAAACTAGTCGAGTCCCAATCTAGTTTTGAAAGAGAAGCACTCCCTCTGTTAGAACCCAAAATTCCATTTAAAATCTTAAGGGTTTTTCTCATTTAAACCTCATACTTTCCATTAAAACCTAAGTGATTTTATTCATTATGTCTATTTTCACTATCTTTCTATAAAAATTCATTTTTCCCCCATCCAAAATGCTAAAACATTTGTGCCGCTACCTTAAACCCTTTGAAATTTCTATCTTTCCATTTCATATCGCTTTACAACGGACAGCTATCAAACAATCCGCGGCTGTGCAATGGAGGGTAAGCCTGGCGGTCATCAAACATCCACCGCTACACCGCGGTCGGTCGACATACATACTGCGGTAGCGCGGTAAGTAGTCAACAGCGGTGAGGCACCGAAGGGTGGCGGTCAGAGAACAGTCACCGTCACACCGCATGCGGTCAAAACATTGATCGCAGTATCACGGTGGGCGATGAGGTAGCGATGAGGCAGTGGTTAGAAGGAGGCTCACTGCAGTACTGCAGGGGGTTCAAGCGGAGACCGCGGTGACTATGGTAGCAGTGAAGGAAGCGGCAGAATGAAGGCACCACGGTACCACTACAATCAAAGCAGAGACCGTGGCAGCGCGGTGGACATCAAAGCTAATTGTTAGAGGTGGCTACAGCGGTACCGTGAGGAGGTAACGAGCAAATCGTGGTAATGCAGGTAACGGTGAGAGATAGCAATAAATGCTAATACCATTGGTAACAGAAACGAAGCATGCGGTTGAGCGGTAAGGATGCGGTATATGGAGAAGGCCGTGGAAAAGTCAGAGCACCGTGGCACCGTGGAGAGGTAAAGGGTGAACTGCGGTGAGGCGGTAAAACGAATAAAGGAATATTCAGGGAAATAAAATATTAAAGAACGGATAATATATAAAATGAAATGTACGGAGCAAGAAATGTAAAAGGGAAAAATTAAAAGGTAGAGATATAGTTAAAAATATTTAATTTTCCGAAAGGCAACACAATTAAATATTTTAATTTCTGTTAGAGAATTTCAAACGGTTTTACCAATCTAGTGAAGGGTCATGACCCCTGGTTTGTATTGTATAAATCATTTGAAAAATTAGTTGTGATAGGAGTTAGAGTAGGAATAGTAGTTAGATTTTTCAAGAAAATGGAACTAGGAATGTAAATAATGACAGACCTTTTTTGAAGCAGAGCAATGGATGAATTATTTTTGAATCGGTGAAACCTTTACTATGTTCAGTTATTGTGTTATAATCATTTATATTTCTTATCTAGTTGTCTCCAACTTGAATTCCTCTGATCATTTAAGTCAATGTATTGAGCATATGTGTGATTTATCAAGGTGCATTTTCCCACTTTGTGTGAATTTTATTTGTTGGTGTCTGCAAGTCAGAATTAAATTCCTTCAAGTAAGTCACAGTGACTTAGGATTTCTTTTGGATTGTTGAAGTAGAATTTGATAAGAAAACATTTCAGCCTTATCTATGCAAGTCATAAATAAATGAAATTGTATGCCAGTCATTATAATTTCATTTTCAAAGTGCCTAACAACTTGAGTTAAACCAGAGATGGAAACACACATAATTCTTAATTTTTTGACTCCATTGCCCATGTGGATAGAAGGCATTGATCTGCCACAACCCAGAAAATTAATTTTATATACAAACAAAATTTTCAAATCCTTTCTTTTGTGCAATAGGAGTAGGAGTAGTTGTAGAGATTTTCATCTATTCACTTCCATTTTCCATTGTGGATAGATTGCTCAATCAGGAAACACATTTCAATCTGCATCATTCATATAGGTACACCCGCCTTGGTCTAGCAGAACCTGAAGAGAAGAATGTTCAATTGCATCAATTGGCCTTGTACGTTGGCCAAAAGCATTGCGAGAGCTTGGCAACCTCTCGTGGTTCAAACCTGTGTTTTTGAGACCGAACAGTTTGGCGACTCTACTGGGGACTATACTCAGGAAAGTTTTTTTAGCCTATCCATTTATTGAGTCAACAAAGTTTTACATTTTTTGGAGATTCCGCTGGGGCAAACCAAAGCAATATCATAATCTTTTTCATTTTCCTACTTTTGGGAAAAGTAGGTGGCAACTCTATTTCAGATTTGATAAATAATGCATGGATATTGTGGAACAGTCACATTTTGTCAAGATGTCAGAAGAAGAGAGAAGATAATAGTCAATAAGAGAGTTGGAAGAATTGGAACTATTATGCCTTACATAACCACCCCATCTTTCGCCTTGGTCAAAATAGGTCCCCCTTTTGAGTTTTGTCTTTTGTTGGTTTTCAAACAAAGTTTGGAGTCTTTTGTTTCCAACACTTTGTTTTTCTTTGGTTTAGTCTGTCGGAATCGGGGCCGAAACCAAATTAGGTTTGGAAATTTCTTTCAAAACACATTATGATCCCCATCCCGACGGTCTTTTCTTTTTAAACCTTTTGTTTGTCTTTAGCGGAGGTGGAATCGGAGTGGACGTTAAGACGGTATTTATTCAAAATTGTAAAATCAAAATCCATCCCATCTCCGCCTCCGCGTTTTCAACTTTTGTTTTAGACTAAGTCCTTGTGTTAAGTTTTATTATTTCGGTCTTTTTATTTTACTTTTGTGTTTGGTTTCATTTTGTGCTTTGTTGGCGGACCCGGCCTCGGAATGGGAACGAAGTTGGGAAATTCCTTGAGTTTCCAAATCCGAATCCATTCTGATTCGGCTCCCGCTGTTTCTTGGTCGTTGAATTTTTACTGAAGTCGCACTATAGTGAAGTGTTTGTTCTTCTCCAGTTATGACTCCGCTTAACTGCATTTAATGCGTTAATGACAGTTTCCATGCATAGGTAGAAACTCTGATTTTTACCTTGATTAGGGATTAAATGGGTTATTATTATCATTATTAAGAAATCAAAGAGCGAAATAGAGCAGCTATGGAGTTCATCTAGTGAATCGATTGAAGGAGGAGGATATAGTTGCTTGCGAATTTCTTTAGAAGGTTTGCCAAGTTTTGCGTTCGAGGTAGGGTTCCTATTCTCATTTTTCTTTTATTTACTTTTGTATTCTCTGTTCGTGTTTGATCGTTTTGATTTTTGGGCTAGTTCGATTTCTTTAGTAGGTTTGTGTGTTTGTTTTCTTTTTTTGTTTGTTTGTTGTTCTTATTTCATTTTTTTGTTTATGGTTTAGTGAGTTGGGGCATGGTCATTTTCACATTTTGTCATGATCGTGTCGTGTTGCATTAGGTTTTAAACACGTAGATTTAATTAGGGTTCGCCAGTAATGTAGATTAAATTCTATTTTACAATGAGTTAGGGTTTGTAAGATCTTGCTTTTACTTAGAATTTTTATTTACGCATTCTTTTGGTTAAAATAGAGGGGTTAAATCCATGCCCTAGTTTTTATATTGCGCTTTCTAGATTAGGGTTTTATGCATTTCTATGATCGCATTTTAAAAAAAGATTAAATATGATGCCCTAAAAATACAATCGTCCCCACGGTCATATGGGCATGGTCCTTTCATGATATATTTTAAGCCTCGTTTTGTTTAATATGACCTTGGTCTTTAATCATGTAGTTATGCATTAAATTGTTAAAATCATTGATGACATCACGGTCAACATATCCAGAAGCGGGATCGGAATTGATTTAGATTTTTGGATGTGTTTTAAGATTAGTGTCAATTCCATTTTCCATCTCATCTCTGACTCCGCTTGTAGTAAGAAGCTTTATTTCATGAAAATGATTAACCTTGGTGGAAGCAGACGCGAAATTGAAACAAAATATGAAAATAGAAAATTTGAAGGAAACCGAATCAGTTTCCATTCCGGTTCCAGTCACTATTTCACTTCTGACTCCGAGCCCGCTTCTTGTTAGTAGAATGTCAATAACAATTTTTGCTTTGAGCCCAGTAGTATGTTAAAAGAGGATTGTTTAAAGTGTTTTTCTGCCTGGTTCCGCCTCCGATGTATGTATGAAAAGTATGATTTTAAAGACACATTCTGAGATGTTTATTCAAGGATCTAACTAGAGGTTTTGTTGCAGGAAAGCTAAGAGGATGTCGAGAACATCAGGAGAAGCCTCCCAAAGGAACCGGACTGCAGGAACATCAAAGGCAGCAACTAAACCAAAGAAGATCAAGCCAGAATAGTTACCTCATACCTTGAGGTATAATCACAGGAGTCCTGTTGTCAAAGTAAGCAAAGTAGAATCAGATTGGTCAGATATCACCGACACAAATTTGGGCCAATATAATTTTGAGGAGCTGTATTCATAAACCTTTGTTGAAGATATAATAGGGAGGACACAAAGAATTATTGATTCCGACTTGGCCCATATCACTCTGTTTCCTTTATCAATCCAATGCCCGGAGTTGATCTTGACAGCTGCAAGAGCTTACTATCTGGCTACCCGACAATGCATGGATTCCCAAGATAATGTAATTATTGATCTTACTCCTCATATGTTTCAAAGTATATTTAGTGTCCCGGATCCTAAGAACTTGGTGCAATTAAAAGAGGCAAAGGCCCTAGAGAAATATATAAAGTATAAGGAATCCAATAAGTCTCACTTGAACAAAAAGTGGTTGAAGACAGAGAAGAAGTCTCTAACCAAGCTTGCAGACCGACCAAAGAGGGCAGATTTCTATAAGGAGGTATTAGATTTAATAATGATGTTGTCTAGGGCTTTTGGGAAGAGAGATACCTTTCATTTCAAGGAGTGGATGTTTCCCTACATCCAGATAATTTTAAATGGCACCCATCAGTTTGATTGTATCAGATGCTATTCATGATCAATTGACCAGCATTAGGGAGACTAAATGTTTTTTTATGACTTCTTACATTGTGTATGCAACAACAAGATTCGGTATCTTCCTAGGTCTGAATAGAGTGGGGGTAATGGGAGTGTTATATGGATAGAAGAAGGTGTGGGAGCATTATAACCAGCTATCTCTACAGGTTGTTGAGACTCAATTCAAAAGGGTTAATGATGCATTCATATATGTGGTCATTAACCAACTCAATGGAGATGCAGGGTACAAACTAAGTCAAGAGGCCATGTCATTTATTGTTGAATGGGGATGTTGGTACATTCAATACCCCAGGTTTACATATTTCAGGCTAGCTAGTTTTGAAGGTCATCCACATTTGCTGCCAAGGTGTTGCAATAACAGGATAGTGTTAATGGAATTTGTATATCAGGCTCTTCGGGTTAATGCCTGGTTTGGATTAAAACATAAGATAGGATGTCACAAGTTCCCCATGAAGTTGGGTGAGTATAGTTGTCAGCATTTGGTAGGAGCAAAGGTGGTCTGCAGTGAGCTGATACAGTTAAAGCTAGGTTTAGATATAGCTCGTAAGTATTTTGACCCGAAGGGTAAGATGAATGCCTTGTTGCCTTCTGTGTTTGACAAGCATTTTAATTTATTAAAATATTTCTGGAGTGATGGGTAGGATGAGTATGATTTGAGGAAGAAGAATTATGAAAGATTACCTATCTCACTCATGTCAGAGTTTGGAGTCAAAAATGACATTCCTAACACATTGGTGGATGATGGAGTTGCATTGGATCCATCTTATGAAGCTTTAAATACTAGAACTAAAAGTTTGGATCCAATTGACTGGGATAGTGAGGAAACTATTGACATTAAGTAGCTAGGAAGAGCAGTCTTGGATAGAAGTGTTCAATGGTTGGTTCTAAGAACCAAATCTCCTCAAGGACCAGCTCCTAAAAAGGGAAAAGGATATAAAATGCTCAAAAGAAAGACACCTCCCAAGGAGCCTCTAGAGTTCCTTCCTCCAGACATTGAAGAAATAGAGCTTGAAGCAGCAGTTGATGAAGCAAAAACACAAGAAGGAGATGCTCAAATGGGATCGGTTATTTCAACACCTACATTAGGTGAATCTTCTACTCAAGTCCCACTGGCAAAATAGCAAAGTGAAGAAGTTCAAAAGGGGACTCTTCATAGTATGGTTGAAACTATAAAGGGGAAAGAAGTGGAGGTAGAAATTCATGATGTTGGAACAGATTCAGATGAAACTCTGTCAGACAAAGGAATACAAGAAAACATGCCTCTAGAGGAGGATACTGAATAGGTAATGACACAAGAGGATCAGTGGGCCTTGTTTGAAGAAGTCGGGAAGGTTGTTGAAGAGCAAGTTGCAGCAATAGAAAAGCAAAAGTTAATGGATGCCAAGACACAAGTTGATGCCATACTACAGCAGCAACAAATTGAAGCTAAGTCAAGAGTTGATGAAGTAGAGAGGCAGTAGAGGCAACAGGAGCATGAACTCAAGGTTAAAGAGGAAAATGATAAGTTAGAATTGATATAAAAGATTCATGACCTTGAGGAAGAGAAGGCAAGACACCAGAGGGAGAAAGAAGTTATGGTAGCCAAGTTAAAGCTTGTTGAGGAAGCTCACCAAAAGGAAGAAGAAGCAGAACTATTACGAAAGGAAAAAGACACCGAAGAGCTAGTTAGAAAGCAACAAGAAGAAGAAGAAAAGGTAGAAAAGCTTAAAGCTTTAGAGACAGAAAGATTAAAGAAATAAAAACTAAAAGCTTTAAAGAAAGAGAAATTGGAAAAAGAAGCTCTAGAGAAGGAAAGATTAGAGAAGGAGAGAGTGGAAAAGGAAAGATTGGAGAAAGAAAAACTGGAGAGAGAACGATTAGAAGAGGAAAGGTTGAAGAAGGAGGAAGAAGACAAGAGAGTACAAGAGCAAAAAGATAAGGAGGAAATGAAGAAGCTGGCACAAATAAGTGTGGAATAGGAACAGCAACAGAAACAGAAGGTGGATTCTCAGCCTCAGGTAAATGTGCAACCTCCCGTAGCTACTGCCTCCTCTTCTTCAACCATGATGACTATTACTCCAGGAGCTCCAACTTGGTTGAAATTAGACCTCAAAAAAAGAACACCTACACCTTCTCAACCTCTCAATTGGGAGGATATGATGAAGGAGATTGAAAGAGAAAGGCCTAAAAAGAAGGCCAAGATCCTGCACTCTACTAGATTGACTGACAAGGGAGAAATTGTGGCTGAGTGTGCCATACCTATGATAGATAAGGAGACAGGGGATATGCAATTAACGGATTATCAACTAGGCCATGTAAATTTGGGGAGACCTACCCGGGATCAACAAATGAATCTAATTGATGTGGTAGCCTCCTCAACCAAGTCTAGGATGTTAAAAGATAAACAAAGGAAGGATGAGCTTAAGGCTCAACTAGATCAATTGCATGTTTTTCTCAAGAACATTTCTACCCCCAAGGTCACAACAGGTTGCTGCAATTGAGACCCCATTTTTGCTGAGCAAAAAGGAAGTAGAGGATTTGGAACAGGTGAGGGGCAAGGTAGAAATGTTAGATCGGTGGGTAAGTAATTTGGATCAAGAAATGAATGAAGTTTTAGAAGACAGTTTTGAGGTCTACAAAGCAACTGAAGATTTGATGAAAGAGATGAAACAATATGTTAAAACTTTGCAAGCACAAGAGGAGGAGTATAGGGGATACAGTCAGAAACTAAAAGAAGTCAATAAATTTTCTAAGACTACCCTCCTAGAACAGTCAATATTAGAAGAAGACAATAAAGATTTTCCTGAAAAGACTTCTTGTATACTCTGATTTAGAACAAATTTCTTATTCAAACATAGGAATGAGGTGCAAGATTCTGTTAAGGAATTGAATGAGCAATTTGAAGAGTTGGAGGCCATCATTGTGATTTTGGTAAATGTTGAGGTACTTATAAAAGGAGGCTTACCTCTTGGTGCAGGAGCACCTAGGAAGCATGATGCCACACTTAGCAAAATTTGGAAGGTTTAGGTGAATTTTTGTCTTTTTATGCTTCTTGGTCATGTTGACCATTTCTTTTTGGAGTTAATAGAGTTATAGCATGTTTTCATTAAGGTTGATTAGGAGTTCATGTTTCAAAGTGGAGTTCATGTTTCTAAGGATGAGTTTCTCAACTAGGAGTCACTAGAAGTTGGAAAAAGTCCAAAAATGTTGCTTAGAGCAATTTTTGCTTAAGTTGGTGGTTATGCCCGACCAAGGGAGGAGTAAGTACCTGGTGAAGTTTTAAAAGGAGGCACTCGACCTGTTTGTGAGGTTGGAGAAGTTGGAAGATTTGAAACATTTGAGATTTATTGAGAATAATGGAAAAAGAGTGATTTTGTGTTGCATTTCCCTGTTTCCTGTTCTTGATTGTTGTATAGCTATTAAATGACTTGAAGGGGACATTTTTGTATTCTTGTTTAGCACGTAGTGAATCTTCTCAATTCTTGTTTTGGCATCTTAGATTATAGTTTCATCGCTTTATCAAATTCTTGTAAATTTTGTGTTTTTTTTCCATTAGCTATTTTGACTGGTAAACTGTGCAAAATGGAGTATTAGTCTGCACTCCCACCGTACCAAAAAGTATGGGATCATTGGGAATGAGGTTGAACTCCATTACTATACATACATTAGCAGTAGGAGACTGTAGGAGGTTTAGCAACATGCTCAAAGTATTTTCCTAGGCGAGACTGTTAGTGCTCGGCTTGGAAAAGACAGTAAAAAAAGGAGTCCTAACGTGGCAAGGGTGCTAAATCTTTGTTAATGCAAAGTGTGTAGTGGTTGCAGGATTCTTCACAAAGGTTGGAAAGAAGGCAAAGCTCTTGACTATTCAAGTGGAGATTGGAAAAGGCAAACAAACCAAGAAAATGGTCTAGAAAACCCTAGTTCTTGGGAAACTCGAGATATGCCTGTGTACGGACAGAGGGGGTCCTAAACCCTAAAAATCTTGTAGAGTTTGGAAATTGAGCCAGGGTTCTTTTTGTAAGTTTATGTTGTTCACCAAGTAGGAAGGAGTAATAACCTAATCTCTTGGGTTAAGAGACCTAATTGGGACTCAAGAGCTACTGGTCTTCTTAAACCCTAAGCTAGGTTTTGGTGGCAACGATGGAAGAAAGCAGACTTGTGATTGATCAAGAATCATAGTAGGATGGATTTGAAGCCATAGAAGATATATCACACCCCTACAACAAAATTAGGAAGCATTGGAGGTTAACTAGTCTTTAGGGAGAATAAAGGCTAGTGAGTGAACAAGAGGAAGAGCACCAAGATTTGGTTGGTTGAAAGCATTGTAGATGATAACAGGGTTGGAAAATGAACCAGGGGTGCCTGAGTAGCAAAGGACCTATAGGTTGAAGGTGGAGGAAGTGACACCAAGGGGTTATCAAAGGTGAGACCCAGAGCATTGAGATTTTGATTATCTCAATCCAACCCTGTCCCTATCAGATTGGTATCAGAGCAGTGAAAGGTTTGGGAGTGAACTTGTATGTCAGACTTGGAATCAAGTGGTTCCAAAATCATGGTGACAAATGTTGAGTTGGCAAAGAAGGTTGAAGACCAAGAAGAAGACAATAAACAGTTGAGAGAAAGAATAGCCCAGCTGGAGGTAGTAGTGAGGAGTGCACAATTTGAGGGAAGAATTCCAAAAGAAGAAGAGGTTGCAGAGGAAGACAAGACCCCTGAACCTAACCCTATTTTGAAGGAGGAGCCTTTCTTGAAGGCATTGAAAGCCTTGAGTGGAAAAGCACTTGAAGGCATACCACTATTTAGTGGAAAGATGGAACTAGACCTAGTCATGGATTGGATAGAAGGCATGGAGAATCACTTTGAGTGTGATGGAGTGACTGAAGCTTTGAAGGTGAAGGTTGCTAAGTCCAGATTGAGAGGATCAGCCTTGACATGGTGGAAGTTTGTTCAGACAGAGAGGGAAAAAGAAGGCAAACAGCTCATATCAACTTGGAAAGGAATGGTTGCTAAGGTAAAAGAAGCCTACATGTTTGATGATTATGAAATTCAACTACACAAGAAGAGACAAAGCCTAAGGCAGAAAGAACTAGATGTGAATACTTATACTGAAGAGTTCCAAAATATTTGCATGAGGTCTAATGTGACAGAGGATGAGAGTCTCAAAGTGGCTAGGTACCTTAATGGTTTGAAGTGGAATATCCAAGAGGAGATGGCTCTTTTGAGTCCTAAAACAGTTCATCAATTTTATCAGTTGGCTATCAAGATTGAGGAAAGGACCAAGAGGAAGCAAGATCAAGCTTCTAAAGGCAGAGGAAAAGGTAGAGACCAAAGAGAAGAGGATAGCGTGGTGGTTACCAAGGAAGAGGTAGTGACCAAAGAAACCAAGGAGAATCAAAACTCACTGAGCATGGAGGTGAAACATCTTCAAGAGGAGGATTTAATAGGGGAAGAGGACCTCAAGGAGGTTCAAATAGAGGAAGAGGAGCAGGCAGAAGTAACTCTTACTTTGCCACCATGAAGTGTTATCATTGCAATCAAATGGGACATCCAGCTTATAGGTGCCCGGAGAAAGTTTCTTCTTCAAGCAATGAAAAGAGAGTGGCCTATGCACAAGAGGACACCATGAGTCCTAAGACAACTGAGATCGGTCATATTGAGTCTGAAAATGGAGAGAGTTTGATGTTTAGAAGGTTGCTGATAAGGCAACCGGTCAAGGAAGAACCTAAGCAAAGAAGAGCTCTTTTTAGAGTAAGGTGCAAAATTCTTGGTAAAGTATGCAAGGTCATTGTAGATTCTGGTTCTACAGATAATATAATCTCAGAGGAGGCAGTAGCCAAGCTGAAATTGCAGAAGGTACCTCATACCAACCCCTACAAGGTCACATGGCTGAATAGAGGGCAGAGTGTTTTGGTTAATGAGCAAGTAACAGTGGAATTTTCAATTGGAGGATATAAAGATAACCTAGTTTGTGATGTATTACCCATGGATGCATGTCATCTACTATTGGGCAGACCATGGCAATATGACAGGAGTGTTGTGTATGATGGGAAAGACAATACCATTTCATTCAAAAAGGATGGAAGAACCTTCAAGTTGCAGTCACTCTCAGAAGAAGATGAAGGACAGTCCAAGACACCAAGTGTGCTCCTTAGTAGTGGGAAAGAGTTCCTCAACACCCTACATGAAGGTGGAGAAGGATATATTGTGTTATTGCAGTCCAAAGAGGAAGAGAAGATGGAAAAACCAGTCATACCAAAAACAGTCCAGAATTTGCTTGACAAGTACAAGGATATTGTAAGTGATGGTACACCTGCAACCTTACCTCCAAAGAGAGCTATTAGCCATCAAATAGACTTCATACCTGGAGCATCATTACCTAACAAAGCAGCATATAAATTAACACCGGATCAGAACTTGGAAGTAGCTAGACAAGTGCAAGAATTGTTGGATCAGAATTTGATACAAAAGAGCATCAGCCCATGTGCAGTACCAATAGTCTTGGCAACTAAGAAGGGAGGCAAATGGAGGTTGTGTACTGACTCTAGGGCAATCAACAGGATCACAATTAGGTACAGGTTTCCAATTCCTAGAATTGAGGATTTAATGGATTGCCTTGGAGGGGCTCAATATTACACAAAATTGGATCTAAAAAGTGGATACCATCAGATCAGAATTAAGGATGGTGATGAATGGAAGACAACATTCAAGACAACAGATGGTTTATATGAATGGAGAGTGATGCCATTTGGCCTTTCCAATGCACCTAGCACGTGCATGAGACTAATGAATGAAGTGCTTAAGGATTTCATAGGTATTTTTATGGTAGTCTATCTTGATGACATACTGATTTTCAGTAAGATAGCAGAAGAACATTTGAAGCATGTGGAGATGGTTCTTAAAAGGTTGCAAGAAGAGAAGTTGGCAATCAATCTTGAGAAGTGTGAGTTCTTCAAACAAGAACTTGTGTACTTGGGTTTTGTAGTGTCTAAGGGATCATTGAAAATGGATCCAAGCAAGGTGGAGGCAATCATAAACTGGCCTACACCGACCACAGCAATAGAGGTAAGGAGTTTTCATGGTTTAGCTCAATTCTATAGAAAGTTCATAAGGAATTTCAATGGTATATGTGCACCAGTCCTAGATACTATCAAAGGTGGTCTGAAAACAAAATTTAAGTGGACTCAAGAGGCTAGTAAAGGGTTTGAAAAACTGAAACAAGAAGTGGCAACTCAACCAATTCTGTTATTACCTAGTTTTGACAAGTTGTTCACATTTGAGTGTGATGCAAGTGGAGTTGCAGTAGGTGGAGTACTTAGTCAAGAAGGTAGGCCAATAATCTTCTTTAGTGAAAAGCTCAATGAAGCCAAGCAAAAATACTCCACCTATGATCTAGAATTATATGCTTTAGTGCAGTCCCTTAGGAAGTGGAGGCATTATTTATTGCCCAAAGAGTTTGTGGTCTTTATTGATAACTAGGCACTCAGTTACATTAACACCCAAGAGAAGTTGAGTAATAGACATTTGAAATGGATGGAATACATCCAAGCTTTCACATTCACTATCAAGCACAAAAAGGGAACAATGAATAAAGTAGCAGATGCATTGAGCAGAAGGTTGTTGACGGTCCAAGAAATACAACTGAAGAGCATTAGATTAGAGAGTTTCAAAGACCTCTATGGTGAAGATGAAGACTTCTCGGAAGCTTACAAGGTATGTTCTGATTTTGCAAATCATTTCCATAGTCAATATGTTGAGTATACATTGCAAATGGACTGTTATTTAAGGGTAATCAGTTGTGTGTTCCAAGAGGGTCAATGAGGGAAAATATGATTCAAGAAAAGCATAATGGCAATCTTAGTGGGCATTTTGGCATTAATAAGACTTTAGAACTAGCACAAAGGTTCTATTACTGGCCTAAGTTGGCAAGAGATGTTAGAAAATATATGGAACAGTGTGTTGTATGCATGAGAGCTAAGGGAGGAGCTAGTAATGCTGGTCTTTATCAACCCCTACCAATTCCAAATAGACCTTGGGAGTGTGTGAGTATGGATTTTGTGGTAGGCCTTTCTAAGACCAAATCTAGTTTTGACAGTGTGTATGTAGTGGTGGACAGATTTAGTAAGATGAGTCATTTTATACCTTGTAAAACTACTCATGATGCTAGTTACATAGCTCATCTCTTTTTCAAGGAGGTTGTAAGGATTCATGGCTTACCTCTAAGCATTGTTTCTGACAGAGATGTGAAGTTCATGAGTCATTTTTGGAAGACTCTATGGAACAGATTGGGAACAAATCTATCATTCAGATCAGCTTACCATCCTCAGACCGATGGTCAAACAGAGGTGGTTAACAGAGTGCTAGGAAATCTTCTGAGGTGCTTGACTAAATAATATGGAAAAACATGGGATATGGTGATTTCCCAAGCTGAATATGCCTATAATGACAGTGTCAATAGAACCACAAGGAAAAGTCCTTTTGAGGTTGTGTATGGGATGCACCCAAGAGGCATTTGTGAACTTAGATACCTTAGAACTATGGAAAATAGGAGTGGACATGCAGAGGAATTCACTCAGACCATGAAGGAGATCCATGAGCAGGTCAAGAACACAGTTACAGTAGCAACCCACAAGTTGAAGGAAAAAGTTGATTTGTCAAAGAGAGATGCACAATTTGCAGTTGGGGACTATGTTATGGTCCACTTCAACAAATCCAGATTGCAAACGGGCATGGAAACCAACTTATAGATGAAAAGAGTGGGTCCATGCAAGGTGTTGGCCAAATATGGAAAAAATGCATATAAGGTGGAATTACCATCAGATTTGGGCATCTCTCCAGTTTTCAATGTTGCTGATTTAGTCAAATACAAGGGATCAATCAATGATGAGGAGCAGACCAGAAAGGAAGTGTTCAAGGACATTAGTAATGTGAACTTTCCTCCACAAGACAAGCCTCAGGCAGAGAAACTCTTACAGTCAAGAGTGCAGAAAGCTACAAGGAACAAAGTATATATGGAACACCTTGTCAAGTGGAAGAACAAACCAGATTCAGAAGCCACTTGGATACATGAAGATCAATTCCAGAAGTATGGTATTGACCTCTCAATGCTCTCTCCTTCCATTCCTTAGTGTTTGAGCTGAGAGGGGGAGAATGGTGCAGGAGCACCTAGGAAGCATGATGCCACACTTAGCAAAATTTGGAAGGTTTAGGTGAATTTTTGTCTTTTTATGCTTCTTGGTCATGTTGACCATTTCTTTTTGGAGTTAGTAGATTTATAGCATTTTTTCATTAAGGTTGATTAGGATTTCATGTTTCAAAGTGGAGTTCATGTTTCTAAGGATGAGTTTCTCAGCTAGGAGTCACTAGAAGTTGGAAAAGTCCAAAAATGTTGCGTAGAGCAATTTTTGCTTAAGTTGGTGGTTATGCCCGACCAAGGGAGGAGTAACTACCTGGTGAAGTTTTAAAAGGAGGCACTCGACCTATTTGTGAGATTGGAGAAGTTGGAAGATTTGAAACATTTGAGATTTATTGAGAATAATGGAAAAAGAGTGATTTTGTGTTGCATTTCCCTGTTTCCTATTCTTGATTGCTGTATAGCTGATAAATGACTTGAAGGGGACATTTTTGTATTCTTGTTTAGCATGTAGTGAATCTTCTCAATTCTTGTTTTGGCATCTTAGATTATAGTTTCATCGCTTTATCAAATTCTTGTAAATTCTGTGTTTTTTTTCCATTAGCTGTTTTGACTGGTAAACTGTGCAAAATGGAGTATTAGTCTGCACTCCCACCGTACCAAAAAGTATGGGATCATTGGGAATGAGGCTAAACTCCATTACTGTACATACATTAGTAGTAGGAGACTGTAGGAGGTTTAGCAGCATGCTCAAAGTCTTTTCCTAGGCGAGACTGTTAGTGCTCGGCTTGGAAAAGACAGTAAAAAAAGGAGTCCTAACGTGGCAAGGGTGCTAAATCTTTGTTAATGCAAAGTGTGCAGTGGTTGCAGGAGTCTTCACAAAGGCTGGCAAGAAGGTAGAGCTCTTGACTATTCGAGTGGAGATTGGAAAAGGCAAACAGACCAAGAAAATGGTCTAGAAAACCCTAGTTCTTGGGAAACTCGAGATATGCCTGTGTACGAACAGAGGGGGTCCTAAACCCTAAAAATCTTGTAGAGTTTGGAAATTGAGCCAGGGTTCTTTTTGTAAGTTTATGCTGTTCACCAAGTATGAAGGAGTAATAACCTAATCTCTCGGGTTAAGAGACCTAATTGGGACTCAAGAGCTACTGGTCTTCTTAAACCCTAAGCTAGGTTTTGGTGGCAACAATGGAAGCAAGCAGACTTGTGATTGATCAAGAATCATAGTAGGATGGCTTTGAAGCCATAGAAGATATATCACACCCCTGCAACAGAATTAGGAAGCATTGGAGGTTAACTAGTCTTTAGGGAGAATAAAGGCTAGTGAGTGAACAAGAGGAAGAGCACCAAGATTTGGTTGGTTGAAAGCATTGTAGATGATAGCAGGGTTGGCAAATGAACTAGGTGTGCCTGAGTAGCAGAGGACCTATAGGTTGAAGGTGGAGGAAGTGACACCAAGGGGTTATAAAAGGTGAGACCTGAAGCATTGAGATTGTGATTATCTCAATCCAACCTTGTCCCTATCACCTCTAAGTCAAATAAAGCAGAAATGGATTGAAAGACTTAAAGAGGTTATGTAGAGAGTAGATGTCGGTGAAGATTTGCTAGTAGATAGATTGATGGACATCAAAGAAGAAATAAGAGTAGCAAAGAGAGAGTTGACAAAGCTAAAGGATATGAGAGGTTTTGTTGCAACAGAATTGGAGCGAATTAAGTTTGAAGAGAGTTCGGTGGATGGGCCTAAATTAGACACATTACAACAAGTCTTCTCTAGCTATGACGAATATATGATGGAGCAAACTTCGCATGCCTAAATCTCATGCATGCATGGCTTTTTCTTCTATGCATGTTGCATGCAGCACTGATAGTTTTGAAGCGCATGACTTTCTTATCTCCTATTCTCTTTTCTTCCAGTTTAACTGAGTTTCCAAGGATAATTGTAAACCCTAAAAGGGTGGATGCCTTAAAATAGATTTTGTATATGTATAAATACCCTTTGGGTATCATATTGTAAGGGTCGGCTGATAGAGAATAGAATTGGCCATCTGATATTAGGAGATAAAAAACTTTGTATTGATTACAGAGATACATTGTTACTTGATTTTTACAGTTAAATAAAATTACAGGTTTATGCAATATGGTGTTAGAAGTAAGTTTTATTTGATAAGGCTGATGAGTTATAATCTATCTGTATGCCAGTGATTGTGTTGAAGCATGATTGTTTCTTATGTGATGAAAGTCATTAGAAGAAGCTGGATTTAAGAATTATCTTGTTAGATTATCATTAAATTAAATTTATTGAAGTATGTTGATCTATGATCTTGGCAATGAATGAATGTGTGTTCTTTTAAAAAAACATTGAAATAGTTGTGATAGGCAAATTAAAATAAGCACCTTAGATGCATACAATGGTATAGATTATTCTGTGAATTGTATCATGCTTTGGTTTTCTTGATCTGTTGGAAAAACATTCATTGTTGAAGATATATGTCTAGATGTTAGATGAGTTTTGTTCATGTTTACTAGTTTACCCTTTGATCTATCTTTTTTCTTTTGTTTGAAACCCCTTGATTTACTAAAAAAAGTTTGGTAAAATGAGTCATTGCTTGCATTCTTTGTTACCAGCACAGGCCTCTTGAATATTATAGTTGCATGGACCAATTGAGTGACACCAGACAGTTGAGAACCAACTACCAGGACCTTGGGAGTTAGGCTGCTATATGTTGTCTTTCTTTTTCAGGAGAAATAGAGTAGAAATATTTTGTTTTAACGTTGTTTGTGTCATTTTCACCATCAATAGGAACAACAAAGGTTACATTGGAAACAAAAAACACTACAAGTGAAACAATGACTACTGCAATTGAGAGCTGAATGTGTTCCAAATACATCACCGAATAGGCCATCATATAGTAAGAATGAAGATGCAAATGTCAGGAGATCTTGGACACCACAAATACCACATGATGCAACTGAGAACTTTGGTAATGAAGGTAATGTACTCTATTCACATCAAAAAACTTTTGATGAGTATATTCAAGTTCAAGAGAGAGGTACAAGTCTTGTGGATGCCTTTTTTGACATAGGGAAATATAAGGGAGAATCTGTAAGTTCTTTGTACAATAGGATGGTAGATATCTATATGCAATTACCTCCTTGTTATAGGCCTACAAGACCCACATTTGTTGCACAAATTCTAAGAGCATCAGAGCCTGAATCAAGTTATTGGTCAGAGTCATTAAAACAACAAGTCTTTGATGTAGTAAATAAATTTATTGATTCCATGCTTGGGACAAGGTACATGGATACTGGCAATAATAAATCTAATAGTGATATCATGGATGCTCAAACAATGCAACAAACAAAGGCAGCATGTGCTACTAGGATTTCTAATGACTATTTTTCAGATTTGGAAGATGATAGGGACACACCATCTGGAGAGTACATCAGCAATGTTTCAGAAGCTACAACTAAAGAAGGTACCATGCCATCTAATAGTCATGGTATGGAGAGTCTCTCTTGCATTATAGATTGTGATTCAAATTGTGAATAACTTGTGAATCTACAACAGGATGATTGTTGTAGTCCTTATGAAGATCAAGAAGAGGTTGGAGACATGGTAGAAGATATGGAAGCAGAGACCTGTTCACTTAGCAGTGAGAAAGTTTTCGATTTGTTAACTCTTGAATACCAGAAGTATGCACATAAAGATGATTCTAGAGTTTTTTTTCCAGCCTATATATGCTTTGACAGTGAAGATACTATGTGTAACAATTCATATGACTCCATGTGCATCTCTCAGATTGATGAAGAAATCATTGAAGTTGATCATGAATCCATTTGTGTCCAAGAAGAGGTATGTGACTTAAATAATTTTGGCCTACAAGAGAAAGATAGTGGTTTTCATATCATTGATGATAAGTGTTCAGCATTTGTTGATTCAAGTATGTGTAAGGATGGCTATATGGATCAGAGGTATGTGTCAATGCCAACTTGTGATAGAAAAGAAGTGGAAAGTATTTTTGATTTGTTTGTTTCAAAATATGTTGATGAGATAGAATTTTTTGGTTACTATAAGGAGTATTAAGATTTTCAGGTCCCAGTATAGTTGCTGGATCATTCAGCAACATATGACAATGAGCAAGCCTATGAATTTTTTGTTGAATATGGATACACTTTGTATGCTAAGGGTGATAAATATTTTTCATATGATAATAAGAATGATGAAATGAAGAGTGATGAAATGAATATGAATCAAGTTGAATATAATTATTTCCTGAAGGTTTTCAATGGCAGTGCATGCGGCAGGGCAGGTGGAATGGATAGTTTCAAAAGAAACCTGGTGAGCTCTAAACAGAATAAGGTTTATGATAGAGGAAAGTGCAGGTTTTTCTTTTTGGGGTGGCCTGGGGCCATCCCTTATGGTTTGATTTTTTGAACCATTGCAGGTACAGAGGATTAAGGATTGCTAGTGCATGGACAATTCTTAGTAAAACCTCTTTAAAAAATTATTTTCCATGCATAGTAGTTTTAGGAATCTTTAAAGGGTCTGGATTTGCCAGTACATGGACATTCTCAGGAGTTCCCTTTCTGAAAGCATTGCTTTGCTTTCCATGTACAGTAGTGTAGGGTTTCCATTCTCCATTTTCTCCATTTTCATATCATTCATCTGTTCATTCCCTCCATCTTCCATTGCCTTAATTTTTCATTTCTTTGCTTGGTCTACTCTCCCAAAGATATTCTAGATTCTTTCAATGATTTGCAAAATCACTCATCCCCAACATGAGCCACTGTTAGAACCCAAAATTCCATTTAAAATCCTAAGGTTTTTTCTCATTTAAACCTCATGCTTTCCATTAAAACCTAAGTGATTTTATTCATTTATGTTTATTTTCACTATCTTTCTATAAAAATTCATTTTTCCCCCATCCAAAATGCTAAAATATTTGTGCCGCTACCTTAAACCCTTTGAAATTTCTATCTTTCCATTTCATACCGCAGACAGCTATCAAATAATTCGCAGTTGTACGATGGAGGGTAAGCCTGGCGATCATCAAACAACCACCACTACACCACGGTCAGTCGACATACATATCGTGGTAGCGCGGTAAGCAGTCAGCAGCGGCGAGGCAGCGAAGGGTGGCAGTCAAAGAATAGTCACCGCCACACCGCGCGCAATCAAAACATTGACCGTGGTATCGCGGTGGGTGGTGATGTAGCGATGAGGCAACGGTTAGAAGGAAGCTCACCGTGGTACCGTAGGGGGTTCAAGTGGAGACCGCGGTGACTACGGTAGCAATGAAGGAAGCGGCAAAATGAAGGCACCACAATACCGCTGCAATCAAAGCGGAGACCACGATGGCGTGGTGGATAGCAAAGATAACTGTTAGAGGTGTCTATCGCGGTACCATGGGGAGGTAACGAGCAGACCGTGGTAACCCAGGTAACGATGAGAGATAACAATAAATGCTAATACCTCCATACCGTTGGTGACAGAAACGAAGCATGCGGTTGAACGATAAGGACGCGGTAGACGGAGAAGGCCATGGAAAATTCAGAGCACCATGGTACCGTGGAGAGGTAAAGGGTGAACCGCGGTGAGGCGGTAGAAGGAATAAAGGAATATTTGGGGAAATAAAATATTAAAGAACGGATAATATATAAAATGAAATGTACGGAGCGGGAAATTTAAAAGGGAAAAATTAAAAGGCAGAGATATAGTTAAAAATATTTAATTTTCCAAAAGGCAACACAATTAAATATTTTAATTTTTGTCAAAGAAATTCAAGCAGTTTTACCAATCCAGTGAAGGGTCGTGACCCTTGGTTTGTACTGTATAAATCATTTGAAAAATCAGTTGTGATAGGGGTTAGAGTAGGAACGATAGTTAGATTTTTCTAGAAAATGGAACTGGGAATGTAAATAATGACAGACCTTTTCTAAATCAGAGCAATGGATGAATTATTTTTGAATCGGTGAAACCTTTACTGTGTTCAGTTGTTGTGTTATAATCATTTATATTTCTTATCTAGTTGTCTCCAACTTGAAGTCCTCTGGTCATTTAAGTCAATGTATTGAGCATATGTTTGATTTATCAAGGTGCATTTTCCCACTTTGTGTGATTTTTATTTGTTGGTGTCTGCAAGTCAGAATTAAATTCCTTCAAGTAAGTCAGAGTGACTTAGGATTTCTTTGGATTGTTGAAGTAGAATTTGATAAGAAAACATTCCAGCCTTATTTATGCAAGTCATAAATAAATGAAATTGTATGCCGGTCATTAGAATTTCATTTTCAAAGTGCCTAACAACTTGAGTTAAACCAGAGAAGGAAACACACATAATTCTTAATTTTTTGACTCCATTGCCCATGTGGATAGAAGGCACTAATCTGCCACAACCCAGAGAAATAATTTTATATACAAACAACATTTTCAAATCCTTTCTTTTGTGCAGTAGGAGTAGGAGTAGTTGTAGTGATTTTCATCTATTCACTTCCATTTGCCATTGTGGATAGATTGCTCAATCAGGAAACACATTTCAATCTACATCATTCATATAGGTACACCCACCTTGGTATAGCAGAACCTAAAGAGAAGAAGTTTCAATTGCATCAATTGGCCTTGTACGTTGGCCAAAAGCGTTGTGAGAGCTTGGCAACCTCTCATGGTTCAAACCTACGTTTTTGAGACCCAACACCCTTGTCCATGGGATCTGGTTTGTCTGGCTCTAATGAAGTATGTTATTTTGGAGGGTAGACATAGGATGTTCTATTATTATCATCTGCCTCTTCTCAATCATCTTCACCACAAAATGTTATTAAGGTTTTTGTTTTTCTTACTTGCTAATTTAGAGATATTTGTTGAGAAATGTTTGGACACCACTACCCAAAACCCTGAAGAAAAGCCACCCCTTCCACTCCACCAGGGCCTCATCCTGAGGATTTATCATTTCCATCTGGCTCTTTGCCCACGCAAACCTATTTTCATGGTTCGTATTGAGGAAGTTGAACCCCTTGACCAAACCAATGTGAATCCCTCTTCGAATGATTCTAAGGGCCCCAAAAGGAAAACCCCTCTGGTGAATACTAAAATCCCCAAGCCTAAACCTCCTGCTAAGAAGAAGAAGGGTGGTGTGGGAATTGCTTAGTCAAAAACAATGACTGGGCTTTGTGAGCTCAAATCTGCTCCCCGCAAGATAGACATCAAACCTATAGCAAAGAAAAATGTAAAGGAAGAGGCTAAATGCCAGGTGGAGATGTCGACCATGGACAACGAAGGGAAGAATTATTTTGGAAAAGATTCCAAGGGGGACACCATTGTCACTGCTACTATGGACACGAGTTTAGAGAATACCAGGATTAGAAGATCCATAGGCTGGTGAAAAATAGTAAGAAAGTTTCGGTGAATGATATTTCCAGTGATGAGTAGTCTGACAGTAAAGGAAAGAGGAAGGAGGAAGATACTAAGGAGGAGGAGGAATTCGTGGAAGGGCTTAGCCACTTTTCTGACTTAAACAAGATACTCAAGGAGGATTTGACAACCTAGTCCTTAGACCCTCATGCTATGCAATAAGATAATGCGAAGACCATGGACAAAGTGGATGATTATAGCATGTTGTTGGAGCAGATAGATAAACTCGAGAAGAAATTTGTTGGGTTGACCCGGTTCATTGTCAAGATGATCCATTGTGTTGCTAGTACCCTTTCTATTGTGCTCAAGGAAGAAATTGATAAGAAGGCTATGGAGGAGGGCCCCGACTGGGTTGGGGAGGATGTATTTAACTTCCTCTCTCATAAATGGGAGGATGCTAGTTAGTCGGTTGCTTCTGTGTCCGGTCTTGTTTGGGTCGTTGTCTATCGGTTGTTGGTCTTTTGTTCCTATATTTTTTTTTTTAGGTGGTTTATGTTTTAATTCTCTGGAACTGATCTTTTTTGGCCCTTGAGGATCATCATGTAAAGGGTACAACACCCTGTAATTCTTGCTTAATATATCAAAAACATTAACAATTATGGAGAATCTAGAAGATTGCTACTAGGACCTTGTAATAATATAGAGACTCCATCACTACTACAATCACCTAAAAATCTAATAATTTGACCGAACCTATCAAACCTGACCATTAACTTGGATAATAGATTCATTGAATTTTTGAAAACTCTAGAGAAAATTCATCAATTCAAGAAGAATATTTAGAATAATTAGCTAATAGAAGCATACAAAAACTAAAAGAAGAAATCAAAAAAAGTAAAGAGAATAGATTAAATTTGGGAAAAGAGTTATGTTTACAAACAAATAAAATGACACTAACAAATAAGAGAATGAAAATATATTTTGAACAGTCACAACCCTCGATGAAAACCCATCCCCTTAGTCATATATGATTTGAAGAGTTTTGAAAGAAGAGATACCAAAAAGTAAAGGAACAAAAGATGAAGAAGGAAAAGGAGTAGAGTGGGAAGAAATACATAGAAAAGAATGTTTTGATATAAAATTAGCAAGAGACAAGGGTAGAGAGAAAAAACCATATACAATTAGAAAGGTAAAGAAAGAGAGAAGAAAAACCTAGTCCACAAATATGGAAAGTTAGAATTAGAGAGAGAAAAGACAAAATGGAATCATCAACCAAGATCCCAATATTTGGAAAAGATACAACAAAAGATGCAAAACACATATTCTTACTAGAATCCTTATGGGAGTGGTAGGATATAGACGACAATAAACCAAAACTACTTGACTTTGTATCTTCACTCAGAAAAGAGGTGTTAGATCTGTATAAGAAGGTTTGTCCTAAAGATAAAAAAATCTAGAATGAGGTAAAACAAGATTTCTTAGCTAATTTTGACACTTCGAACATTCCAACAGAGAGTGAGTAAAATGAGAGATTTAGTATAGAGTGAAGAAGAATCGGTAAAATAATATGACAAATGATTCAAAGAATTTTGTCGCAAGCTAGAAGAACTATTTACCTGGAGAGACAGAAGATAGAATGATTCATTTTCAAACTAAAAAAAGACATAAGAGTAGCTTTGGATGGTACAATATTCAATACTTATACATACCTAATTATCATGGCATGCCACATTGAAGCCCAAACATGGCATAGACCTCAAAAGGATGACATAAAGGAGAATATTAAGAAGTTACAACTTGTAGTAGAACAACTAACAATACAAAATTCAATTTTAGCAAGAGATAAACAAAGAAAGCTAAAGAAATGTGGTGCACACTACTCAAGGAAAGGACACATATGGAATGATTGTCCTACAAGTTCATGCTATGTGTGCTTGATCCCGCACTCTGTGAAAATTTTGAGGTATGGAATTATTTTACAACTCGTGGGTTTGATCTAGATGTTTGTACTTTTGCAACCTACTTCATCCCAATCTCTATTGTTAATTGTTGTGTAAAGATTGGTCATATTTTAAATACCTAAGGGAAGTTGTTGGATTGTGAGGGTCAAGATCTCTTGAGTCAACACCCTTGAAAGATTGGCTTTACGACCTTGGCTAGATGTTGCTAGATATCAAGCATGCATGCAATGACCTAGATATAAATTTTGGTGCAAATATGTTCTCCTTAGTGCTTGAATAGAAGTGATACTAAATATGAATTTTCATTGTAATGTGAATATTACTTTGTCTTAGAATGTATTTTAATGAATAAAATGAATGTCTTTAAATATCTAGATATAATAAATAGTTGGATAAATGTGTACCAAGTTGGATCTCGACAACTAGTGAAAAGGGACAAGAAGAAATGTGAATTGGGAGTTAGTTCCATGTTGTGCAAAAGAAAACCCATTCAATCCAAGATTAGGTTTGGATAAGAAGGAACATATTTCAAGATGAGACATAAATGTAGAGATAATGGTGCACAAATATATGAAATAAATAACTATAATGATAAATGTGTGGAGATAAATACAAATAAAACAAGAATGTGATCGAATATATAAAAATAAATCAAAATGGATAAAAATTTGGAAAAAGAACCAAACTCGATACAAAAATCTACCTCTTATAATTAGACTAAGACACTCCCTCAAAATTACATATTAAAATATTTCATTGATTCCTCACTTGATAATTTATCGTATTTTCATTTTAACTAATAATTTTAATATATATTAAAAACCCAAAACTAAGTGGAAATGTATGGGTATTTCACCATTACAATTTTAAATTGGCCACTTAAAACACAAAATTCTTGATAGTAATGTATTTAAATAATTATGAAGGTATCCTAATTGATGTGAATGCTCCATTTGTAGTGTTGATAGACTTCTAGATACTTTGAATCCCATTTGCAAGGCCACCATGATAGGATGGTCCACATAAAACAAACAAGAACTTTCGTGTCAGCAACTCCACAATATCAAATTAAATAAGATTTAAATTGATGTGAACAAGTAAAATATAATTATATGGAATAATTGCTATTTATATAATGAATGTTTGAAGAAGTTACAAGTCATCCTTAATATTATAATTATTAGGGTTCACAAGTTTGAATAACATAATTATTAGAATTTGTCATCTTCAATTATGCCAAAAATGATAAGTTATCGTCCAATTTTTCTCATCTACACGTTTTTGGGATTATTTGTTTTTTCTTTGAAGTTACGTTTAAATCTTATAATTATAATATAATTTAATATTTATTAACATATTTAAAAAAAAAATTAAAAAGCATATAGTTTTGCATTCAGAAATGTTAAATAATGGTATTAAGAAAAAAAACGTAAACAAAATATAAACAATCTATATTTAAAAAACAAATTATTATATAATTATTTAATAAATATAATAAAACATTTTTTAGATAATTTTAAAGTATAATAAAATAATTAGTAAATAAATAAATAATTATATAATAATGTTTAAGTAAGATTTTTTTAAAATAAATCAAAGTAATTCAAATTTGATATATATAATATTTTATATATAAACTTTCAAATATAGATAATCTTTTATAAATATATAAATTTAGACATTTATACGAAAATGATAGATGAATTAAAAGATGCTCTATATTTTAAAAATCTATAAATTAAAATAATTATTAAATATTTAAAATAAATTTACATTATTATATCTCATATCAATATATAATATAAAAACCTCTATATAATTAAATATATAAATTCTCTTTTATATAGAGCTTTATATTTTTTATTATAATATTTCATATTAATATATATATGTGTGTGTATATAGTAAATAATTTAAGTTTGTACTATTATAATAATTCACATTATGTGTATTAAAATAAATTTATATTATTATATTATATTATATTATACTATAATATTATTTATTAAATAAACTATATGAAAAAAATGGTGGATGAAATTAAAGGTTTTTTTAAAAAAAATATTTTAAAATTCTTAAATAATTAAAATATTATATTATTATAATACTTTATAGTTAGATTAGTATACTCTATATATATATAGTATAAATTTGTGTAATAGAAATATAGTGAATATCTTCTACATATTTTATAAGTATGGTAGTTTATAATACACTATTTAAAAATAAAATATCAATATTTATTTATTTTTATTAAAAATATTCAAACACAACTAATATATATTTAAAAAGAAAACTATACAATAAAGTGTCTCTTAAATAAATAAGAATAACTTAATTAAATAAAATAACTCTTAAATAGTCAATACTAGCATGGTTTGATGAGTGAGGTGTTGTGTTGTTATTTTTGCCATCAAGGTTCAAACCCCATTGGAGTGGAATTGTTGAGAATTTATATTGGGGATGAGGTCCCTTGTTTGTGACCTCACCGGTTCATACCTTTGGGTCAAAAGCATTTACCCCTCTTTTTTTAAAATAAAAAAATATTAACATTTTATTTTTAAATAATATTTTAGACTAGCATATGAATTTAAAAATATCTATCTAATATAAATGTATTGTTCTTTTATTTTGATAAAAATAATAATAATTTGATTGAAATGATGTTTAAAAAATTATTATTTTATAAGTAGAGTTTTAATTAAATTTATATAAAAATATTTTTGATAAAATAAACATTTATAAGACGTTGTACCCAAACACAAAAAGCCTCAAGGGCAAGAGTTAAATAAAATAGAAACTAGGGTCAAAGGTCATAAGACGAGTGATAGCAAACTAACAACAAAATATCAGTAGAGTAACATTTTTTTAATTAAAATATAAAACATAGAAGAACATCCTACTTAGGAAGATTTTCTCAGTCCTCCATAAGGAACTTAAAACATATTGTTTATGTATCTTGTATTGGGTTATGTGGTCTTCTAATGATTTTGTATCTCTTCCTGCAAGACTAAACCAAGAGTGACAATCGAGTGATGAATGAATTTTAGGGTAAAGCAGGAAAGTCCATTAAGTTTCCTCTCTCAGTTTTCCACCCTAGTTGACAGTGTTGTGATATATTAGATTATCTTCTAACAATTGCAACAGTTATCTTCAGTGTGATCTTTAGTAGGGGTAGAGTCCTCCATATCCCAAAGCATGGCATTAAATTTTGGAAACAAGCTCAAGCCTTCAATATCCTCCTTAGTTTACTCGACATTATCCTTTTACTACTACCATCCTCATCCTTAACGTATTCAGACTCATCACTAGATATCTCATCCACTATTATATTGGGAACCTATTTACCTGCCAATTTATGAGATCTTTGAACACTAGGGTTAATGTAGTTTGCATCTTCAATTGAGTTAGGTTCTCTTTTGCTCCCTTCCTTGTCCATATTCTTATTGTTATCTTCTTCCTCATTTTCCTTGAAAGTAGCATCTTCCTTGAAGAAGAGAGTCATTATATATTTCCTCATAGGTGCTAAACTTCATCCTCACATGCTCTCCTCCCATGATGTGGTAAAAATAAGGTTGGTGGCACCGAAGAATATTTCCACTGCAATGCTTTAGGAAAGAGAGGTTGGAGTGACTTCTGGAAGTGAGAAGGAGGTTTCTAGAAATGGTCTTCAAGATCACAAAAAAGATGAAGTATGGAGCATTAATGATTAATGCTTTAGGAAAGAGAGGTTGGAGTGACTTCTGGAAGTGAGAAGGAGGTTTCTAGAAATGGTCTTCAAGATCACAAAAAAGATGAAGTATGGAGCATTAATGGCTAATCATGCCCGATATAGGGGAATCCTCAAGCAAGACAATCTATCAAAATATTTTCTAGATTCATCCTTTTAACATTATTTTTAGGCCATATGGGGGCCCTAGGAAGCAAACAAAACCTGGGAGTTGTGATACCCTAAAGTAGAATGAAGAATTATGGGGTTTGTTTGATAGGGCAAGATTCACTCCCTTTTTTGAATCTATGCAGGGATACAATGAAGCTCTTAGCTATAAGTTTTCAAATGCCTAGGGTGAAGGTGAAGCCCAACTTGGTGGGTTACACTTTATTGTTACGACTAAGATGATTGCTCAAGCCATGGGTCTGAAATATGAAGGAAAAAAGATTGTCAATAAGAGCTTTGGAAACTATCAAGCTTTCATCAACAAGTTCTTCAAGGCCAAGGAGAAACCCAAAAGATTCCAAAACAAGTACTCAAGATCTAAAATTTTGACTTTGTATCACAATGTAAGTCTAGTTATTATAAAATACTTCACTCTTGAAGGGCATTTTATGTCTATTCATGGATATCATTTCCCTATCTTAGACCATGTTTTTCATCTTGAGAAGATTAACCTCCCCTTATTCATGTTCTCTTCTCTTCAACTGAGTACGAAAAATGGTGCTAATCCCCCCTCACACCAAGGGCTTATTAGGGATATTTACAAATACACCCTAGTACTACTCCACAAAGGAACCTTGTTATCAATTTCCTTGAGAATACCCTGACCCTTAAGAGCTCTATTTGGGTAGATTTAATTGATAGTAAGCCCCATTCCCCTAAGAGATTCTCTAAGCTGAAAAAGAATAAAAACCCTTCTCCTCCCATTGTTGAACCTTCCTTGGAGGATATCTTAAAAATCACCCCTGGAAAATGAAAATCCTCCCCCCTTTCCCCTAATCTAGCTAAATTTAGGAAGGTGGAGCGTAAAGAAACAAAACAAAAAAATCCAACTATAACCAATTTTTATGATAAGGATGCCAGTCCTTATTGTGGTTCAACCTCTCGCATAGGTAGAAGGTCGGCCAGACTTGCAAAATCTACCTCCAAGGGGAAGGAAGAAGACAAAAAAGGCAAAAAGGTGGCCAAGGGGGAGGGTCTAGACTCTTATGAAGAAGAGTATGTTCCTGATAGTTTGGGAGAGATTGAGATATCGGAGGAAGGGGATGTTTCAAACTATGAAGAGGAGGAGAAGAGTCGAGAACAGGAAGAGGAAGAGGAAAACATTGAGATGGAAGGAGATAATGAGGATGGTGTGGGAAAAGAGCTTGAAGGGAATGATGAGGTGGAGGTTAACAATGTTAGCCCTATAGCTATGGAAGAGTAGGATACTACTATTTTGCACCCTCAAATGTAGGAAAGTTCTAAGGATGGGGATTACAATAACTTAAACTCTAAAATTGAAACTCTCAGTGGGGTGATCCCACAATAGTGGGTTACACTTTTTGGCCAAACTTGACATTAAACTGAACTTTTTTAACTAAATCTTCACTTTCAAACAACTATAGCTTCTAAACCATGAGAAATTTGAAGACGATGCAAACTAGTGATTTTGTGACATTTTGTGTGTAGATTCTAAATATATATTTTTTTAAAAAATTGGAATCAAATTGCATTTCTTTGTCCATCTCCTTTGAAAACTAGTTTTTAACAGTAAACACCATTTTAAAGAGTGATGTTTACTGTATAACACATAAATTTTTTCTATGAAGGATAAAATTCTATTTTTTTCAAATTTAGATTTGTAACTATGCTATCTAGCACTTTTTTTTGGTTTCTTAGTGTTTTATTGAATATTTTTTTCTTAATTAAGTTTTGAAGTCAAACCAATTATAATTTAGACATAGGTGGACCATATAACACATAACGTTTTTTGTATGTATTGAAATTCAATTTTTTTTGTTGGATCAAGGACATCAATGCCAAGCATCTAGATATTTTCAGATTTTTTTTGTAATCTACTATTTTTTCCTATGTACTGAACAAAGAGATTTATTTTCGGTGAAAAACCTATGTTTTATTATACTTGATGGAGAGCTTGTTTCAAGGACTATAATCCTTCAGCTGAGTTTGTCAATTTGATTCCATTTTCATCCTCAACCCAAGATTTGAAACCCAAAATTATGCATAAAATTGCAGATGGAGGGGGGCAAGGACAAAAAAGGGGTTCTAGCAAAGGGGGGTTTTCTAGAAGGGGAGTTCACTAGAACCACTTAAAAATAACATTAAAAAAACTATTTTTTTATTCAAAAAATGGCCAACATGGGGTTCAAGTGACCCCCCAAAAAAAAAAAAATTTGAGTGCCCAAGCAACTTTTGTTCGTCAATGCAATTGTAACTCACTTGTGTGGGATCGCCCAGTGCCAGGATGGAACAATTTGAAAGACATATCAAAGAGCCTAATATTTCCAAGAGGCTCTAGTTCATGGAAGGTGCCATTAAAAACATATGCATGGTGGTGGATGGAATAATAAAGAGAGAAATGATGAGAACTATCTTGAGACAAGGTAAAATTTAGAAACAATAGAAGAAAAAGGGTCGTAGGAATGAAGCCGACATGTCCAAGAACAGGGAGCTCAAGGAAAGCTAGTCTGATGTCATGGAGGACCTTCAAAAGAACTGGAATTTTATTAAAGATTACTAATTTGTTTCCTTTTCATGATAGGGCTTTGGATGTGTCTATTTTGCATTAGTGCCTTTTTTTGTTTGGTCTACAACTATGTTGTTATTGACTTAGACTAGTTCTATATGTTAGTGTATTTAGTTTCTAGTAATACTCTGCCTAGTATTAAGACTGTGCTTAATAGCTGGTGGTTATGGTATTTTTTGTCTAGCATGTTTTTGATTTGGATAAGTGGAATGCTTATCATGTGACTAATCTTTGTTTTTTGGTAGTCTCTTGGTTTTTTTATGTTGTTGTCTTAACTTTGATGTCCCCGACTGGTTTTTGTGTTCTTCGGTCTGTTTTGTTGAGTCCTTCAACTCAGTTGTTCTTTTGTATAGGATCAGGGCCCTAACCATGTTTATCTAATCAAAAACATTATTTTTAGGCTAGATAATAAACTCACTCATGTCAAATGTCTTAATCCATTGATTGAAGGGGTTAAAGCATGTTTTTGAATTCGTATAAGTCATCTTGCTTAGCGGGTTCCTTATCATGGGAAATCTTTCATTTTTAAGTCCCCAACCATGATAAATGGCTCATGAATTTGGCCTTCACTTTTTATCATTCCCACTTAAAATCATCATTAGCATAACATATGAATTAAGAATAATCAAAATCCAAGAGAAATTATGCTCATGGGGGTTATGGGTTGTCCTCAAAACCCGTCTGGTCATACTCATGTTATCATTATTACAAACACTCGAAGCCCTTATTTTCATACTTCTATCAATGTCCCAAAAGTCCCAAGAATTGAAAGGAAAATCATTGGGTAAGGAGTGTTTACCAAGAATTTGTATAAAAATGTTAATAATAATATTTTGAATTTTAAAGTTTGAGTAATAACTTGGATAAATTGTATTGTTTATTTCTTTTGATTATTAACTATTTTTTAATTATTTAAATTTTTTATAAGATAATTCATAGGAAATTATTTATTAAATTCTTTTATCATACAAATTAAATTTATTAATTTTATAAAATTTTAATAATAATGTTTATAACTTAGACCTAGTGAGGTGAGATGAGTTATATAAAATGATGATGATATGGCAACTAATTCTTACAAAGTAAGGTGTGGTTAGATCAATAATTGTTTCATGACTGCTCACTCTTTATTTATGTGCAAAATATGATTTTGGCTATTAGTGATTCAACTATATTAGATATTAGGTGCTCAACAGTCTTGGTTTTAGCTATGGATCTTGTTTTGTTTATCTTTTTAATGACATCCTACGCAATGCCATAGTGTGGTTAGTGATGCTCACTTGAGCTTTGTACTAAGGTTTAAAAAAGGGTTTTACAAGTTTGATGAGAACAAGAGAAAAATAGCCTCGTATCTCTAATGAGGGAATGATCAATGAATTTTTTACATATCTAGACTGAGAAATAAAAATATAGATTTGAGAATTTGGGTGCTCATAACTTGGGACCTAACCAAAGAGGTTTAAAGGGAACTATGTGTGGGGATTCCTACAACCATTCCCAATCTATTGTTGGATCCTAGTCACACTCATGGAAGGTGAAAGGCATTTGATATGGTGTAGGAATTAATTTATGATTCTATTTTATCAACAATTACTAGATGGTACCTCTTTTATAGTCATATCGAAGATGCTTTCCTCCAAGGTGAGTATTATTTCAACTATACTCTAGATTACCTTCATGTTGTTAAGTAGTGTTAGGTATATATGCAATAATTTATTTAGGAAATTACCAAGGGCCTTAAGGTATCTCTACCCACCAATGTTATTCTTATTTTTTTCTAATTGTTGTAATGATGAGGAATTTGATGACTTTATCAAGGTTCCTTTGCATCATAAGTCTAAATTATGGAGTTTCAATGAGGCCAAGGTAATTTTTCTTGTCACCCCTATTTTTTATTATAGACTTTGTATTAATACACTCATAATTATTAAATGGGGTGGTAATTTTCCTCCACTTCCAATATATAATGAGGACTATTATTGATTTTGGTACGTTATTTGTTCTCTCTAGGTTGGGGTGTATATGACTCTAATCTTTAGCTGGGTTGTTTTCATTTTTTGTGGATATCACATTTGGTAGTTATGCATATATACAATTGCATTTTATATATGCCTCAATTATATTTGTACTTATTGCTTTTTATTATAGCATTTTTACGTTATTTATGTTATAACCTCCCACAACTCTAAAATATTTGATTTCTCATTAACTATTAGTATTTGTTGTTTGTGTTAGGTATTCAATGAAATGAAAGAATTATCCAATAACTTCCACAAAATAAGCATGCACGTAAAATAACAAAAATTATCATAAAAACATCTAAGAAATTTATAATGAACTTGTATATGTAGGACAAGGAGGAAGGAAGCTGAGAGTGGACCACTAACTATATCTCAAAGAAGTGTGACACATGTAAAACACTTGGGACAAGTGCAAGGATATCCATCATGCTCCTATGCAATGAGACAACAAAATCTCTAAGAAAGCTTAAGATAATGTGAATATGTCTACTAGGTACTTCATAAATATAAACTAGATAGATAATGTCTATTTTTCACACTATCACTTCCTCTTAATGATACTTAGGGAAAAATACAATCATTAAAAAATGATTCCCAACAACAAGACTTGATGTGATAATTATATACAAAAAAAAAATTCTCATAAATAGAGTAAAGGTGAAAACCATGCAAAAAAAAACTCTCCAAAAAAGAAAACTAAATACAAAGGAAAGAGGAATAAAAACCCCCAAAGCATAACTTCCTTCACCCCAAGCATATGTTGTAACTAAATATAGTGAGGAAATACTAAAGGTTTAATAAATATTTCCACAACTTGCTCTTGATTAGATAAATTCTCTAAGGAGAGAACACTGTCATGGATAATTTATCAAATGAAATGCATGTGTATCTTGATGTGCTTCATCCTCTAATGCTCCACTAAGATGCATGAAATATGAATGGTACCTTGGTTATCAAATTAAAGAATAGAAGGATTATCATGTGGAAGACCAAACTCTATCATAATTTATCACAGGCATATAACCTCTTGGCTAACAAGTATTGCACATCGATACTCAACCTCAGTGGATGATAATTCAATACTAGTCTTCTTTTTGCAAGACTATGCAACTAGAACAAAACTAAAGAAAAAAATAAACCTAGAAGTAGACTTCCACAATTTAAGATCACCTATCCAATTTGAGTCAATGAAGCCTACTATATTTGAGTCTCCTAGTGTGTACTAGTGTAAAGTATAGATCTCAAATAAAATAAAAATAAAAATAAAACATTATTAGCAAGAAATACTCTTATTTATAGTAAATCAAGAGGATTATCCTCATTACATGTCAAGTCATCATTCAACATTACATTCTTACATAGGACATGTTGGTCCTCAAAAACTCGGGTTTGAACCACGAGAGGTTGCCAAGCTCTCACAACGCTTTTGGCCAACATACAAGGCCAATTGATGCAATTGAACCTTCTTCTCTTTAGGTTCTACTAGACCAAGGTGGGTGAACCTATGTGAAATATGCAGATTTGAAATGAATTCTGCTAAACAATCTACCCACAATGGCAATTGGAAATGAATAGACAAAATGACTGTAACTACAACTACTACACAAAAGGAAAGATTTGAATATATTTTTGCTATGAATTCTACTCTCTGGGATATGGCAGATCAGTGCCTTCTATCTATTGGGCAATGGACTCAAAAACAACAAGAACTCAAGGTGTTTCCCTCTCTGACTCAATTCAAGTTGTTAGGCATATTTAAAGTATGAAATTCTATGACTGGCATATTATTTCACCCAATTTATGACTTGCATAAGTTATGCTTGAATATTTTCCTACCAGGTTCTTCTTTAATCATCCAACAAAAATCCTAAAATCATTGTGACTTATCTAAAAGAATTTAGTTCTAATTTGCAGACACCTATTAAATAATTCACACAAAGTGAAAAAATGCACTGTGATAAATCAAAAATGTACTTGTTATCTTGATTTAAATGATTTAAAAATTTATAATTGGAGACAACCAGATAGGAAATTCCACAATTATATCATCTTAA
Organism: Sequoiadendron giganteum; assembly: GCA_007115665.2. Classification (NCBI taxonomy): domain Eukaryota; kingdom Viridiplantae; phylum Streptophyta; class Pinopsida; order Cupressales; family Cupressaceae; genus Sequoiadendron; species Sequoiadendron giganteum. Next base: position 585,042,667 of record CM021109.1, read on the forward strand.
CAACCGAACTCAAAAAAGATTGCACCAGTTTAAAATTGTTTTATCCATTATAGTTTGTTTCAAGAAGGACTGTTCCTCCTTTTACATCCCAGTTCTATTATTTTTCCAAGAAATATCCCTCTCTCCTCTGCAACTGATTTCTTCAAATTATTTATACAATGTATTCGAAGAGTCACGACTCTTCATTTAACCAGTAAAACCGTTTACATTCCATTACAGCAATTAAAATATTTAATTGAGTTGCCTCTCGAAAAATTAAATATTTTTACAATAGTTTTGTATTTAATTTTGTTTTAATACTTTTCCCGCCATTATACTTTATGTCTTCGTGGCCGTTATTGTCTTTATCGCGGTCAACCGCTTGACCAGCCGCGATATGGTAGTGACTGCCTTTTTCACGCCCTCCTCTTTACCTTACCGCTTTACCGCTCATCTCATTTCACTGCTCAACTGCCGACTTCGTTTTGTCCAACCGTGGAATCTGTCTTTGCCAACTGCTGCCTTCTTGTCACTGCGATCTTCATTTGAACCCCCTGCGGTACCGCGATGAACCTCCTGTCAGCTTGCCTGGCCGGTTACTAACTGCCCACCACGCCACCATGGTCTATGCTTTGACCGTGCATTGTGGCATGGTAAACACTTTGTGCCTACCCCTTTAGTCACTATCGTTGCCCACCGCTCTACTGTGGTCCCTTCTCTGGCCGATCATGGTGTGGCGATAACCGCCTTCATTGTCTGCTAACGCTTTATCGCTGTCACCGCGGTCTCCCCATAAATCGGTGGCAGCACCACGGTGACTCTTTTGTCTACTTTCCACTGATTGTTACCGTGCCATCGCGGTCTGTATTTTAGCCGGCCATGGTGTAGCAATAACTATTTGATGACCACCAGGCTTACCCTCCACCACACTATCACGGATAGTCTAATAGTTGTCAGCGGTAAGAAACAAAAGATAGAAAATTCAAGGGGTAAAAGGTAACGGTATGAAAAATAAAATATTTTAGCACCTTGGATGAGAAATAAAATGAATTTTTTCATGAAAAGATAGGAAAATAGGTATAAATGAATAAAAAACCATAGGATATTGATGGAAAATTAGGTTCAAATGGGAAAAACCTTTAGGGTTTAAGCGGAAAATTTAGGTTCTAACAGTGGCTCCTATTGGGGATGAGTGGTTTTCAAAATCACTACAAGAATCCAGGATATCTTTGGGAGAGCAACCCGAGTAAAGGACATGAAAAATGAAGGCAATGGCAGATGAAGGGAATAAACAGATGAATGATATGAAAGATGGAGCATGAAGAATGGAAAACCCTACACTATTGTACATGGAAAAAATATTTTTTCAACAAGGGAATTTCTGAGAATGTCCATGTACTGGCAAACCCAAACCCTTCAAAAACTATTGTGCATGGAAGAGAATGATTAAAGAGGTTTGTTAGGAATTGTCCATGCACTGGAAATCCCTAACCCTCTATGTCTTCTATGGTTCAAAACTCAAACCATAAAGGATGGCCCCAGGCCACCCAAAAGAAAAACCTGCACTTTCCTCTGTCATAGACCTTATTTTGATTAAAGCTCATCAGGTTTCTTTTGAAAATATCCATTCGAGCTACCCTGCAACATGCACTATCATTGAAAACCTTCAGGAAATCATTGTATTCAACTTGATTCATATTTATTTCATCACTATGCATTTAATCATTCTTATTATCATATGAAAAACATTTATCACCCTCAACATACAAAGTGTATCCACATTCAACAAAACATTCATAGGCATGCTCACTATCATATGTTGCTGAATGATCAAGCAGTTGTACTAGGACCTAAAAATATGAATGCTTCACATGGGAATCTACAAATTCTATCTCATTAGCATCTTCTAAAATAATCAAATCAAAATTACTTTCCATTTCTTTTCTATCACCAGTTGGCATTGACACATACCTCTGATCCATACAATCATCCTTACACATACTTGAATCAACAAATGTTGAACACTCATCATCAATAACATGCAAACCAACATATTTTTCTTGCAGGCAGAAATCATTCAAATCACATACCTCTTCTTGGACAAACATGGATCTTTGATTAGCTTCAAAGAACTCCTCATCACTGTGAGAGATGCACATAGAGTCGTTGGAATCACTACACTCAGTAGTTTCACTGTCAAAACAAATATAGGTTGGAGGCAAAACTCTGGAATCATCTTTATGTGCATACTTCTAGTATTCAAGAATTAACAAATCTAAAAATTGCTCACTACTAAGTGAACAAGGCTCTGCTTCCATATCTTCTACCATGTCTCCAACTTCTTGATCTCCATAAGAACTGCAAGAATCACCCTGTTGAAGATCAACATCCACAATTTCATCTTCACAATTTGACTCACAATCTGTTATGTAGGAGAAACTCTCCCTATCTTCATTGTTGGATAGCATGATATCTTCTTCTATTGCAGCTTCTGAAGCACTGTTGGTAGTATCCACATACCTCGTCCCAAGTATGGAATCAATAAGTTTATTCACTGCATCCAAGGCACACTGTTTTGATGATTCTGGCCAATAAACTAATTCAGGCTTTGATGCTCTTAAAATTTGTGCAACAAATGTGGGTCTTGTTGGCCTAAAATGAGGAGGTAATTGCATACAGATATTTGTCATCCTATTGTACAGAGTTTACATCTTCTCCCTTATATCTCCTTATGTCAAAAAAGGCATCCACAAGACTTTTGTTTCTTTCTTGAATTTGAAAATACTCATCAAAAGTGTTCTGATGTGAATAGAGTACATTACCTTTATTATCAAAGTTCTTCTTAGTTGCATCAAGAAGCACTTGTGGTGTCCAAGATCTCCTGGCATTTGTGTCTTAATCCTCACTGTATGATGGCCTGTTTGGTGATGTATTTTGAGCACCTTTGACTCCCAATTGGAGCAATTTTTGGTTCACTTGTAGCATCTGTTGGTCCAATTGCAGCCTTTGTTGTCTCAATCCCTTCAACTCTCTTATTGACTATTGTCTCCTTTCTTCTTCTGCCATCTTGACAAAATGTTACTGCTCCCCAACATCCATGCATTATATATCAAATTAAAACAGAGTCGCCACCTACTTTTCCAAAAGTAGGAAAATGAAATGGATTGTTTTGGTTTGCCCCAACGAAATCTCCAAAAAAATGTAAAACTTTGTTGACTCTATAAATAGATAGGCTGAAAAAACTTTCTTGAGTAATTCCCTAGTAGAGTCGCCAAACTGTTGGTCCTCAAAAATGCAGGTTTGAACCATGAGAGGTTGTCAAGCTCTCACAACACTTTTGGCCAATGTACAATGCCAATTGATGCAATTGAACCTTCTTCTCTTTAGGTTCTGCTAGACCAAGGCAGGTGAACCTATGTGAAATATGCAGATTTGAAATGAATTCCCTGCTAAACAATCTACCCACAATGGCAATTGGAAATGGATAGACAAAATGACTGTAACTACAACTACTACACAAAAGGAAAGATTTGAATATATTTTTTCTATGAATTCTACTCTCTGGGATGGTAGATTAGTGCCTTCTATCTATTGGGCAATGGACTCAAAAACAACAAGAACTCAAGGTGTTTCCCTCTCCGACTCAATTCAAGTTGTTAGGCATATTTAAAGTATGAAATTCTATGACTGGAATATTATTTCACCCAATTTATGGCTTGCATAAATTATGCTTGAATTTTTTCCTACCAGGTTCTTCTTTAATCATCCAACAAAAATCCTAAAATCACTGTGACTTATCTAAAATAATTTAGTTCTGATTTGCAGACACCTATTAAATAAATCACACAAAGTGAAAAAAATGCATTGTGATAAATCAAAAGTGTACTTGTTATCCTGATTTAAATGATTTAAAAATTTCTAATTGGAGACAACCAGATATGAAATTCAACAATTATATCATCTTAACAATCGAACTCAAAAAAGATTGCACCAGTTTAAAATCGTTTTCTCCATTACACTCTGTTTGAAGAAGGACTGTTCCTCCCTTTACATCCCAGTTCTATTATTTTTCCAAGAAATATCCCTCTCTCCTCTGCAATTGATTTGTTCAAATTATTTATACAATGTATTTGAAGAGTCACGACTCTTCATTTAACTAGTAAAACCATTTACATTCCTTGACAACAATTAAAATATTTAATTGAGTTGCCTCTCGGAAAATTAAATATTTTTATAATAGTTTTGCATTTAATTTTGTTTTAATACTTTTCCCACCATTATACTTTATGTCTTCGTGGCCGTTATTGTCTTTATCGCGGTCAACCGCTTGACCAGCCGCGATATGGTAGTGACTGCCTTTTTCACGCCCTCCTCTTTACCTTACCGCTTTACCGCTCATCTCATTTCACTGCTCAACTGCCGACTTCGTTTTGTCCAACCGTGGAATCTGTCTTTGCCAACTGCTGCCTTCTTGTCACTGCGATCTTCATTTGAACCCCCTGCGGTACCGCGATGAACCTCCTGTCAGCTTGCCTGGCCGGTTACTAACTGCCCACCACGCCACCATGGTCTATGCTTTGACCGTGCATTGTGGCATGGTAAACACTTTGTGCCTACCCCTTTAGTCACTATCGTTGCCCACCGCTCTACTGTGGTCCCTTCTCTGGCCGATCATGGTGTGGCGATAACCGCCTTCATTGTCTGCTAACGCTTTATCGCTGTCACCGCGGTCTCCCCATAAATCGGTGGCAGCACCACGGTGACTCTTTTGTCTACTTTCCACTGATTGTTACCGTGCCATCGCGGTCTGTATTTTAGCCGGCCATGGTGTAGCAATAACTATTTGATGACCACCAGGCTTACCCTCCACCACACTATCACGGATAGTCTAATAGTTGTCAGCGGTAAGAAACAAAAGATAGAAAATTCAAGGGGTAAAAGGTAACGGTATGAAAAATAAAATATTTTAGCACCTTGGATGAGAAATAAAATGAATTTTTTCATGAAAAGATAGGAAAATAGGTATAAATGAATAAAAAACCATAGGATATTGATGGAAAATTAGGTTCAAATGGGAAAAACCTTTAGGGTTTAAGCGGAAAATTTAGGTTCTAACAGTGGCTCCTATTGGGGATGAGTGGTTTTCAAAATCACTACAAGAATCCAGGATATCTTTGGGAGAGCAACCCGAGTAAAGGACATGAAAAATGAAGGCAATGGCAGATGAAGGGAATAAACAGATGAATGATATGAAAGATGGAGCATGAAGAATGGAAAACCCTACACTATTGTACATGGAAAAAATATTTTTTCAACAAGGGAATTTCTGAGAATGTCCATGTACTGGCAAACCCAAACCCTTCAAAAACTATTGTGCATGGAAGAGAATGATTAAAGAGGTTTGTTAGGAATTGTCCATGCACTGGAAATCCCTAACCCTCTATGTCTTCTATGGTTCAAAACTCAAACCATAAAGGATGGCCCCAGGCCACCCAAAAGAAAAACCTGCACTTTCCTCTGTCATAGACCTTATTTTGATTAAAGCTCATCAGGTTTCTTTTGAAAATATCCATTCGAGCTACCCTGCAACATGCACTATCATTGAAAACCTTCAGGAAATCATTGTATTCAACTTGATTCATATTTATTTCATCACTATGCATTTAATCATTCTTATTATCATATGAAAAACATTTATCACCCTCAACATACAAAGTGTATCCACATTCAACAAAACATTCATAGGCATGCTCACTATCATATGTTGCTGAATGATCAAGCAGTTGTACTAGGACCTAAAAATATGAATGCTTCACATGGGAATCTACAAATTCTATCTCATTAGCATCTTCTAAAATAATCAAATCAAAATTACTTTCCATTTCTTTTCTATCACCAGTTGGCATTGACACATACCTCTGATCCATACAATCATCCTTACACATACTTGAATCAACAAATGTTGAACACTCATCATCAATAACATGCAAACCAACATATTTTTCTTGCAGGCAGAAATCATTCAAATCACATACCTCTTCTTGGACAAACATGGATCTTTGATTAGCTTCAAAGAACTCCTCATCACTGTGAGAGATGCACATAGAGTCGTTGGAATCACTACACTCAGTAGTTTCACTGTCAAAACAAATATAGGTTGGAGGCAAAACTCTGGAATCATCTTTATGTGCATACTTCTAGTATTCAAGAATTAACAAATCTAAAAATTGCTCACTACTAAGTGAACAAGGCTCTGCTTCCATATCTTCTACCATGTCTCCAACTTCTTGATCTCCATAAGAACTGCAAGAATCACCCTGTTGAAGATCAACATCCACAATTTCATCTTCACAATTTGACTCACAATCTGTTATGTAGGAGAAACTCTCCCTATCTTCATTGTTGGATAGCATGATATCTTCTTCTATTGCAGCTTCTGAAGCACTGTTGGTAGTATCCACATACCTCGTCCCAAGTATGGAATCAATAAGTTTATTCACTGCATCCAAGGCACACTGTTTTGATGATTCTGGCCAATAAACTAATTCAGGCTTTGATGCTCTTAAAATTTGTGCAACAAATGTGGGTCTTGTTGGCCTAAAATGAGGAGGTAATTGCATACAGATATTTGTCATCCTATTGTACAGAGTTTACATCTTCTCCCTTATATCTCCTTATGTCAAAAAAGGCATCCACAAGACTTTTGTTTCTTTCTTGAATTTGAAAATACTCATCAAAAGTGTTCTGATGTGAATAGAGTACATTACCTTTATTATCAAAGTTCTTCTTAGTTGCATCAAGAAGCACTTGTGGTGTCCAAGATCTCCTGGCATTTGTGTCTTAATCCTCACTGTATGATGGCCTGTTTGGTGATGTATTTTGAGCACCTTTGACTCCCAATTGGAGCAATTTTTGGTTCACTTGTAGCATCTGTTGGTCCAATTGCAGCCTTTGTTGTCTCAATCCCTTCAACTCTCTTATTGACTATTGTCTCCTTTCTTCTTCTGCCATCTTGACAAAATGTTACTGCTCCCCAACATCCATGCATTATATATCAAATTAAAACAGAGTCGCCACCTACTTTTCCAAAAGTAGGAAAATGAAATGGATTGTTTTGGTTTGCCCCAACGAAATCTCCAAAAAAATGTAAAACTTTGTTGACTCTATAAATAGATAGGCTGAAAAAACTTTCTTGAGTAATTCCCTAGTAGAGTCGCCAAACTGTTGGTCCTCAAAAATGCAGGTTTGAACCATGAGAGGTTGTCAAGCTCTCACAACACTTTTGGCCAATGTACAATGCCAATTGATGCAATTGAACCTTCTTCTCTTTAGGTTCTGCTAGACCAAGGCAGGTGAACCTATGTGAAATATGCAGATTTGAAATGAATTCCCTGCTAAACAATCTACCCACAATGGCAATTGGAAATGGATAGACAAAATGACTGTAACTACAACTACTACACAAAAGGAAAGATTTGAATATATTTTTTCTATGAATTCTACTCTCTGGGATGGTAGATTAGTGCCTTCTATCTATTGGGCAATGGACTCAAAAACAACAAGAACTCAAGGTGTTTCCCTCTCCGACTCAATTCAAGTTGTTAGGCATATTTAAAGTATGAAATTCTATGACTGGAATATTATTTCACCCAATTTATGGCTTGCATAAATTATGCTTGAATTTTTTCCTACCAGGTTCTTCTTTAATCATCCAACAAAAATCCTAAAATCACTGTGACTTATCTAAAATAATTTAGTTCTGATTTGCAGACACCTATTAAATAAATCACACAAAGTGAAAAAAATGCATTGTGATAAATCAAAAGTGTACTTGTTATCCTGATTTAAATGATTTAAAAATTTCTAATTGGAGACAACCAGATATGAAATTCAACAATTATATCATCTTAACAATCGAACTCAAAAAAGATTGCACCAGTTTAAAATCGTTTTCTCCATTACACTCTGTTTGAAGAAGGACTGTTCCTCCCTTTACATCCCAGTTCTATTATTTTTCCAAAAAATATCCCTCTCTCCTCTGCAATTGATTTGTTCAAATTATTTATACAATGTATTTGAAGAGTCACGACTCTTCATTTAACTAGTAAAACCATTTACATTCCTTGACAACAATTAAAATATTTAATTGAGTTGCCTCTCGGAAAATTAAATATTTTTATAATAGTTTTGCATTTAATTTTGTTTTAATACTTTTCCCACCATTATACTTTATGTCTTCGTGGCCGTTATTGTCTTTACCGCTTGACCGATCGTGGTATGGAGGTGATTGCCTTTTTCACGCCCTCCTCTTTACCTTACCGCTTTACCGTTCATCTCATTTCATCGCTCAACTACCAACTTTGTTTTGTCCAACCGTGATATCGCGATATCCATCTTCGCCAACCGCAGTCACCGCGATCTCCGTTTGAACCCCCTGCGGTACCGCGATGAGCCTCCTGTCAGCTTGCCTGGCTGATTACTAACCGCCCACCGTGCCACCGTGGTCTATGCTTTGACTGCACGCAGTGGCATGGTAAACACTTTGTGCTTGCCCCTTTAGCCGCTATCGTTGCCCACCGCTCTACCGCGGTCCCTTCTCTGGCCGGTGACGGTGTAGCAATAACCGCCTTTGCTATCTGCTAACGCTTTACCGTTGTCACCGCGGTCTCCCTGTAAACCGGTGGCAGTACCGCGGTGGCTCTTTTGTCTGCTTTCCACTGATTGTTACCATGCCACCGCTGTCTATATTTTAGCCGGCCACGGTGTAGCGGTAGCTATTTGATGACCGCCAGGCTTACCCTCCACATCACTGTCGCGGATAGTCTGATAGTTGTCAGTGGTAAAGTGTTAAGAAACAAAAGATAGAAATTTCAAGGGGTACAAGGTAGTGGTATGAAAAATAAAATGTTTTAGCACCTTGGATGAGAAAAAATTTAAAAAAAAAAAATCATGAAAAGATAGGAAAATAGGTATAAATGAATAAAAAAACATAGGATATTGATGGAAAATTAGGTTCAAATGGGAAAAACCTTTAGGATTTAAGCGGAAAATTTAGATTCTAACAGGACATAAATACAAAGAATATTGAGAGACAATGATTGACTTGTGCGGACCATCACCAATCAAGTCATAAAGATAATGTAGTGTAGAAAATTGCATACCTTTACAATTTCACACTATGTTTGGGTCCCTTAATTTATTAGATTTAATTAAGCCTCTAATTTTCCAAATTATGCATTCCAAATCCTTATTCTTACTATTTTTTGAAGGGGGGCCAACATTAAATAAATAAATTTAATAATTAAATTACCTTGGATCATGTGTGTCCTGTAAGTATAGGCCAAGACCCATTCACCCATGGGTGAATGGGTCCCCTTTATGAGCCAGGATCTAAATGAAAATATATTTTTGGAGGCATTTTAATGATCAGAATTCAAGTTGTAAGTGTCGACTTTTGGAATCTAATTTCCAAGAAATTGGATAAACAACTATAAATACCTAGTTATTTTACCATTTGAAATGGAACAAGAACTAACAAGACTTAAGGAACAACTTTCAAAAGAAACATTATCAATCATTTCTATCAGCAATCAAGATCCTAACATCATGTCAAAGTTTATGTGTATTCATGTTGTCTTGCGAAGGCTAACAAGTGTTGTAGGTCTTCATGCATTCAATCAAATCAAGAGAGCAAGATCTGATTCCCTTGAAGTGATGTATATGACTTTAGTCCTTCAACGAAGCTACTGAAGGGTGGTGAGTTACAAAAAATTGTTCATTCAACATTTCCTTCCTTTCCATTAAGGTTTTCATCATTGACATTGCCATTGTGAAAGTGGGAGCACTATTCATGGGGTTTGACTGAGGCAAGCCCCTATATGGCACAAACATGTTTCCCTCTTTGTGTATGTGCAAGTTAAAGTTTGAAGAAGGATAAAAGAGATCTTGAAGATAAATTTTTCATTGTTGCATTTGTTGTCATCATTCTTGTCAATTTATGGAAACTAAGTTGCAAAATTTATTTTTGACATTTCGACAAATTTGCAAGTGGAAAACAACATCTCAGATCTACCACCAGAGGACTATAAAAAGTATTTTGGAAGCCTAATCAAAGACCCATTCACCTAGGGAAAAATTAGTCCTTTTGCACATGTCAGAACCAACTTTTTGTGACAAGTACATGCCCTCTGATATCTTCTAAATCTTCCCTCAAAGTGTTACATTTTTTTTTATCTTCAAGAATCTGCATTTTATATATTAGGTAATGTTGTGCCTTCTATACACACACCTCGCTTGGACTGGAGACCCCTTCTTCCTGTTTTGCCTTTTGTCGGGTCGGTTTACGCTTGCTTCACTTTTGTGCCCTGTTTTGGACCTAATGGACTAAGATGCCTTCAAATTGCAAAAAATCCCACCATGCCTAGTTGTTCGTTAAAGTTTCGTAAAGTTTGGAGAAGATGCAGAAAGTTTCATGCTGGTCTTCATCAATGTGGAAGTCGCACCTCCTTTCGTCGTCCACGGGAATCTCTTTGTGGGTCGTTGTCTGCAGGATGTCATCCCCATGGCACCGTTCCCAGAGGCATTTGCCCCTCGTCTTTCTACACAACCTTTCGCACCCCGGCAGCTGCACCTCATTTTTTTGTGATTGTACACCATGCATTTTTCAAAATACCATGCATTAATGGGTCTTGGGCTTATAAATATGAGCTCTCGACCTATCATTTTCACCTTCACGAATTCAAATTTTGAAGAGCCTATTAAGCAATTGCTTGTGTGAGTGTATTTAACAATCGAAGTATCATATTTCTCCTCCATCTGTGCGGCAGTAGGTATGAATCTAAATCCCCTCGTCTCTGTGCTATTTAAATTTACCAAGGGGTCGCTTGCTAGGGTTTTCTCAGGTAAGGATTGAAAAGGTTAGGGTCTTAATTAAACGCGATCAAAATGAATTCTACAATACTGTGGTTGCAATCGTGACTAAACAGGTGTTGTTGCGCTCCAAAATTTGACACCCTAGTGTACCAGCTAGTAGCAAACTTGAACCTCATGAAAATTTTCTAAGTACATAAGCCATTCTCAAGATCATGTTGGTGGATGGACGTCTTTAAAGCATCGTTCTCAATGGCATGAGTGTTAGCGACCTTCGTTCTCCCCATTCCCACGAGTGAGCTTGGGGATTATTAAATCCATTAAAATTTGAAAATGTCTAATGTTTGAAGTGTGTGAGTTCTCCTCTATGAGACGCCATTGGCGGGGAGCCATGGAACTAAGGCCGTTGTTAACAAAAAAAATTTAACGACTTTCCAACCAACGCCTTCCCTGCCAACCATTTATGCAAACACCAAGCAAAACCACTAAGTCCTCGAGCCTCTATGGGTTGTTCCATGTAGGAAACCGTAGGCGGAAGGTCGCTCGACCTAGGACGTTATTAACAGAAAAACATAGATGTCATTCCGTTTGGCGGCTTCTAACCTTTCATTTTCCGCATGCACTCAATGCAAAGTCCTAATGACATAAGCATCAATTCCAACATTACCACATTGACCCTCTTGAATGGGAAGCGAAAACTCCAAGTCAAAAACCTGATGAAAGTTTCCCCATGCGTAATTCCATTTGCGAGATGTCATCCACTCCTAGCTGCTTTCAAATAGAATCAACCATGATGGCATCAGGGTCGGATACCTCCACATCATCCTTTTCTGTATCATACAAATAATTTCCCCAATCACAAAGTCAACTTTGATTTCATTTACCCATGTGCTAAAAGAACTGTTCAATGAGCCAGGCATAGAACATTGAAGCCTAAAGCCTTTGCGGGTTTTCACATGCGGGAGGCCGCTTGTGGATCTCCATGAGCCAGATGTCATAACTCAACTTCTTAACATTCTATGGCATCTACATGAGCGACACCCGCATGCTAGGTTCCTGCACTTTTCCAAATGACTAAAATCTCAAGCATAATGATCGAGAAGAGAGGCAGTGCAAATAAAGTTCCTCAAAATCTTTATCAAAGTGACTTTGTGGAGGAGTTCAACGACCTCATGATGCTCTTGAGTAGAGTGATGGACTCCCTACTTCCTTACTCTTTGAAGAATGGATGTGGTATTTTGTAGAAGAAATCCTCTGGGGTGAAACTAAGTTCCACTGGACCAAGATAATAAGTGACAACCTCCACAATTAGTTTGTTGCGGTAAAGAAGACTAAGGATTTTTATATGACTTCTTACATTGTATATCTTTTGGTGGTAAATTTTCCATACAAGGGTCTAAATTGTGTTGGTCAACTTGGAACAAAGAAAGGGAAAAATCTTGTCTATGATTATTACCCATAGTTGCAATATAGAAATTACAAGAAAGACTACAAGCAAGTAAATGATGCTTTCATCATGCAGGTTGTTTGAAAACTGTCAAAGGATTATGGCAAAAGAATGCCCCACGGTGCAAAGGCATTGGTCAAGAATTTTGGGTACTGGTTCATTTAGTTCCCCAAGTTTACGTACATAAGGGTTGAAGGATTCTCGGGGTTTCCATACCACTTTCCAAGGTACCCCAGTGACAGGATAATCCTACTAGAGCTTACTAGATAGTTGCAGATTGCCCATTTGTTATTGCAAGACAATCATCACATTGGGCTTCCATACCCCATAGTTTTTGGTCAAGGAGTGTATTCATTCCTTATTGCCCCTTGCATAGAATATTCAAAAAAGGAACTTGAAAAATACAACTTGGAATTGCATATAGAGCGAGGAGGCCTGGACCCTCTAGGAAAATTGAAGAAGCGGGTTGAAAGACAATATGCCCACAATCCCCATATTGAAGACTTTTGGGAAAACTATGATGATGACCATGAGGTTTGAAGAAGGAATTACATGAGAATGACAACAAATTTTGTGAAATCCATTGATTTATTTTCAGTTCTCGACCAAGTGGCTGAGGATGATAACACTTTGGAAAAAGGATACAATGCTCTTGCCAAAGTGTCATTGCTAGTGATTGACCGGATTGAGTCAGAGGTCATAGATTTAGACACAGTCACATGCCCGATAGAGCAACGAACCAAGAAAAGGTTGGATAATCAAGTAGCTCAATTGTAGCAACATGGCATTGAATTGACATATGGAGAACTAGAGGTTGATATCGAAAGTGAGACCAATAGTGGCGCTGGTGTGGGTTCTTCGAACGAGGCTCCTAAGTCTCCACCTATCACTTGATCAAAGAAAAGAAAGGTGTCAGAGTGGTAACCCAAGCAAAAAGTGTACACTAGAAAGTTGGTTGAGAGGTAGAGGCCCCCTAAGAAATCTAAGAGGACAGGGACATTTGTTCCTGACATGCCAACAATACAAGAGGATTCCTCGCCCCCTAAGGAGGAAACACAACCACAATCACCTCCACATACCACTTCCTCGCTCCCAACTGCCACCACTGCACCATCTCCTCCCACTCCACCACCACTACCCATGTCATCTTCGCTTGCTGTGGACATATTTTTCCACCTCACCTCCACTTCCCCGACTACTCATGTGGTCGTGGTTGACTCCTCCTCTTCAACCACATCTCCCCTATCGTCTTCCTTGCTCCCGCCTCCATTGTCGACTTTCTCCACCCTACCGCCTTCTATGACTTCTATTACTATGGCACCTATTTAATTTCCTGAGACCTTTTCCGCTTATCTACAACACATACCTCAGACTATTCTAACTCTTGAAGAAAATTTCTTTATGGCTCAATTTGTCGCTTCATTAAATATCTCTCCACCTCCTACCAAGCCACCAAAAATGGAACCTACAATGCAAATATGCGAGGAAATGCAGAGAAGAAGCGAGGAGCAGCTTACAAAAATAGCTAATATCACCGAGGAGCCTGAAGAATCAGACCATGATGATTATCATGAGCATTTTGATGATGTTCTAAGGATTGTTGACTTAGATGAGGTCACTTCAGATGAGGAGGGACAAAAAATGCCCAAGGATGGAGATATGAGTAGGTTTGACACATACTATGATGTGGAGACCTTTGACAAGGAACCTGAAGATGAACAACATAAAGAATAGGATGAAAAAGAGGCAAGTCCAGAGGAGCACCACTCCGAGGAAGAAAGAAATGACATAGAGATTAATATCATGCAGGAAGGAAATGCAGGGAAAGATGATGAACTTCCAGAGTCTAGCCAAAAGAAGGGTCAACAAGATGAAGAAGAGCCTCTAGAAGAAGAGAAAGATAAAGAGAAGAAAGCTGATGATGGAAAGAAAGATGAGCCAGCATAGGAAGAAGATGTCAAGCAGAGAACTGTGGAATCTGCCCAAGGAACATAGCCTGAGCCTAATAAAGGGAAAACAATAATGCAAGAAGAAGGGTAGGATGATGAAGAAGAGAACACCGAAGATGCTCCCAGGCATGAAAAGGAAGATCTTTCAAAGGATCAAGGAGATGGGGATAATGAATTAAACACTGCATCCCTTGACCAACAAACAAAGATCCCCTCTTGGTTGGAGCAACAACTAGAGACTAAAGCTTTTGTACTTCTCAATCCAAAGGCTCGCTTGGAAGCCATATTGGCTCGAGCTTAAGTTAAGACAAGGGAGAAGAAGAAGACCAAGATTAAGTCCCACATCACTATAGATGCATCAGGCTCTCGTATCTTGTAGGTGGCAACTCTGGTGGAAGATAAGGATGCAGATACCATCCAGGCCAAAGATTATCAAGTGAAAACCATCAACCTAGGCCCCGCTTCTAGAGCATAGAAGATAGATGAGTTCCAAAGGTCTGTCACTACCATCCTACAACAACTGGATAAAGATCAGGCCACAAAGGAATAGTTGAAAGTACAAGTGGCGGAATTGACCACTTTTATATAGCAGTGGGCCACCTTTAGAGAGGAAGTCCCAACAAAATCACCTACACCTCCCATATTATCGAAAGAAGAAATTAATAAAATTGAAAGAATGAGAGCATGGACCAAGTCTACCTCAGAGTGGCTTAAGAAAGTGATTGACCTACGCGGTAAGTCTATTCACTATGGGGTTAAAATGCACAATCATTTCTTGCATTTGAAAAATGAAATCGAGAAGGTAGTGGAGACATGTAAATATTTTCATGATCTTTACAATATAACATGCCCTAAGCTAAAATGCATTCTAAAGCTATCAACAGAAGTTTGGGAGTAGGAATTGGCTTTGCCAAAAGAGGATCACTGGCTGCTTGAGGCTTGGTTGTTTAATTTTGAATTCTGAAAAGGGGTGTTAGAGAAGTCAATGATTGAGTTGGATGTTGTTTTCACCTGGATCCTCAAAATCCTAGTTGAATGTGATGAGTCCCTGGAATTGTTAGTGGGAGCTAAAATGTTGGCTCAAGAATTGGATCATGATTCAATAACGTATGAATTCCAACGGAAGATGGAGCAAGGAACCAAATATACTCTATCTAGGAGCTTCATGGACTTTGTTGTGCGAGCCTTCACTCGTTCAGAGCAAATTATTCAGAAAGGTAATCAGTATGCAAGCCTATATGAAGAGATAACAAAGGAATTTAGAATGATCAATTACAACATCGACAAGTTTGACTTCCCGGAGTAGGCTAAGCTCTTGGTTGTTATAGGGAAATTTGTCCACTATGCTTTAGTGCAAAAAGAGGCTAGAAATTCCATAATAAAGGACAAATACTTAAAGTAGCTAAAAGACAAAATAAACTACAAGACAAAATTAGCTAGAGGACGAAATAGGGAAAAAGACAAATAGTTGCGAATTTTATATTGTAAAATAGTGTACTTATCTTGGGTGATGTGAAAACCCTAGGTTGTAATGAATATGGACCATTCATTGTAAATCAATCTTGACCATTCATTTGGGTTTTAGAAAACTATAAATAGGGGCATCCTCTCATTTTCAAAGAGATAGATGAGTTGTTGTAAAAGACATTCTGCAACAATATATATAAGAAAGCATTGAAATTTGGTGATTTCTTTGTGTATTGCTCTTTATGTGTGCATGATTCAACCTCCATATGTTGTTTCAACTTAGTTTATTTACTATTTAGTTTATTTTCAGCTTGTTGTTTCTAAACTGCTTTAATGGTGGCCATGTGTTATAGTATTTGATGCACTTCCAGCTCATGCTTTTGGTGTCCTATTGATGATAGAATACTATGTAAAGCTAGTTTGAGCTCATTTATTTACTGCATTATGTGTTCATGTTGCAGTTTGAAAATTTGAAGTCAACCTTAGAAGATGGCACTGGTTTTGTGATGTTGTAGAAGTCTCTTGGTTAAGCAAAACTTGGTTTGGGAAGTTTATCTACCATAACACTTGATATTGTTGTTGTTGTTCATAATTTTTAGATTTAGAATAACTCTCTAAACCCTTAAATATTTTTCTCTTTCTTTTAAATATGAATTAAACTTGAATTTTTAGCATCACAATTATGTAACTTTGACGATTAAAACAAGTTTCAGGCTGTTGTTATATATTTGCTGCTACCGTTCATTATTTCTAGAATTTTGAAACTTCATCACAAACCTAAAAACTCCATGCTTTGTAAACCATAAAGTCCCATTGTGATTACCAGCAAATCACACATCAAACCTGAATTGTTTATGCACTATCATGGCCTGACATCTAAGAGACATTGGGACCTAGTTATCTAAAACTCATTTATATATTTTTACCTTTTAAGAGAGACATTACACTTGTGTTTTGTCTGTGTTGAGAAATGAAAAAACACCTATCAACAGGTCATATAGTTCAATTAGTTTTATCATTTCAAATCATTTCTAGATCATTCTTAATCATCCTAAGGCCCTAAATAATCCACCAACCCAGGTTTTATTGACTCACCATTGAGGTTGAAAGTCGATCTCTTAGCTTTGTGGTTGGTATTCTAATGAAATCTTGGAAAATATTTGTTGGATGTTGTGGTTGTGTTGCTGATATGTGGTCGTCATTGATGTCAACACTATTAGCATTGATGTCTTGAAGGTTGTATATGTCGAGGATATTGAGAAAATTATAATAAATATGTTGAAGGTTGCCAGTGAAGCTGTTAAGTTCAGTGTGGTGGAAAGTTCAGTATGTTGGTACTCAGAAGTTGCACTTTAAAGGGTTTGTTGTTGAGCCTATCTATTTTATCCTCAAGAAGTTTTAGAGGTGCGCATCAAGATTGGAGCAAGTTGTGAGTTTTTGTGTTCCTACAGTTATTCTGTTACTATAGCTGGTGTTTCTAGAAGAAGAGAATGTAATTCTAGTAATTTGAGTTATTGCGTATGCTCCTACGATGTTTGTTGATTTTTCTAGATCATGTTCTATATTTGTTGTACGTCCGCATTGATCAGTGTGCTCGTGATTGGAGATTTTTCCTTTGAATATTTGGGTTTTCATGTTCTTGGCTGACATGGTGGTTGTAACGTGTTTTGGATCCTTGTGGATTAATATTTTTATATTTGGCACATTTGAGGATGTTGTTTTAGGTCTTCATTATAATGTGATTGACTTCAGTTGGTGCGCATTGAGATTTTTTCATGAATTGGGCCGACAATTTGTATTCATTTCTTCTTTTACTTTTGGCTGACAAAGTTGTTGATGTAATTCCATGAAGTGGATATATAAGAGCGATTGTTTCTTCATTTTGAAGAGGGTGTGAAGTGTGTAATGCGAAGTGTGTGAGTGCTATGTGCGAATAGAGATCAGATCGTTCGATTATAGAGTAGAGTGTGAAGAAATTTGAGCACAATGTGAAGAAGTGTTTTTGTGCTTAACTGGAACTGTAATTAGGGTTTTGAAGAAGCTAATTTCTCAATTCAAATCCTTCAAATGGTTTTAAAATGAATGTCTCTATAAGATAGTGTGTCTTCTTTGAGAAGTGAGCTCTAGGCAGTGTCCCTGAATGCATGTGCATTCCCATTATTCATCTCTATACTTTTAACAAGGTATAATCTTGTGGACTGACATCCACCGTGGTTTTTCTCCTAACAAGGTTTCCACGTATAAAATCTTGGTGTTCTTTGTGTCTCTGATGTTGTGATTATTTATGCTTAATGTTCATTCATTAGATCTGAGAATAAGTAGAATATAGTTTAATAAGTTTGAATAATCTGTGACAACTGATTCACCCCCCCTCTCAGTTGTCTATTCTTGTTTTTCCAACAATTGGTATCAGAGCAGGTTCCTCTGAATAATATTAATAGCTTGAGGTGATCTGATATGGCATCATACAAAAAGTATAGTCCTAGATTTGATGGAACAAACTACTCTCTGTGGAAGGCTAGAATGGAGTGTCATTTGAACTGCATTGGTGAACCCTTCTAGAAGATTACAAAGAATAGATATATTATTCCTCAGAATGGTCCCTCTACTCCTGATGAGATCAAAGAAGTTGAAACTAATATCAGGGCTATAGAAGCATTATTGATTGCTTTGACAGATTCAAAGATGACAAATGTGATGGGTCTGAAAACAGAATATGAGATCTGGAAGAATTTGGAAACATTGTATGAAGGAGATGCACAAGTGAAAGTTGCTAAGCTACAAAATCTAATATGAAAGTGGGAAAACTTGAAAATGAGCGAAGATGAAAACATTATTTCTTTCACGCAAAAAGTAAATGAACTAGTGATGGGTATTAGATGTGTCAATGGAATCTTGGATGAAGAAGAGATTGTAGCTAAAGTGCTCAGATCATTACCTACTTCTTACAAAATGAAAGCTCATGCTATTGAAGAGCTCAGGATAGTAACAAATGTGACAAGAGATATGTTGATTGGTAAGCTTGTTGCCTTTGAATTGAGTGAATTTGGTGAATCTACCCCTAAGAAAAAATCTACATTTAAAGCTACTGTATTTGAAAGAAACCGACAGAGATATGATCCTGGAGAAAGTTCCAGAAAGACATTCAAGTATGAAGATGGGATGAAACAGATTGAAGATGAAGAAAGAGAGTTAGAAGAGCTGAAAGCATTGATTATGAAAAGAGAAGCCATAGGACAGGGTAAGTATAAAGTAAATTTTCCTATTAAATGTTTCTCTTGCAATAAGATAGGTCATTTTGCATTAAGATGTCTTGAAAGAGTTCCTAGGTTCAAACCAAACAAGCCTAGATTTCAAAATAAATGTTATTATGTTGAAGAAGGTGTTACTGATGATGAATCTGATAAAGAAAATGGAAATGAAGATGGATGGGTATTCATTTCTATCAAAAAAAATGGTCTAGTGTCCACTGAATCTGCTAGTGATAATAATATTAAGAAAGCTCTTGTAGCCAGAATTGAAGAAAAGGATGAGTGGGTGATTGATAGTGGATGCTCACATCATATGACTAGTGAAAAAATCAAGTTTATAAGCTTAGAGAAATATGTCAGTGGTGTTGTAAGATTTGGAAACAACAACACTGGTGTGATTTGTGGTAGAGGCACTATTTCTCTTGGTGGTAAATATAATACTGATGATTTCATTTATGTAGAAGGATTGAAGCATAATATTTTGAGTGTTGGCCAGATGGTCGACAAGGGATACAATCTTCAATTCAAAGATGGAAAATGCAGGATACTGGGAAGTTCTGGAAATGTAATTGCTTCAGGAACAAAGACAAGAAGTAACATTTTTCACCTGAGTGTTGCTAGTGAAAGTTATTTAATTGCTCAAGTTGATGTAAGCTGGTTATGGCATAGGAGGTTGTGTCATGTGAATTTTGATAACATTGTCAAAGTAAGCTCCACTCAACAATAAGAGATCTTCCTAAGCTAGTGAAGCCTATTGACACCACATGCAAGGAATGTTAGATGGGAAAGCAAACTAGAATTTATTTTCGAAGCAAACAACATCATTCTAATGGAGTACTAGAGATGGTGCATACTGATCTATGTGGTCCCTCCATAATCGGAAGTCTAGAAGGAGAAGGTACTTTATGTTGCTTATTGATGATTACTCCAGGACGATATGGGTTGCTTTCGTAAGAGAAAAACATGAATCATTAGAAAAGTTCAAAAGTTTCAAAGCTATGGCCGAAAATGAGACAGGTTTGAAGATCAAATGCTTAAGGTCAGACAAAGGTGATGAGTTCACTTCTCGGGAGTTCAATTCCTTATGTGAAGAGCATGGAATCAAAAGACAGTTATCTGCTCCCCGGACTCCTCAATAGAATGGAGTTGTTGAGAGAAAGAAAAAAACAATTCTAGATGCTGCTAGAACTATGATGTTGGAAGGTAATGTACCTCATATCTATTGGAGAGAAGTTGTAAGCACTATTATATATACTATCAACTGGGTAAATGTCAATGGTAATTCTGGTAAGACTCCTTTTGAGGTGTGGTTTGGTTATAATCCTACTGTTAAATATTTCAAAAGCTTTGGAAGTAGATGTTATATCAAGAGATATGAAGATATAGGCAAGTT